>VDFB02047230.1:237043183-237167312 GCA_007258455.2 Sequoia sempervirens | reverse complement strand
AAATCTAGTTCAACTAGGTAATATATCTACTTGCTTATTTTTTAAATTCCATATTGTTATCTTACTTTGTACTATATTCGTAATGTTGACTAATTTCAAGAGATATATTACACATATCAATGCAGGGCATGTTTATGCAGTTATTGCAGATGAAGACAATGAAGAGGGAATAGACTATTACTTGTGTCATTGTCTTGAGGCCAAAAAGAAATTGGAAGCCCCAGTTATAGATGGAGAAAACATCGAATACCATATAGGCTTAGTTGTTGTTATTGGAATGTGGCTTTGAAGGTACCCACATAAGAGTGTTAAACATTGGCTATTTTAGGACTTTGACATGCATCGTAAGATTCTTCATTACTTAAACCTTGTCATGGAATCCAATTTTTTTTTGACGAAATATGGGGGTAGAACTTTGAACAAGACCTTATGGAAGGTTTGTGAGTCTGATCATGAGGCAATACTTGACACAATAAAGAGTAGAGAAGACCTGGATGGTTGGTTGGATTAATTTGTAAGTATATGCACAATGGTTCTTATTAATTTATACTTGTATGCACATTAATTTGTTTGATGCCAATGCTATCATATTATTTTTCTTTGTGTATCTGTAAGTAACCCGGTAAACATTGATTGGTGTCCCCTTGTAGAAAATGTAGATTTATGAACCATCCAAGAGAATTTCATCCAGAAAAGCAATGCAACATCCTTATTTTGATGATCTTGGAAAATCTCAATTATGATTTTAAGCCATTACAAGAGTGTGTGTGAAGCTTGGTGAGGGAATTTGAAGTTATACATTTGAAGTTAACCTTATCATGAGCACCTATGATGTAGACATTATTAGAGCATCTCAAATTTCAAGATATTCTATTCATGAGAGGTGTTGTGTGCAATAGGTATCTTGGAATTCCTAATGAAGATGTATGACTAGGAGTGACTAAGTTGAGAGATTGGGTATGTGCAGGATCATGATGGGCCAAAAAGTGGCGATATGATGGGTATGTGTAGGGCATGTGATTGAAGACATTTTTTTACCCAAAATTGATGAAATGAAAAGGGATTTTAAAGGAGATTACCAGCTTTCCACCAATATAAATTATGCTTTACTTTGAATTTAATAAATAATTATTATTCATTTTCTATTTGATTATGACTAAAGTCCTGATTGATAGGTTGATTGAAAAAACATCTATAGCTTTCAAATTATCACATTTTTTTGAATCCGAAACATGTTTCACATTCTATGCTTCACATACTATAGGATTAAAAATAATAATTGAATTTCATGAAGTTTGACCAAGTTAAGGTGGTGGACATACAATTTTAATATTTTTAAAGTTGTAATAAAAATTCATAATTAATTATTTACTTTGAAAAAAATTACAAAAAAATATGCATCACATCATGACATGAGTCCTCTACTTATATCTAAAATATTATAAAAAATAATTATCATTTTATTGTGGTTAAGGTGGTCAGAAAGACACCTACTTCTTTTTCCCCTAAAATTTAAGTACTACTCCATTGAAATTTCAAATTTTCACCAAATAGATTTTTTTTTTCAAATAAACCTAGTAGTTTAGAAACTACATTCAATTTTCTACATATTCTATTCTTACATATTTTTGAAATAATATAGATAACTTATTCAAATTTTTACGTTAAGTTGTCTAACTCTAATTTTTCTAAATTTTTCTCCACTTAAGGGGATGTTTTTTCCATGATAATCCTGTACATACCTGACTGCCATGCCTATTTGTAATTTCCTTCCATCTATTTTCATTTCATTTCCATTTTAGATGAGTTTTTTCTTTTTCTTCTTTTACTTTGCTTATCTATAACTAAACAACTAAAAATTGATTGGTCTCTCCTAGTAGAAAATACTAATTTTTGAGCCATCGAAGAGAATCTCAGCCAAAAAAGAAATGCAACATCCTTATTTTGATTATCTTGAAAAATCTCAATTCTAATTTGAAGCCATTGTAAAAGAGCATGTGAAGCTTTGCGAAGGAATCTCAAGTTACTTATTTGAAGTTAACCTCATAATGAGAACCTATGATGTAGATATTAGGAGAGAATCTCAAATGTATGAGTGACATTGTAAAATATCTGTGAGAATAGAGTACCTAAGGTATTGTAATGAGATTTACTAAAATATTGAAATTTGGTGCCAAGGCACCAAGGTTATTGAGCAAATTTGGTTCATGGAAGTCTTAAGTTAGTTTTATGTTTTGAGTTTTGTCAATTGAATAGGTCATATTAAACCAATTGATTTATAATGTATAATAAGTCATTTTAGTTACAAAAAAATAGTTAGGCATGATTGGAAAGATGTAGAATCATTTTTAAAGGCTATTTAAAGCCTTTTGAAGGCTCAGACACAATGTAATTTTGGTGTAGGAGCACCTAGTCTCCTAGTTGCAAAATTTCACTTTTTGAAGATTGATAGGTGCTCAATAGATTAGATTAAGGTGTTTTGTGTTTATTTATGCTAAATAAGGTCAATCAAGACCATTTAAGGTGTATTAGGGTGATTTTTTGAATCTCGGTGGTCAAATGTGCAAAAAAATGCAATCTTGCTACAAAATTGCCAATATTTGAATTTATAGCCTTTTGAAGGAAAATCTTTGAATTTGGTTGTAAATATGAAAGAATGAGGTCTAAGAGGCTGTAATATGGTGAATTTATGTTGTTTGAGTGATTTAGGAGTCCTTAGGGGTCAAAAATGTTTTTTTTTTTGCAAAATTCATGTAATCTTGTCATGTGTAAAAGGTCTAAAATGCAACTTAATGAAGATTAGAAGGCCTTAATGATTAAAAATCAGTTATGGGGGTTGGAGGGATTTGGAATGCAATAAAAAAATGTATAATAACCTTCAATTCCTTGAAGGAGAGGTTCTTGGTTGATTTGTAACCCATTTTTTATCAAGATGAATGTTATTTTCTAGAAATTTACTAGTTTTTCTCATTTTTCTTGTTGTTGTACGGCCTGTAAGGACACTAATATGATCTGTAAGGACACTAATATGATCTGAAACCTATTTTATTTTGTAGATTGATGAATTATATTTCATTTTCACCTATTTAGAGGTTCTAACTCTTTGTATAGTGAAAGTTATCTTATTTTTACTGTTGCTACCTACTTTCACAGTGTTCTTGGATTAAAGGGTTTCATGATGTACTTTGACCCATTCCACTTTTTGTGCCTACTATAACTTGTTGAATGGTTCCTCTAACTTGAAAATACATTCCTAACCTATTTAGAATGTTGTGGATTCAAGGTTGGGTGTTTGGGATGATGTTCTAGGGTTGTAGTAGGGTATTGTCATGATGAAAATGAGGGTTTCAAGTGGTGTTTTGAAAAAATGTGGGAAGGACTATCCATTTAATGTATTATTCACCATGTGCAAGGTTTGGTAAGTGTGTTTGGTGGGTTTTTTGGGCTTGGAAAGTCTGGGAGATAGGAGTTTCATTAAAACCTCAAGTATTTTGCTTAAAATCGAGGGTTTGGTGTATTAGGGGTCTAGAGGTCTTGGACCTGGAAAAACATCATGGAATTGGAGGTTTTCACTCATAAAATACTATTGTTTGAGGAGTTTGAGTGAAGATCTAGTGTTTAAAAGGTCCTCTCTTTGTAAATAGGGCTAATTTAGTAGCCTTTGTGTAAGGTGGTCTATTGGATCTTAATGATGGTACAAATAAACATGGTATGATCTCTTGGGAATTTGTTTTAGGGTTTTTATTAAAGTTTGATTAATGTTTGGTTGGCCATTGGATGGCCTTCTCTAAAAGATAAGCCCATTTGATGAGATTTGGAGACTATAAGCCTATTGTTGTTAGTTGATTCAATTTGGGTGATTGCGATTTCAAGGTTGGTGTCTTGTTGAGGTCTGAAAATTTTGGTTTGATTGTGAATTTCTCCACCTTGTCTGTATCAAATTTTGCTGAAAACCCATACCCTCTTCTTTCACAAGTTAGGTAAGGGTTTATTGAAAACCCATAATCCAAACCTGCCCACAACCAACCAAAGCTTGAAACACCTTCACAAAGGTCTACACAAGCTTAGAAGTTCAAGAGATATCACTTCCCCCAAAGATTTCTTCAAACCCTAGCACTAAACCACCATTTTCCACTAAAAAATGCATAATTTTACATCTAGGGCATCACCTAAAAACCATCTATTCAACTCCTTTGCACAAAAAAATTTCCACACATGTATTATAACTCTAACTAATCCTTTCCATGAAGTTATAGATGCATACAGTGGGTGAAATGCTTAATATGACATTTTAATGCACTGAAAACCCTTAAAACAGGGTACATAGACCAACCCTCAGTAATTGGATTCTAAAATGCACAAAATCACTTGAAATACAAATAAAACAAAACTAAAATGGAGTTAAGTCTACTGTTCACTGAATTCACTAAGAAAGAGAGGACAATCACCCTATATGGAACTGTACAATTCAAGGAAACATCAGATCCCAAAGTGCAAAGGGCTAGCAATATTTGACGGGGTATTACTCAAAAACCATGGAACTTACAAAATATCCATCTCAACCTATGAGATCATGTTGGGTGGTTGAGATCATGTTGTGTCCCTCTACAATTACCTCTCTTGGTTTTTGTTATCTCAAAGTGGTTTTCCCGTTCTATCAAGTTTTCACTTGATGTAAAAAGTGTCAAATGCAAGCAATGGAAAGTTGCAAAGTGGTGCAAATTTTTTTCTACAACTCGTGTGACCAAACAGATGGTTCCAACACATCTAAATAGGTATGTTTATGCTAGGTATGCTCCTCTTTCACACCCAAACATGCAAAATTGCTTCAAGCTACGTTCAACCAAATTGATCCCTTAAGGGTCAAAAGTGCAAAATGGCTAGAAAATTTAGCATGTTGTTACTTGGATACCATGACGCTTAGAAACTTCTCATCTGATCCTATGGGATCATGTTTGGACCCTCTATAATAACCTCTTGCAGTTTTTGCTATCTCAAAGAAATTTTCCCATGGTGGCAAATTTTCACTTGGGGAAAAGTTGTCAAATGCAAGTAGTTGAAAGTTGCAAAGTGGTGCAACTTTCGTTCTACAACTCATGTGACCAAACAAACTATTCCAACACGTCAAAATAGGTTTTTTTACACTATGAATACTTCTCTTTCGCACCCAAACATGCGGAATCACTTTGAGCTACGTTCAACTAGATTGATCCTTAAGGGTCCAAAGTGCAAAATGGTTGCAAACTTCAGCATGCTATTACTTAGATACCGTGATACTAAAAAACTTCTCATCTGATCCTATGGGATCACGTTGTGCCCCTCTACAATAATCTCTCTCAATTTTCTCTATCTTTGAGGCATTTTCCCATGGTGGAAAATTTTCACTTGGTGAAAAACTCAAATGTAAGTAGTTGAAACTTGTAAAGTGGTGCAACTTTCATTCTACAGCTCGTGTGACCAAACAGACTATTCCAACATGTTCAAATAGGTATGTCTATGCTAGGAATAGTCCTCTTTCACACTCAAAAATGCGGATTTTCTCTGAGCTACATTCAACCAGATTGATCCCTTAAGGGTCCAAAGTGCAAAAAGGTTGTGAACTTCAACATACCATTACTTAGATACCGTGATGCCTAGAAAATTTTTCTCTGATCCTATGGGATTTTTTAGGCCCCTCTACAATAACCTCTCTCAGTTTTTTAAATCTCGAAGGAATTTTCCCATGGTGGTGAATTTTCACTTAGGGAAAAAGTTGTCAAATGCAATTAGTTGAAAGTTGCAAAGTGGTGCAACTTTCATTCTACAACTCATATGACCAAACAAACTATTCCAACGTATCTAAATAGGTATGTTTATGCTAGTCATGGTCCTCTTTCACAACTAAGCACATGGAATCGCTTCGAGCTACGTTCAATTGGATCGATCCCTTAAGGGTCCAAAGTGCAAAAAGGCTGCAAACTTCAACATGTTGTTACTCAAATACCGTGATGCTTAAAAAAAAATTGTTTGATCCTATGGGATTGCATTGGGTCTCTCTACAATAACCTCTCTCGGTTTTTGTTATCTCGGAGGCATTTTCCTGTGGTGGTGAATTTTCACTTGGGGAAAAAGTTGTCAAATGCAAGTAGTTGAAAGTTGCAAAGTGGTGCAACTTTTGTTATGCAGCTCATGTGACAAAACAGACTATTCCAATGCATCTGAATATGTATTTTTATGTTAGGCGTGGTCCTCTTTCACACCAAACACATGCAATCACTCTGAGCTACGTTCAATTGAATCGGTCCCTTAAGGGTCCAAAGTGCAAAAAGGCTACAAACTTCAGCATGTTGTTACTTAGATACCATGATGCTTAGAAACTTCTCATCTAATTCTATGGGATCAAGTTGGATCCCTCTACAATAACCTCTCTTTTTTTTTTCTATCTCAAAGGCATTTTCCCTTGGTGGCAAATTTTCAGTTGGAGAAAAAGTTGTTAAATGCAAGTAGTTGAAAGTTGCAAAGTGGTGCAACTTTCGTTATGTAGCTTGTGTAACAAAATGGACTGTTCCAACATGTCTAAATAGGTATTTTTACGCTAGGCATGGTCCTCTTTTACATGCAACCACGCGAAATTGCTTTGAGCTACATTCAATCGGATCAATCCCTTAAGGGTCCAAAGTGCAAAATTGCTGCAAACTTGAGCATATTGTTACTCAAATACCATTATGCTTAGAAAATTCTTGTCTAATCCTATGGGATCACGTTGGGCTCCTCTAAAATAACCTCTCTTAGTTTTTTTTTATCTTAGAGTTTTCTTCCTATGGTGTCTAGTTTTCACTTGATAAAAAAAGTGTCAAATACAAGTAGTGTAAAGCTGCAAAGTGGCACAACTTTTGTTTTGCAATTTGTGTAACCAAAAAAATTGCTTCAACATGTCTCAATAGGTAGGTTTATGCTAGGAATGGTCTTTTTTTTCCCCCAAACACACGAAATTGGTTTGAGCTACATTTAACTTGCTTGATCCCTTATGATTGCATGAAAAAGAATCAAAAAGAGAAACATACACACGACAGTTGATTAGAATAAATTCTTGTAGAATGGTTTTATATTTGATTAGAATCCATTCTTGTGGAATTCTATTAAGTTCCAAGCAACTTAAAAGTAGATTTCTGAAATAGGTCTGAACATGCTCATACAAGGGTTTGAGTGTAATATGTTGAAATAGACCATTCCACCTTTTGTTTAGGCTGTGTCTCAGTGATATGGGCCTGATGTAAGTAGTATAGGGAGTAGAAATAAGAAAATAGCACTGGTAAAGGTAGTGGAAGAGATTACTAACACTACCCCTATTAAAAATTCAGAATTGAGGCCCCTTAAAAACAACGCTAGAAGAGGTGAAAAGAAGAAATTTCTTAGGTTGGAAATAGGGTGAGGTTGTGGAGTTTGATGTGCTCAAAAGGTACGCAAGAATAGGGGAGGTCAAAACTACATGTTATGTCATGATGCCGTAGTTGGGAAAATAGGGGTTTTGAATGAAAAAGAAAGGTTTGAGGGAATAAAAGTGGGTAAAGTCAAGGGGAAGAATAATCTGATGGTCAATTAAGTTTGTGCAAGAAGAATGAAGAGTGTTAGAAGATATTTTGAGGTTGTATGAGGTTCAGGTTTAGGTTCAGGTTCAGGTTCGAGGGTTTGGTTCATTGATTCGGCCAAATTTTTTTGAAGGGGGGTTCGATTCATTTTGGATTCGTTGGTACCAAAATCATGTAAAAACTATATATATATGTAGCCTAGAAGCATGACTTAGGATTAGAATCACATAACATCATATAAACAACAAAACCACCATAAACTTGAATGTCATTTAAAACATGCATGATAAATATTCATCGTTGAAACTTGAATTGTGGTAGCTTGATATACAGAGTCTATTGATGCTAGGGTTCAATTTGTATGATTTTAAAAAACGAAGCCATCTGAGTAGAGTTATCAGTGTTATTTATAAATCATAAGAATTTGTTTAGTACACTAGCCATTTTGATGTCTTCTTGCAATATCAAACATTATTTTATAACATTGTTACATTGGTCTTGAGAGTGGTAGCTTAATATAGCTCCACAATACAAAATCTAGTTTACTTGTGCGATGCAATAATGACATAGGTAGATTTTTCTTTCGAAGAACCAAAGGGTGATTGCACAATTGAAGTGTATAACCACATATATTTTTGTAATATCAAGGATACTTTTTGAAACTTCCATGCATTGCTAATCTAAAAGGAAAAGTCTTTTTCCTAATCTATATGCAACCATTCTTTTGACATTGTCAAAAAGAGAAAAACTTCTTGAATGATGCAAAGGCATGGCCAAGTAGTTCTAACTCTTCACATGAGAGAAGAGAGATGTTGGAGAGTACATCAAGTCAATGAGAACAAAAGTGTAATGTGTTTTAGTTTGTAGTATTCCTCTGTTTCTCTAAAGTGTGTGATAAATTCTCAGTTCAATGATGCAGAACAATTTTTGAAAAAAGAAAGTTGTGTCACATTCTGCTTTCAATCTAGCAAGAAAAAATGAAAGCTCAGCCTCTTGGAATGAAAATGCTTGTTTGCAAAAAAAATGAATAAGAATGAGGTAGTTAAGGTGTTTGAAGTGATTTAGAGGTCACTTTTAGGGTTCCCTTGGGTGTGGGTCAAAGTCAAACTCCATAAAACATTAAAAAAAGTTCAAAAAAACACTTTTTTGGATGCCTAGGCATGTGGGTTTTGTCTTGGTTCACCTAGGTCCTATCTAGGTTATGCACAGGTTCTCTTTGGTTCTACCTAGGTGAACCAAACCCAAAAATGAAGGACCCTGATCGAACCCACAGGTGAACCGAACCAAGAACCGCACCACCTAAGCAAACCAGGACTAGAACCAGGGCTAAAATAGAAGAACCTGGTAACATAGATAATGTGTCAAGAAGTTGAATACTTCATCTACTCTGAATATTATATTTTGCAAGTGTTGTGAAGATTATGTATCACTTTCTTAATTGAGTTGTTCCAATCAAAGGATTAAATATATTGGAATATTTTTATGAATCATTTCATGGAATACCAATTGAAAATGTGTTTTTTTCTTTTAGATAAAGTTGTTTAGCATCAATCAATTAATTTATTCAAGACAAACCATGAAGGAAAGCAATGAGCAATTCTAGAGCTAACCAGTTAATAAGTATACATGTGAATAAGTCAAGCATGTACATGTGAATAACGAAAGCATAAGTAGTGACAAGCACATAAGCCTTGAAGTATACACATGAATACATAGTATACACAACTTAATACAAAGTATATGCACAAATACAAGGTATACAAATGAAAACACATACATCGCAAAGTATACATAAGTTGTAAAGTATACACTTGAATACACGTAACTCATATCTATTGAACCATGAATTTATAATGCAAATATGGACACCATCGATAAAAAATATTTGTATTAACCAAATAGCCATGTACACATACATCAATATATTTCTATATAAGTATAAAATATAGGTACAAAATAGCCATATCTAGGCTTACAAGAATGCCATATAGGCATACAATGTCAAATATATCCAATACAAAATATTTACAAAACTGCCATGTAGGCATACAACAAAGGGCTCTAGAATCAAAATTCATTTTTCTCCATGCTCTGGAAATAAATGCTCTCACTTTGTTTGTTGATTTGATGGCGATAAGTCTATCACTCATTTCTACTATGCTTGAGGAGTGCTCCTACTGCTCCTCCTAGTGTTAAGTTCTTGGTGAAGTTTTAACTGTTACAATAAGAAATAAAGACATTAATATATAGAAATTACATTATAAAAAATGATATATTTAACAAAATAATCACTTACTGCCATCTCACGATCACTCTCCATGAGGGAAATATTCTCATGCTAATGTTGAGGCATGCTCAAGCCGTGTATAAACCATCCAAAGAGAAATTAAACTATGAATCAATAATGGTTTGATTTTTCACTAGAACTAACATCTATAAGAATGAATGTAAATTGAAATTTAGTAATTTGCCTCATACCTCCCCTGTCAGAGCCATCGAGGATTGTATAGTGGATGAAACACCGATATCCATTTCCCTCGCAACATTTGGAGGTGTTTCCACATCCAACATATAAAAATAAGACAACAAATTATTCAATAACAAAAACTACAATAGCGATCCATGTCATGAATTATAATGTATGAGATAATGAACAAAATTTTGAGTACTTATTAAACTATATATTTCTCATTATTATGCTTACTATTTTCCTTATCCATATCTTGTTCAAAAGGACAATTTTTTAGGCTTTTACCCATAGCAGCAAGCTACTAAACCGTTTGATAACATGCTTTTGTAGACATGTAGGATAACTGTGGTGGCATAGAGAAGGCACTGAACTATTTTAGAAAATGCCTCAAAGAAATGGGGTCTCGTGGTGATGGAATGCCATTACAAAAAAATGCACGTCATGGCATTCCATCACCATAAGACCACATTTCTTTCAAGCATTTTTTTGGAAAGTTCATGTTGCCTTCTCTATGGTATTATTAATTACTATTATGCTTTGATAGATATTTTTCCAAGCATCCATAGTTTGTTGGAAAGCACGTATTTTAGGCTTTTAGCCATAGTAGCAAGGAAGTGAGTAGTTTGATAAAATGCTTTGGTACAAATGTATGGAAAATGTGCTATCATAGAAAAGGTGGTGAGCTATTTGAAGAAATGCCTCGAAGAAATGCAGTGTCATGGTGACGGAATGGAATTCCATCACCATGAGACCACATTTCTTTGAGGCATTTTTTCAAACTGCTAACTGCCTTGTCTATGCTATTGCTTACTATTATGCTTTCATATATTTTTTCCAAGCATCCATAGTTTGTCATGCAGGTTCACCTTTGCAAACACATGCCTCCATGAGGAAAATTAAGGAGTTTGAATTGGTTAAGGTGTTCTGATGATGTAATAAGGCTTAAATAGCAATTTTGGAGGTTGTAATACTCTTAGCTAGTTAATTGGCATAAAGTGCAAAATTGCAAAATATTGACAAAGTTGTCAATTTCAAATGTCGTTAAAATGTAAAAAAGGTGTAAAGACATGGAATACCAAGGTTCAAAGTAGTTATATAGGTTATTGAGTCATTGTAGGAAGTTGAAAAGGTTGGGAAATGTTTAAAAGTGATATGATTCATTGATGTAAGTTGTTGGAGAGATTGAAGGAGAAAACTAATAAAATATCACTGATCCAAAGGAGTTGGTATTGAGTTTTTGATATGTGAAAGTAGGCCATGATGGGTGCCTAATTTGGGGATTTATTGACAAGGTTGTTTCAAAAAATTGAAAGTTTTGACAGGAAAAGTGGGTTCGTTGACCTAGTAGGAAGACTAGGTAGAAGTTTGAAAACAAAGAAAGAATTGTGTTTTTGAGTTGCAAAGTGGATTGAATCCTTTTGATGATGAAGTTAAGTTATTTGACTACCTTGCATTGCATCAGATTTTTGGAAAGCACCTTTTTTAAGCTTTTAGCCATAGCAGTGAGGAAATGAACTATTTGATAAAATGCTTTGGTAGACATGTATGGAAAATGTGGTAGGATAGAAAAGGCGGTGAGCTATTTGAAAAAGTGTGTCAAAGAAATTGGGTCTCATGGTGATGGACATCACCATGAGACCACATTTATTTGAGGATTTTTTTCAAAAACTCATTGCTTTGTCTATGCTATTGCTTACTATTATTCTTTCATATATTCCTTCCAAGCATCCATAGCATAGACAAGGTAGTGAACTATTTGAAAAGATGCCAAGCAGTAAGAAGTGGTCTCATGGAATGCCATGACAAGTAAATGCAATTGGAAGTTGCTCCTAGACTTATTACTTATGCTATGTGAAGTAATTGCATCATTGCTTATGTTGACTTTCTAAACAACTATATTGTAGTTGAATTTTTGTCATCTATCAACATCTAGTTATTAGTTTTTGGAATGTGAAGTAATGCTTTGAGTTTGAATGATGTGCAATGCAATGCAATCAACGATATGAATATAAACTACATAAATATATTAAGTACAATTCATTAGTTAAACTCTTTATTCTATTACCTGCGTGTAGGTTTGAGTAAATCCAATGGAACTAAGAGGAATTCCCTCGAAACTCCAATATTTTCCTGTTCAACATACAAAATCAAATATTAAAATACCGTTCATAAAACAATGCTATTAACATGTAATAAATTTATAATTGTTTACTAGTTACATACCCCACTGATAGGTGTACTACAAAAATAAGTAGGTGGAGGGCCGGTATGTCCAGTCTCAACACTATGACCCTACAATTTTATTAAAATCATAAAACTAAATTAATTCATCTTGCATTTCAAAATCAAAATTTAATGTAAATTAAATTCAATCAAAATTCTAACTTTTAGCTGAGTATCAATGCCATACACCTCATGCAAAATTTTAGTTGCCCTCTCCATCCCCGTAGCTCCATATGAATCCTGTGTAGCATCCTCTTGAGTACCAGTGGGGTCATATGAACAAGTTGCCCCACAAGATTGACACACATGTGTTCGAAGACCACCACTCGAAGAATCCCCTGGATGGTGCTGTAGAATAGGGCTAGTATGATGGATGACACTCTAGGTCAAAGTGTTGAATTCCTACAATGTCTCTACGTCGAAACTCTCCTTTTCATTGAAAGGCATAACAATGTACTCACAAGGTGGCCTAGCGAGAGCTCATCTCCTTTGCCGCGTAGGATCCAGTTGTGCATCGGGTCTATCCTGAGCTGATCCCCCACCTCTCCCCTGGAAGTCCCTCATATCAAAATAATTTGGGATTTTGTTCAATATGAACTCACAATATAGTTTCCTAAGAAAATACTATGGGACTTCGCAATTGTTGCATGGTGGGTAATCAAAGACCAAGTACCACCTATCACAAAAATACTACCAAATTTGTTGGTGGAGGCACCAATGAATGGGAAACCTCTTCACATTCACGGTAAAATTTTGATTTATTTTAGGGTCAGTGAATAATGAGCACAATTCACCTTTTGAAATTTTTCAATCCTTTACTTTTTTATATGATAGTTTATCCACATAATAAGTTGTAGTTGTCTGCCTCCTATCTTTCCAGCCAGTCATTTGTTGGCTAATTGAATCTACATTTGTTAACATATCTTTCAATGAGCTTGCTAGGGTCATTCTTTCTGCAGTTGAACCATTTGGATCACTCAACCTCTTGATTAAATCCTCAATTTTTTTTTTTGTTGTTCTCATTTTCACTCATTAAATTTTGTTGATTGCCAGGAGGGTGTTGTTGAGGTTGATTTTGTTGTTGAGGATCTTATTCTTGAGGATTTGGTTTCTCTTCTTGTTGAGGACTTTGAGGGTTTGTAGGTTGATTTGCATCTCCTACAAATTCAAAAAAAAATATATCAAATACAACCTAAAACTAACAAATTCAAAACAAAAAGCAAACAATCTTTACCTCTCCCACCTCCTCCTCCTCGTGGCACCATCCTTGTGAAGAAATAGCAACTGTTGGTGAATTTTTTCACAATACGTCCTCCTAGAATGCAAGTGCGAAAGTTGATGGTTTTGGTCACGGGCACAATAATAAACACAGTCGAAATAGAATGAATGACTTTAACTTCCTTTTTTTGCTTTTAACTTGTCATAATGTGAGTGTGTTATAACACACTCACATTATGAGTTTTCAAAATTTTAAAAAAAAGTGGCCACAAAATTGCTACCCATCTTCATGCACCCATCCTTAATTCAAATTTATGTCAATTATCCTAGTTAAGTGTGAAAAATGATTAATTTTTTTGATGCTACATTTTTCCCCCAAGAAAAAATCACACTAAAGTAGACATTCAAGATACTTAAGTACACAAAATAATAAAGATACATAACCATAAGGCCAAGAAAGATAAAGAAAAACAAAAGGATCAAGCACAATCACCCAAACACGATGTGGAATGGGGTTGTTTGTCCAAGAAAAAGGTTCAAGCTTTGATGGTCCAACATGATGTGGAACACACCTAGGCTATTTTTCCATGACACATGCTACTCACTCTAGGGTAGTGGAACCTCAGTATTTCCACTAGGTGAGTTGTCCCAATGAAGTGGAAAATGAGAGAATCATATTAGCCTCTGATACCAGATATAAGTTATCCTCTTGAAAACTTCGATAAGGCACCACAATGTAATGCTTTTGTAAATGATTTTGTAATGTAAAATTTTGTTAAAGCATATTTTTCTTTATTCATGTAAAGGTCTTCTTCTTAGGGAGCATTGTGCCAAATATCTCCAAGAGAGGACAAGTCAAGGTGTCATATTATCACTCATGGGATGCCTTGTTCACATCATTGTCATGACAGTATATTGTACACTCTTGGATGACATCAAACCCAATGACACCACCAAGAAGAGGACACATCACACAAAGAAAGAAAAATCATGCATTGATTTTTTTTTGAAAGATGTCATTGATGTATGACCCAACTTTAAAGTAGTTGCTACACCATTACTATGAGCAACTTATTTAAAGTATCCAATTTTTTTTCCCAAGACATGGGAGGCTTGCTTAGAAAACCCTATGCCAAGTTATATGTTTTCAAGATAAAGTTGCATCGTGAAATAGGAAGGAAGGGTTGTTCCCACAAATAAATAAGGGATCTATGGATTTGGGGTCAGTATGTCTTTGCTACAATGTTGTCATAGAGCATGGAACTTTCATCATCCCCAAATACTCATAGAACTAGAAGAATTGCATGATGAGAGTGAAAGAAAAGGAAAATACTTTTGGGTCAACAAGGAAGAGACCTAAATTTCTCAATGCCTTGCATCATCCCCAAAAGGAAAACACAAGAAAAATGAAAAAGATAAATAAAAAATTATTTTGGGTCAACATGGAAGAGACCTAAGTGTCTCGATGCCTTGTGTCATCCCAAAAAGGAAAACACAAGACAAATGAAAAAATATAAAGAAAAAAAGCTTTTGGGTCAACATGGAAGAGACCTAAATGTCTTGATGCCTTCCATCATCCCCAAAAGGAAAACAAAAGACAAATGAAATGATTATGACATATAGAAGAATCAAATGTACATATAGAGGAATGCATAAAAAGAGAGAGGTACATCAAATGAAAAAATGTGGGGGATCACATTAGAAGGCACAAAAAAAAAATAATAATGCAAAATACTAGTAAGGCACATGCGAGTCAACCTAAAGTAGGTCATTTGCATTCCAATCTTGGTCGGTATAAATTGAAGGCAAACAACTAGCCAAAGGGACAAGAGAAAGTGTCGAACTAGGAGAAGCACCAGGTTCAACACTCTTTTTAGGAGACATGTCATTTAAATTCATTGAAGAAGATAACATTGTATTCAACTCATCATACACTTGTTCATAAATTTTGGCTATGTCAATGTCATCATCTAAATTTATCACAATGGGAGGTCAAATAACAATTTTCATGTAATGTTCTTGTTTATGTTGTGGCGAAGACATAGGATCATCATTATTTGCTTCAGGTAAGTTCGGATTTTGATTTTCTATGTTGTTCTTGTCTTCTTGAGCTTGTAATTTACAAGCAATAGCATGTTTCCTACACCTATGCTCTCTAGACCTTCAATTTATTTTCTATCTGTTGTCAATTTGTGTTTGTGTAAGAGCTGGTTTGTCAATCATATGTAGGTTCCTTTTGTTCCTTGGGAGGAATAAAGGAAAAAGTTTAGTAGGTTGTTCAATCGCTTTCCCTTTGGCTTTATAAACTTGTTTGACTCTAGGAGGGACAATAGGATTGTTTGTGTTATCTCGTGGCCTCTTGTAGGAAACTGTAGGAGGTTTTTCTACAGGCTGTTCTTGTATGTTCAGAAGTGATTTTTGTTCAACCATTGCTTCGTCAAGGATAGGTGTTTCATTTATAGGTTGAGGCATGTTTCAAAGGGATAATTCTACTATTTTCTTTACCTTGAGTTCTTTTGATATGACTTGAAAAAGAAATCCTCACGAGGCTATAGGTTCCATAGGCTTGGGCCAAAATAAATCTAATGAAAAAATTTCTTGTGCCGAC
Organism: Sequoia sempervirens; assembly: GCA_007258455.2. Lineage (NCBI taxonomy): Eukaryota > Viridiplantae > Streptophyta > Pinopsida > Cupressales > Cupressaceae > Sequoia > Sequoia sempervirens. Next base: position 237,151,225 of record VDFB02047230.1, on the reverse strand, counting down.
ATAGGATTAAATCCACTATGATGCACAGTAAAGATATCATTTCCAAATGGAAAATTTGGACATTTATAAACAATCGAAGGGATGGAATTCATGGAGCAAAGCCATGGATAGCCTATCTTCACACAAAATTCCAAGTGTGTAATAATGGAAAATGAGATAGTTAATGTTTTCAGTCCCACTTTTAAAGGGAGATCTAATGAGCCTATCACAGGGCAAGCAAATCCATTATGAATCTTGATCCATGCTTTTTTTTTGTTGAATTTATCTTGATATAAATCATGCAAATATAAGAATTATTTTGTGATCGCATTCTCTCCATAGACAGGATCAATCAATATCCCATTAGTGGGATTATCATTGATCAACCAGCTATGTAAAGAGGACGACTGGGTGCCAATTTAAGTATGTCATTTTCGAAGAAAGCAATGTCAAGAGGCTTTTTTGTTTAGCCCTTATGAGGTCTAGCTTTGATAAATGCCACTACTTCCTCTACGGGATGTGGTTGCATATGATCATTATCCATGTTAATATTGTTCTTAGTTTTAGTAGGAGGATTGACTGTGGCATGTATGTTATTATTGTCTTGTTTGTTCGAGTAGTCATGAAAGAAGAAACTAATGTTATAGATGATTTGTGTCTAATTTAGAGTTTTAATCACTTTTCTTAGATTTTGTATGATGGGAACCATGCTAATGTCTATGCATTCACTAAGGATATGGGCTTGTAAGTTTTCTAGTTGTTCATGTAGCTTGTTAATAATATCATGCACATTGATTGTAGGGGGTGAAGTCATGGGTAATGAAGTATGCAAACTATGAGCCATGGAGGGTTGATTCTCAACACTATAAAAAAGAGAGTAAAAAATCCCAATATCCATGGCAAGTGAGATTTCATGAGATGACATGAGCTTCGAACTATGTCTTATAATAGTATTATGAATAGGACATGAAGTTGTAAATCTCATACAAGTTTTACAAACCTAGTGTGCAAACCCTAAAATGGAAAAGAGACAATGCAACAACCTACAATGAAATGCAATTTTTAGATTCTAAACAATGAAATTGATTGATTACACAATGCAATAGATTGAAAATGAAATGTTTGAATCCAATTTTGAATTTTTAACAATACACTAAAATTAAGCAATTTAAGCTAAATGCAATGAAATTGATGAACCAACAAATTAGGAAACTGAAATAGCAAAGTAAAAGCACCAATTTTTTTTTAAAAACTAAAATTTTGATGTCCAAAAAATGGATATCAATAACTAATAGGGACTCATTCACCAGTAAGGGAAAATGGGTCCTGGTTAGGTTTTTCGAAGACATTTTTATTGATTTTAGAGTGATTTGTAATACCTTTTTAGATGCTAGAAGATGCAGGTTTGACCTGATTAGGTACTCATTCACCAGTAAGGGCGAATGCTTCCTAGTTAGGTATTTTTACACTATTTTTTAATGATTTGCAATCTTTCAGTAATATCTTTTAGTTCCAGGTCAAAGGCAGTGAGTTTTAGTTTTAGATTTTCCAAAATTGCAATGTGAAAATGCAATGAAAAGATGAATGCAAGGACCTATGTTGAAATGCAATTTTGTTTTGATTTTCAAATGCAAATAAATGAGGTCTAAATGAGATGCACAATGACTGATTTGATTTTGTATTTTTCATATTTAGAGAGATGCAAAACAATGCAAATCTAAACCTTAAATGAGATGTAATTGTAAATGCAATGCAAGAAAACCTAAATGATATCTTTTATTCAATGAAAATAAGATGCAAAAGAATGTAAGATCTAACCCTAGGATGTAATGAAATACTTCAAAATCAAAAAAATTGCAATATTCAATATGTTTGGTTCACCAAAATGAATGGTGTGGAAAATTTAGGGCTTATCAAGACCTCGATTAACCACTAGAATTTTTCCACACAAAACAATCACTATGATTTGATGTAATTATGAGAGCCAAAAGATGCAAATAACAATAAAAAATGATACCTAACTGTTATAGCAACTATGAGGGAAGTTTTCAGAGCTCAAAGAGGTGTGCACCTTGTTGTACAAAGCCCATTTTTAGGGCACAAAGGAATCATTCGCCTTTAGTGGTGAATGGGTCCTTGTTAGGGTTTCTGAAACTAAGATATAGGTTATTTTCCTTGATATCTGCACTCTCAAATTCTTGATTGTTAGCTCATGAAAAATTGTACTTAATTTTGTAGCTTCAATTCTTCATTCTTGCACTTTAAATGATAACTTTTGCAACTTAACAACTTTTCCAATTTTGCTCTAAAATCTCTCTCCACTTGATCTTCAACTTATAAATCTACAAACACACATTCAAGGAGAGAAAAAACTTGTTGATTTTTAGTGAATAGGGCTTTTCCTAAGTAAAACCCCTTGTAGGTAATTAAACCAAATGACGAGACAATGAAATTGAAGCATGAAACATGAAATGATGCAATGTAGATATATTGGATGTTGTCTTGTAATAAAAATATGCAATATAACACATGTAGTGGCCATGAAGAATGCAGATATTGATCCTTGAATATGATGTGAAACTATGCTTGCAAGTAGATCTTCAATGCTACACTCACTTTCTTAGCTCAACAACATGCATGAATGCACTAAACCCTTGACATGATGATATGATCTTGAATTGATGTAATAAACCTTAAAAATCTGCCTTGAAGTGCTTTTCAAAAATGCTCTTGTAATTCTCTAATGCTTGTAAACTTGAATGCTTGGAGACTTAGAATGAATTTATAGGGGAAACAATCTGAATTAACCCCTTATTTATGCTAAATTAGGAGATTAACCCAAAAATTCAAACAATTAAGGCCGACACTAGATCTGGGGATAAACATTATTAAATTCCCACCAAAATATAATTCAAAAGGGGGTTCCTCATTAAGGGAAGACCCATTTTCCACCTAGGGTGAATAGGTCCTGTCTTAGTTTTCCAAGAGCTAACCTTGGGGAATGGAAAGGGGGGTCCTATAAAGGGAGGATCCATTTTCCACCTAGGGAAAATGGGTCCTAGAATGTATTTCTAGGACCCTGATCTTTCCCAATTAATTGTTATGCAATTTGAATTGTGGGTGTCAGGGTAGATCTTTGGGAAGTGTCATAAATAAGGTTTAAATTTCAATTAAAGGGGTTAATTAAATCCAATTAACAATAATTAATTAAGAGGACCCTAGATAAGTGCGAAAGTGTGTTAGAACACTTTACAACACCTAAATAGGGTACACATTAGGTGCATTTTATTAAAAGGGTCCCAATAGGCTTAATTCGTTAAATAAATCCTAGAAAAGTGTGAAAGTGCATTACAACACTTTACAAAACTCTTGCAAAGGACAATTTAAGGTACATTTTGATTAAATAAGGGGGTAAAAGTACAAAGTTGTGTCACACTTTTATAAAGGAAATGACCAACATTGATCTAACTTTTAAACTTCAATCACTAGAAAGTGACATATATGTTTTGAATTTTGAAATGATGCAAACTAATAAAATGTGTATTTTTTAATATATTTTATGTTTGTATTTAAAAAAAAAATTAAAAAAATATTTGAATATAGTTTTTTATAAATTAACACTATAATTTAGTTGCTGATAAAATGCTGAAAAATGACGTTACATGAGACATCAAGCTTTATAACTGTAAAATTTAGGGCATGGATATATTTTTTTCTAATTTTAATAAAATATATTTTTAAATAAATATTTAAATGTGTGAATTAAAATGCGGTTGTTTCTAGTCGATGTCAACTTTTATATTAAATATTTATCTAAAATAGAAAACAAATTATGCTATCTTAATCTTGATTCTTTTCTCTAGGGCATCATATTTTTTGAATCTTTTTTACTAAGTTTTAGTATTTTTCTTGGCATGATAATCAACCTAATATTTTTGTGCTGATAACCTAATTTTAGTAAAAAATAATAATAATAATAATAATAATAATAATTGAACTATTAAAATAAATATATATTTAAAACTTCACTTATGGATCTACAAAAGGGTACTTTTACATTTAAAAAAATATATATTTATATGAGTAGGACTTGTTGAAATGTTAAATTTTTCAAATATTTGCATTTATTTAGTAAATTGGCCTCAAAGTGGTGCTACATATGCATTTAGCCAGCAATTTTAGTTGGAAAAGCTGTAGAAGTATTTAACTTATCTAGAATGAATATTAAATATAGATCATATGTTTGACCAAAATTGATTTTTAGTTATAAATACTAAAATTCACTTGTGTTGATAAGTTGGTCGAAAGTGTGACACAACTTTGCACTTTTACCCAAGGACCCTAGAATGATGTGAATATGTACAACACATTACTACACTATTCCAGATACAATTAATTCAAATTTGTGTCAATTATCCTAGTTAAGTGTGAAAAAGGATTACTTTTTTTGACACTACAAAACTAATAACATAACTTATGCTACTCAATTTAATTAACTAGCCAGACCCCCACCCTCTTCCTGATTCTACAAACACCCTTGGTGAGGGTCCCTCCTTAGCTAACCCTCCTATACAAAACCCCTAGGAGCCCCCTCTGTGCTGAAACAATCCTTAATTAAAGGCCTCCTAACTAAAGGGGGCCTAGTTAACTCTATTGTGAAAGGTAAAGAGTGTATAGGAAACCCTATAATTCCTCGGGTGCTAAAAGGAGAGGTCATGATTTTTATGAGCCTAAAATGGATAAAAAGTAACCATTGAAATAAATAATGAGGAAGAAAAGAGTAAAGGGGAGGACTCTAACAGTGGGAAAAGTGGTAGGAGGTCAACTAGGTTAGCTAGATAGTCTACCAAGGGTAAGAAGCTAAGCTATGAAGAACTAGAAGATGATTAGGGCTGTTGTTGAGGCTCTATCTCCCTTAAATATCAGTAAGAAGGATGTAATACCCATCATGTTGTTGATACTCTTTGATACTCTATGATACTCTTATGTGTTGGTTTGGTACTTGGTTGTGATGGTGATTAGTTCACCAACTTGGTTGTGTGTGTGGATTCATAGTTTGGTTGGTTTGCTACACTTGACATTACTTATGATGTTTGATGATACATTATGTGGTGGTTATATTATTTGGTTATGCCATGGTTTTCTTTAATAATATATGTGATGATGTGATTCTATGTTGCTATGGTTTCTGATGTGTTTGTTAGTGAGTCTTGGTGAAAGGACAAAGTAGCATCACTTGCTTGCAAGCAACCTGCTACCTCACGATTACCTTTCACTGTGTGTCTGCAATGGAGATTTACATGCCACTTGACGTTTTTTTCTATGTAGGATGCGGGTACATGACACTAACTCCACCTACTTGTCAGGTCTGAGTGTGTCCCATAAACCCAACAGGTATGATGTTGAAAAAAGGGGTTGATAAGGAAGTGTTCACATCCCAAGTTTGTCACCTCGTTATGAGTCTTTCAGTGTCATGGTCTTGACCCTATCCTTGTCTTTGTATTATTTGGTGGTTGATTATTAATTTTGTTTGTGGTTAGTTGTTATTTAATTTATCTTTATTGTATAAGAGATTAATTAATGCTATTTTGTTGCTATGATTAATTGTAATTCTGTTAAATGTTGCATTTAAATATTATTTATTTTATATTGTGGGAAAATATATATATGTATATATATGTATATATATATATATATGTATATATAAATATACATATTCATATGTGTTATTTTGTTTTGTTTCATAAATATATCTATATATATATATATGTTTTTGTTTTGTGCAATGTTTTTTTTGAAAGACACACATATATATATATATATTTCACAGGGTTTTGTATACTACGTTTTTTTTTTTTAAATATAATATAAAATAAAATAAAATAAATTAATTGGGGGGGAATGGTCAGCAACCGCCGTACCACCCTCGTCCCCATGGTGGGTTGTACGCAACTACCACATGTTGCGCACAGCAGCTGAGGCTATTGGACGTAGCCGTGTGGGGGTTGCGGCCTTCCCACACTATGGTAAAAAGTGCCATAAACTATGGGTTGGCATTTGTCAAAGGTTTTTACTTCCTTTAAATTTGATTTCATTTTAAATTTAATTTTTATGTTACATTTAGTATATATATTAATAAGTATATATATATATATATTAATATTAATATATATATATATACTTACTACTATAAATTAGAGAGATGCAAATGGGAAAATTTTATTATAAGATTTAAATGCATAATTTTTAATATATGTTTTATTATATTATATATACGTATATATGTATATATGTATATATGCATAAAAGTGTATATATATATAATTAGAGATAGTTATTTATGCTGAGATTATAGAATAATTAAATAAATTTGCAATGTTATAGTTTTTAATCGAGTTTAAATTAGAAATAAACAATGTGATTTAAATTAAGTTGAATATTCTTGAGTAAATTAATTAATTATTTCTTGGTGAAGTTATTGTGTATCGAAATGTGTTATATGATGTTGTTTTACATAATTGTGTACCCTCGAGATTATTTGTTTAATCAATTGTGGTTTTCTCTTAATTGGAATTATGTCATGTGGGAATGCCCTTGAGTTAGTGTTGGTGTAAATAAGTATTTTACTTATTACAGTTTACTTAAGCTTACTTAGGGAATGCATATCATTATAGGTTGCACTTGTGACACCTAGTTATTTGCATCTTGCATCTAGGTTTGTGCATACATTGAGAGATATGAGTTGGATACTTAGGGAAGTGTGTGTAGGAGAAATTCCACTCTTTTTGGTGTGATCTAGTTATCACCTTTTTATCTCCACCTTTCGTGGCACGATAATTCTACTTTAGGTGGGTGATCCACCTTTCATGGAATTATCTATTATTTCTTTCTACCTACCACACACATGATTGTGACACTTGTCTCATTCACGTCCCTTCATTGTGTCCTAGCTTGTCTTTATAAGCAAACCTTCTACATGCTTGTAATTGAGCATCTTCATGCATATTGAGAATACAATCTTCATATTCTCTCATCTTGTCTCTCTCTTTGTGCTATGTTTAGTCTCTTGATCCTATTGTTTCTTTTCACAAGTTCTTACAATTAGTTTATCATTTTTTAGGAGCTTAAGTTGTTCATTAGGGACTTCCAGAGGTGGGGAAATTGATATTTTATTTTAGACCTTTTAATTTGATATTTTCCCCTATTTTGGATATAGTTGTGACTTGAGTCTACACATGGGTTGTACCATTGTTTATGGATATTATTTCATATGATTTTGGTGAGATGGTTTTACCTCGTGGATGCTCCATTTGTGGTTTAGTGCTCTTGCTTGTACAACTTCTTGGAATTGGATTTTTATGTTTTGGGTTCTAGGGAGAGTGGCTCTATGTGGGTGCCAGCGCACAAAGGGGTTGTCAGGTTTACCCACATTAGAGTTAGAGTAATAAGTGATAACCTAATTAATTAATTAATTAGGGGGTGGGTAGTAAAATATTAATAAGATAATTATGGATTCCTCGTCCACCTGTTAGGCCTTTCGTAGACTAAAGGTGGGTCGAGAAGGCCGTGGTTGGCATGATCATTTCCTTGTCTTCACGAGAGGTTGACGGTTCCACATGAGTCACCCTATGGAGCGATGCCTTTAGATAGGCAGTCAGGATAACCATGGATGGAGGTGACACCTTGTGATAGGTTGTCTAGATAATCCATGTAAGGCCATGCAATGACACTCTCCTCTAGCATTCCCTTTGAGTTATTTTATTGAAATCCTTTAGAAGTGGTCTTTTGTTATGTTTTGGTGATTTATTGTTGTTATGATTTGCGAGTGATATTTTGATATTACTTTCCCTTTGTGGTCTCTTGTTTTTCGTGTCTAGAGTTTAGTCTTGCGTGACTATTTGGATGTACTTGGTTAGGGATCCTTATTTACTCCTAGCATAGGGGTGGTCGGGTGGAACGTTTTACGCACCCCATTGGGTCCCCTTATGATGCAGTTGTACCATTTAGTGTAGAGTTTTGTAGATGTAGTTTAATCTAGGATTCATATGTTACCAAATGTATATTTGTACTCCAACTGTATTTTATGTATTGATGTATCATTCCCACATGCACTGGGAAGAATTATAATGTAATTTTGTATATGTGTTCATTGAGATGTACTATCAAACTGATGTAATTTATTATCACACCATGTAAATCATTCTAGAATTACTATTTGTAAATATTGTTAATGTTATGTTGTATCTGTGGAAATATGTACTTTATATCTTCACGATTAATTTATTGTAATTTGCATGTATAGTTTTATATGGTTTATTCATATATTTTTGGTTATCATTAATGAATGGTTAAGTGATGATATGTGAATGAATGGATTACATAATCAGTAATTTAATGTTCATCTATTAACTTTGTTATGGGATAGTTTGGTAATGTCACCTCATGTACCCCAAGGTACTTAGATGTACAACTTGAAACTTTAGTTATGATCAAAAACTTAAAGTGCATTCCTTTTCTTTTTTTAAAAAAAATTGTTGCATTTTTAGTTGTTCCTTTGGGGTTTGTCCGACGGGGCATTACAACTTGGTATCAGAGCCAAGATTGCTAATGCTGGGTTCTCTGGGTAGTTTGTGTCTATTAGGAAACCTTTGCTTTAAATCTTGATCTTACATAACCATAATTGTTGTGCAGGATTATGCCTCGAGGCAGAGGTAATGGTCAAGGAAGAGGCCGGGGTGGTGGCCATGGAGCCAACCGCCAAAGTCCATCACCACCGAGCTCCCACGGTTTAGAGCATGAGGAATGATAGAGTCCTCAAAACAATCTGTCAAGTGGTAGTCAGAACTTAGAACAACTTGGTTTAGATGGATAGTTGCAACACCTTCTAGGGGAGATTCTTGATTGGTTGGGATCCAGGCCAGAAGAGGAGCAGTGGGTCGAGAGAGAAGGGGAAAGGTCACCAAGGCAGGGAGAAATAGTGGCAGATTAGGATGTAGTGCTAGCTGGTCATATGAGAGACTTGATGAGAGCACAACTGCATACATTCAATGGTTTTGGAGGAGGTCTGGAAGTGGAAACATGGTTAATCGATTTGGATCGATGCTTCGCGATGTAGCCCTATGGTAGCAATACCAAAGATCGATGCACAGTCATGCATCTGCAAGGCTTCACATCCACTTGGTGGCAGTTGGAAGAGCAAAAGTTACATCTGGATATCAGCATAGTCACATGGAAGCTATTTCTGGATAGGTTCAGGGCTCACTTCCTTTCAAATCATTGGAGGCAACGCATGGCAGATGAGTTTCATGACCTTAAGCAGATCTTGATCTCCATTGAACAATATGAACGATGATTCTATGAACTAAAGCAATATGTAGGAATTAGCCATGATGAGGGGATGCTAGTTCAACATTTCGTTCAGGGCTTAAACACCCAAATTAGTGGTGGAGTTAGAGTCTTCGAGTCGAAGACAATGGAGGTAGTAGTTGAGAAGGCTCATCTAGTAGAAAAAAAATTGGAAATGGCATTGGAAGGACACACTGGAGTTCAGATTGGTAGTACCCCAACATCAGGTTTTGGTTCTAGAGGTGGACAACCTCAAGCCACAGGGTCTTCTAGGAATTTTCAAGCACCCTCTAAGGGTGGTCCATAGCAGCAGCAGTAGTCATAGCCCAAATAGAATAAATCACAGTCTCAGCTAGGAGACAAATCTTAGAACAAGAAGAACAAAAGCTGGTAGTGAAATAGATCAGATTTATTTGTGTAGCCTGCACAAAGCACATAGTCGAAACCTTCACGAGGCAATTTTTAGCAGTCGAGTGCACCATCTGGTGTCAAAGGATTTGGGTGAGGCACAGGCTATTTCTCATGTGGGTAGTAGGGACATATTGCTAGACAGTGTCCACAAAGGAGTACTTTGGGTTTCAGCTAGAAACCAACTACTTCTGAACCAATAGTGGGAAATGCAGGTAGAGAACATTGGGTTTTTGCAGTAGTGGAAAATCATCAAGCAGAACATCAGGGCACTATACTTGAGACATAAGGTGTGTTGCATGGTACTAGTATTTCCATACTCTTTGATTTCGGTGCATCTGACTCTTTTATATCTCCTTCAGTAGTAGAGCGATATAGATTGGTGACATCTAGGAAAGGCGTAAAATGGCAAGTTGAATTGGCCTTAGGGTCAAAGGTTGTAGTAGAGAAGCTTGTTCAGGGTTGTAGTCTCAATATAGGGGCATTGAAAACTAAGGTGGATATCTTGATCCTACCAGTTAGCTTGTATGATGTCATCTTGGGAATAGATTGGTTGAGTACACACCGTGCCATGATAGACTGTCACCGTAAATCAGTGTGGTGCATTGATGATTCTAGAAAGGAGGTGGATATTGTGGGTATTCAAAGGCCCATTTCATTGCGAATGATTTCTGCCATGCAGCTAAAAAGGTTTTTCCAGCAGGGTTGTCAGCTTTTTGCAGTAGTAGTGAGTGATCTTGAGTTAGAGGATAGTCAAGGGTTGTTATTGGATGATTACCTTCTCCTTAAGGGGTTTTCTAATGTTATTCTAAGTGAGATATCAGGTATGCCACCAAAATAGGATATAGATTTTAGGATTGATCTAGTACCCGGAGTTGAGCCTATATCTCGAGCTTCATACTGGATTAAAATGCAGGAGCTTCAAGAGCTTCATCTGCAATTGGAGGAGCTGTTGGCTAAGGGGTTTATCCACCCAAGTGTTTCCCCTTGGGGAGCACTCATAATATTCGTAAAGAAGAAGGATGGTTCTCTCCATCTGTGTATTGATTATAGGCAATTGAACAAAGTAACAGTGAAGAACCGATATCCCCTACCCATAATTGATGATCTTTTTGATCAAATAAAAGGGGTGAAGGTATTTTCTAAGATTGATTTCAAATCAGGGTATCATTAGTTGTGGATTACAGAACTAGATATTCATAAAACAACATTTCACACTTGATATAGACATTACGAGTTCACTGTGATGCCATTTGGGTTGAAAAATGCACCTTCAGTCTTCATGAGCTTAATGAATGGGGTGTTCCAAATCTATTTGGATAGATTTTTCCTTGTGTTTGTCAATGATATTCTGATTTATCCCATATCTATGGAGGAACATGAGGAACATCTAAGATAGGTGTTGCAGTGTTTAAGGGAAAATCAATTGTATGCCAACCTGGTAAAGTGTGAATTCTATAAGACTAGAGTTCAATATTTGGGCCATGTAATTTCAGGTGATGGAATATCCGTTGATCCTACAAAGATTCAGGCCATTGTGGATAAAAATTTACAGTTTCATGGGACTAGTAGGCTATTATCGGCAGTTCATCCAAGGCTTTTCTAGGATTGCGCATCCCATCACCTCTCTCCAGAGGAAGTGGAACAAATTTCTTTGGTTAGATGAATGTTAGTTAGCATTCTAGACTCTTAAGGAAAAGTTGACCAATGCACCAATTTAGGCAGTACTAGATCCTATGGGGGAATTTGTAGTATGTATAGATACTTCCTTGGAACCTGGCTTAGGGGCTGTTTTGATGCAAGAAGGGTGAGTGATTGTGTATGAATCACGTAAACTTAAAGATCATGAATTCAACTACCCCACACATGATCTTGAGTTGGTCGCTGTAGTTCATGCTTTTGTAAGATGGAGACACTTCCTTTTAGGGCATCGGTTTGAGTTGCATACTGATCATCGTAGTTTGCAATACATCTTCACACAACCGAACTTGAATGTAAGATAGAGAAGGTGGATGGAATTCTTGTGCGAATACGATTTTGAAGTAAAGTATATCTAGGGAAAAGAGAAAGTGGTTGCAGATGCTCTGAGCCGGCGTAAGCATGAGATAGCTATGGTAACTCTTGGAGTTTATTTGAGGAGTCAGATCTTCATTGCTCTCGCCTCAGACAATTAGTATCAAGAGGTGAAATCTGAATTCAAGTTAGGCAAAGCTCTGGAAGGAAAATTTGTTGGATACTCATTGGATTATGATGGTGTCTTGTGCTATGCGGGCTGAATGTAAGTACCTACTGTAGAGGGTATTCACACCCTAATATTGACTGAAGCCCATCATGCACCTTATTCGACACATCCTAGAGTTAAGAAAATGTGTGTGGATTTGCGCTCACTATATTTTTGGGTAGGATTGAAGCATGATATCGCTGATTTTGTGTCTAGATGTCTAGAATGTCAAAGGGTTAAGGCTGAGCATCATCATTCGACAGGTTTGTTGCAGCCTCATCTTGTTCTAGAATGGAAGTGGGACATTATCTCTATGGATTTCATTGTCGGATTTCCTATGTCTTCCAGGCGGCATGACACTATCATGGTCACTATGGACAGATTGACCAAGGTAGCCCATTTCTCTCCTATCCAAACTTCTTATACTGCTTCTTCGGTATCCAAGGTGTTCATGGAAGAAATTATTCGATTGCATGGGATACCACAAAGAATCATTTCTAACAAAGATTCAGTATTCACATCTGTGCTATGGACCTCTTTGTAGTGCTCCTTAGGGACTCAATTGAACTTTAGTTCTGCCCACCATCCTAAGATAGATGGTTAGATTGAGAAATTCAATCAGGTGCTCAAGGATATGCTTCGCATGTATGTCATGAACCAACAATCATGTTGGGAAGATTATCTGCACTTGGTCAAGTTTTCCTACAACAATGGTTACCATAGTTCGATCGGCATGGCTCGTTTTTAGGCTTTATATGGTCATCCTTGTCATACCCCATTTGAGCTGGGATTGTTTAGAGGATAGGGTTCTTCTTGGACCGAAAATGCTTCGAGATATGGAACATCAGGTAGCTCGCATTCAAGAGCATCTTGTAGCAGCTCAAGATAGGAAGAAGTATGATGATGCACATAGAGTTGATTGGCAATTTACAGTTGGTGATAGGGTGTTTCTTCGAGTACGTTCATAGAATATCCCTATTCATTATGGAAAGGGCTTGCGCCCCACCTTGTAGGGCCATTTGAGGTGTTAGAAAGAATTGGTCTTATTACCTACTACCTAGCCTTACCACCATGTTTGTCGTAGATTCATGATGTTTTTCATATTTCATTCCTTAGACCATATTATCCTGATGTTACTCACATACTTGATTGGAATGCTCTACAAGTCGAGAATGGGTAACTGGCTCTCAAGCCCATGGCCGTGCTACAACATCAGAGACTCGCCCTCAGGGATAGAGATATTGAACAGGTGCAGGTTCAGTGGGACCTGAATGATGAGACTTTGGCAACGTGGGAGGATGCATCCCATATTCGAGAGGCTTACCCATATTTATTTACTGGCTTCCAGGTTTAAGCCATGTTCTAGGGGGGGAGGATGTAATACCCCTCATGTTGTTGATACTCTTTGATACTCTTATGTGTTGATTTGGTAATTGGTTGTTATGGTGATTAGTTCACTGACTTGGTTGTGTGTGTGGATTCATAGTTTGGTTGATTTGCTACACTTGACATTACTTATGATGTTTGATGATACATTATGTGGTGGTTATATTATTTGGTTATGCTATGGTTTTCTTTAATAATATATGTGATGATGTTGTGAGTCTATGTTGCTATGGTTTCTGATGTGTTTGTTAGTGAGTCTTGGTGAAAGGACGGAGTAGCATCACTCGCTTGCAAGCACCTTGCTACCTCGCGATTACCTTTCATGGTGTGTCTGCAATGGAGATTTACAGGCCACTTGACATTTGTTTCTATGCAAGATGCAGGTACAGGACACCAACTCCACCTACTTGTCAGGTCTGAGTGTGTCCCATAAACCCAATGGGTATGATGTTGAAAAGGGGAGTTGATAAGGAAGTGTTCTTGTCCCAAGTCTGTCACCTCATTGTGAGTCTTTTAGTGTCGTGGTCTTGACCTTGTCTTTGTCTTTGTATTGTTTGGTGGTTGATTATTTATTTTATTTGTGGTTAGTTGTTATTTAATTTATCTTTATTGTATAAGGGATTAATTAATGTTATTTTGTTGCTATGATTAACTGTAATTATGTTAAATGTTGGATTTAAATATTGTAAATTAAAAGTTATTTAATTCATTAAAAGGTATAAATTAATTATTTTAAATAAATAATGTTTTATGGTAATTGGAAAATTATCTTTTTCAAAATATTAATATTATAAAATATAAGGATAATATCATGTGAGAATAAATGTCAAATTAATGAATTTTTAATTAAAATTTGTGAGATAAGTGTGAGCTTTTAAAGCAAGAAAAAAGAGCCAATGCATGGATTGGATTTTTGAGAAAAAAGAAGAGTTTTTTTTTTTTCTTTATTTTATGGTGAGGGGAAGAAGTTTTCCCTACACACACAAGATGGTTTTTTTTTGGTTGGGTCTAGAAAAGAAGAAGTAACAAAGGTTGAAGAAAATATATGTGTGTACTTCTCTGTTAAAAATTGTTCTTGGAAGGAAAAATATAATATTGATCTAGAAAGTTGGCTAAAAGAAGGAATTGGAAAAGGAATTGCAGAGGAAATCTATTTTCGAAAGGGGAAGAAGGGCTACAGTGTTTGGATTCGACATCAAATGAAGGACTCCAGGTTCTTTTAATTTATTAATTCTTTTGTTCTTTTTAATAGTTCTATAAGGAAAATGAGAATCATGTCTGCCATACTCTAAATTGGTACCTATGTTTGAAAGAGGGTTTTGTTATTGAAAAATTGTGTGTTAAACCTTTAAATATTCTATAGAAAACTATTGAAAAATGTTTTGAATTCTCTTCAATAAATCTAGTTATGAAATTCTTGATTTGAAATGGAAAAATCTATTTATTATGGGGTTGAATTTGTATGCCCAGATTTATTTTGTGTCTGGAGAAAAAAAATAGACTGTTGTTGATATTATTTATTTTATATTGTGGGAAAATATATATATGCATATATACCTATATATATAATATATATATATATGTGTGTGTGTGTTTATATATAAATATACATATTCATATGTGTTATTCTATTTTGTTTCATAAATATCTATATATATATATATATGTTTTTGCTGTGTGTACTATTTTTTTTTTAAACACTAAAGTATATATATATATCGTAGGGTTCTGTATACTGAGTTTTTTTTAAAATAATATAAATTAATTTTATTTTTTATTTTATTGGGGGGAGTGGTCGATGGTTGCCGTACCACCCCCGACCCCATGGCGGGTTGTACGTAGCCACCACATGTTGTCCACAACAACAGAGGCTACTGGACGTAGCCGTGTGGGGGCTACGGCCTTCCCACGTTGTGGTACAAGTACCACAGGCTGCGGGTTTGCATTTGTCAAAGGTTTTTACTTTAAATTTGATTTCTATGTTATATTTACTTTATATAAATATATATATATATACATATATATATATATTAATATTAATTATTATATATATATACTTACTGCTATAAATTAGAGAGATGCAAATGGGAAAGTTTTATTATAAGATTTCAATGCATAATTTTTAATATATGTTTTATTATATTATATATACATATATATGTATATATGTATTTACACATAAAAGTGTATATATATGTGTGTGTGTGTGTATATATATATATAGAAAAAGATGGTTATTTATACTGAGATTTATGGAATAATTAAATAAATTTGCAATGTTATAGTTTAATCGAGTAAATTATAAATAAACTATGTGATTTAAATTAAGTTGAATATTCTTGAGTAAATTAATTTATTTATTTCTGGGTGAAGTTATTATGTATCAAAATGTGTTATATGACATTTTACGTAATTGTGTACTCTCGAGATTATTCGTTGAATCAATTGTGGTTTTCTCTTAATTAGAATTATGTCATGTGGGAATGCCCTTGAGTTTGTTTATCCTTCTATAGGAGCTTAAGTTATTGGCTAGGGACTTCCGAGGTGGGGAAATTGATGTTTTATTTTTGACCTTTTAATTGGATATTTGCCCCTATTTTGGATATAGTTGTGTCTTGAGTCTACATATGGGTTGTACCATTGTTTATGGATATTGTTTCATATGATTTTGGTGAGATAGTTTTGCCTCGCAGATGTTCCATTTGTGGTTCAGTGTTCTTTCTTGTACAACTCCTTGGAATTGGATTTTTATCTTTTGGGTTCTAGGGAGAGTGGCTCTACATGGGCATCAACACACAAAGGGGCTGTCAGGATAACCCACGTTAGAGTTAGACTAATAAGTGATAACCTAATTAATTGATTAGGGGGTGGGTAGTAAAACATTAATAAGATAATTATGGATGCCTCGTCCACTTGTTAGGTATTTTTTAGACTAAAGGTGGGCCGATAAGGTCGTGGTTAGCATGATCGTTACCTTGTCTTCACGAGAAGTTGATGGTTGTGCATGAGTCATGCTATGGAGCGACGCCTTGAGATAGGCAGTCAGGATAACCATAGATGGAGGCAAAACCTTGTGATAGGTTTTCTAGATAATCCATGTAAGGCCATGCAATGACACTCTCCTCTAGCATTCCCTTTGAGTTGTTTTATTGAAATCCTCTAGAAGTGGTCTATTGTTATGTTTTGATGATTTATTGTTATTATGATTTGCGAGTGATCTTTTGATATTATTTTTCCTTTGCGGTCTCTTGTTTTTCATGTTTGGAGTTTTGTCTTGTCTGACTGTTTGGATGTACTTCGTCAAGGATCCTTCCTTATTTACTCCTAGAACGGGGGTGGTCAGGTGGAACATGCTATGCACCCCGTTGGGTCCCCTTATGATGCAGTTGTACCATTCAATGCAAAGTTTTACAGATGAAGTTTAATCCATGATTCATATGTTACCAGATGTATATTTGTACTCCAAATGTATTTTATGTATTGATGTATCATTCCCACGTGAGTTGGGAAGACTTATAATGTAATTTTGTATATGTGTTCATTGAGATGTACTATCAGACTGATGTAATTTATTATCACACCATGTAAATCATTCTAAAGCTACTATTTGTAAATACTATTAATGTTATGTTGTATCTATGGAAATATGTACTTTATATCTTTGCAATTAATTTATTGTAATTTGCATGTATGGTTTTATATGGTTTATTCATATCTTTTTGGTTATCATTAGTGAATGGTTAAGTGATGATATGTGAATGAATGGATTATGTAATCAATAATTTAGTGTTCATCTGTTAACTTTTTTATGGGATAGTTTGGTAATGTCAGCTCGTGTATCCCAAGGGACTTAGATGTACAACTTGAAACTTTAGTTATGATGGAAAACTTAAAGTGCATTCCTTATGTTTTAAAAAAAAATTGTTGTGTTTTTAGTTGTTCCTTTGGGGTTTGCGCAATGAGGCATTACAAAGGAAATTTATGTGGTTTTGGGGAAGGAAATTTCAAAGGAATCCATGTCAGAAAAATGAAGAAGAATGATTATCTCTATAATTTTTTGTTGTCATTGATCTCACCATGTTGTGATTGCAAATCTAATACAATGCCTGATCCGATATTTTGGTCAGGTTTGTGAACTGGTATTCGAGTTGTACTCTCCATTATTCTTGTTCGCATTTCTTCATAGTTGACTATTACTTCTTATGGTTTTTAAAAATTGTTTATGGTTGTTGAAGGCATGCATGTTCAAAATATTATGTGCTTTGGTCCTCATACAACGTAGTGGCATTATTTTTTTAGTTTCCTTTTGCATTGAAGTCCATTCTTGGCTAACTTCTTGGGTTAATTGTGATATGGTGAATTAATTTTGTTATGCGAATATATGTGCGACCTATTTTAGGTCTATGTCGACATGATGTAGCATGTTGGATGTTTAAATTTCTCTTTGGAAATATTTTGTGAATACTTGAAGCTGATAGGTTGAAGAAAAGAGATGCATCTAATTAGGTTGACCTAATTGATGCTAGCAGCTCAGAAGACCAGGTATATATATGTATATATATGTGTACATGTTAGATAGGTTTTAGTAGAGACAAAGATACATAGAAGTGTGTATGTATGTGAACAATGAAGTAATAGTAAATTTGAAAGTGAGTGAAATGATAAAGTGTGTTAAGTCAATCTATTGAGCATCACCAAAACTACATCAACACTTGTTAGGTGCACTATTCTCAATTCAATTCATTTTGGTTGTGAAGCCCAATTTTGTTTGTGAATCCTTTTGTAGGCAATGGGCCTTCCTTGTAAGTAGTGAGATTTTGTATCTAGACATTGAGTCCTTTCAAGGCAATGAGCCTTTGGAAGTGGGCCTTTTATTCTTAGTTTAAAACTACTTTATATTGTGAGTTAATCCTCACCGTGGTTTTTCCCTCCTTGGGGTTTCCACGTAAAAATCTAGTGTTTATTGTGTTGATTTACTTTTTGTTATTTTTTTTTCATGTTTATACTTAATAACAAAATAGTATGGTTGTGAAATTGATACATATTAAAGTTTTAAGTTAAAATTTTGTGACAACTGATTCACCCCCCCTCTCAATTGTCCTACATCTTTTAACAATTGGTATTATAGCTTTGGTTCCTTGGTGAAAAGCTTAACTACTTGAGGAGGATCCTAAAGGTTGGTAAATGGATGATAAAGGAGAGCTTCATAATACTCTTCAGGATCTTGAGAAAGTGGAAAGAGAAAATAGAGATCTAAATGAGAATCTTGATGATGCAAATGAATGTGTCCAAAAAATGAAATAACAATTGAAGAGATTCAAGGAAAGACATAGAGAAGTGAGTGAGAAATTGAAACAAGAGATAATTGGACTGAAAGTGACAGTAGAAGAGAAGAAGAGAATTGAAGAATGTGTGAATACAATGTTACCAAATAAGTCTAATGAATGCTCTAAACTTGAATAGAAGGTAGTAAACTTAAGGATTGAACTAGAAAAGGAAAAACTCTGTGAGAATAAATTTAAATCAAGCTCCGATAAGCTTGGAGAATTGCTTGTTGGACAAAAACCAAGTAAAGAAAAAGTTGGTTTGGGAAATGATATAGGTGAAAGTTATAAGGACAATCAAATGACTTAGGAAAAAGGGAAGTAGAAAATAAAGTTTGCAAGGAGACATCCTGTGAGATAGCCTAATGAACAAAGTTATTCCTCTTTCAATGGCATTTTTTTTTTCTATAATAAATATGGCCACAAGGTAATAGAATGTAGGAGCAGGAATAACCTATTTTTCGGTCCCTTCACCGGAGAATGTTTTGAATGTAAGAAGATTGGACATAAAGCTACTGAATGTAGATCTCAGGTGAGAATGATTAGTCAAGTAATGAGGAACAAATTTAATCAAGGTAGAATGAATTAATTCTTTAATGGCTACTACTACACCTGTAACAAATTTGGCCATAGAGAAAATCAATGTAGGTCGAGAGTTAATGGAGGATAGTGTAATAAGAGAAATGTCATATGTTATAATTGTAATAAAATAGGAAATATTTCAAATGTTTGCAAAAGTAAGAAAGGGAAGAAGTCCACTCTTGTAGAAAAGAATGATCCGATAAAGAAGGTAGACAAAGAAGAAATGAAGCAAGAGATGAATAAGATATGGAAGAAGAAAGAAGAAGAAAAACATAAAGCTAATGATGTGTCTATGCCCTCATTTTGTATGGATGATTCCTCTAGGAATTTAGACCTAGCATGGTCCTAGGGGGAGAATTATCAAAAAATTATAAAAACCCCTTGGATAAATAGTTTGTCAGAGGCTGCCACGAAGGTGAAATATGAAGAATGAAGGATCAAAGGCTTTGGAAAAAGAATCGGAAGAAAACATGTTGTCATGATGATTTGCAGACTGAATTAGGGCTTTTTAGTGTTGAGAAGAATGTTTTTAGCATCTTTTTGATGTCTACCGCATATAATGTGTTTTAGGGTAAATTTGATGGTAAGTTGAAATTTTTGAGTCTTCTTGATTAATTAAGCATTTGAATAACTTGAAAGGTGCCCTAGAGCAATCTTGAAGTGAGCTTGAAGAAATTCTGAAGGGAATTCAAAGAAATTTTCATGGGTAATCTGAAATATTTTCTTAGTTTGCAAAAAGGGGAAGAAAAATGAAGAGGTTTAGACTAACAAATTCAAGAAAGCATCACAATGGATAGAGGATCGAGTGGTGTCATCCCTTTGAAGCTGAAAGGAGTTGAATAAGAAGAATTTGATCATAGAAAGATGAAAGAAATGGAACTAGGGTTGAAGGAAAAGAAATTATAGAGCATAAAAACCCTAGGTATGGACTTGTGGGGAGAATTTCCATGGTTTGTGGATAAAGAGTTAATTTTTTTCTTGTTTAATTGTTTCAAGAATGGTAGTATTGTATTGGACAAACGCTACTTAATCTCGAAGGAAGTGATCGAAGCAATTACTAGCTTATGTAGTATTAGGGATCTTCTTGGAAAGAAAACTATGAAGTACAAAGATGTGGAGGACCTGACTAGCATTAGTAAAGACCCTTGAGCTCTATTGATAGATACACTTGCAGATTCAACTCTTAGGTATGTTGTGTATGATGTTTCTTACAAAATTTATTTTAGAAACCGTGAAGGCTCGACTTTGGCTATTGTTGTACACATCGCTCATATGATGGTTAAGGAAAACATACAGTTTGATTTGTGTAGCTTATTACTTGAAAATCTATTTGAAAATGATTGAATGTCATTGATTGAGGGTTATCCCTTTCATTTCTGATAATGTTGTGTGGGAATCTCTTTCTTCCTATTGGGAAATAGGTCTACAAATATATCTGAAATCATTGGTAGATAATGTAAGTGTGTGTAGATTATATTTCACATCCTTAAGTACAAATCTTTGCTTTGGTATACCTGCACTGAGTTAGTTTGAAGTAGGTTCTTCCTCCAATAAAAGAGAATTGGAAGTTTTCATTAGTGATTCCCTTCCAAAATTAAAGAAGAGAAAAGCTATAATTGAAGAAATCATTGTTGTTTTAGAAGAGAAGGAAAAGGAATCTCTAACTAGATTTGAATCCCTTGATCTTGACGACATCCAGTCTATGTTGGTTAAGGGGAAAATGAAGAAAATTGGTGAGATGGAATGCAACATCTCTTGTCGATAGATTGAAAATTGATGACACTCTAGTAGAATATCTACTTCAGAAAGGTATTGAAGTATCATTTGTTTTTTACTCCTTTCCATAAAATTTAGTTGAAGTTATTGAAGAAATAATGTTGCTTGAAGGTCCGGAAGGATGCAAGTTGGAAGCCTTGGTTGAAAGGAGATGTAGTAAAGCTAAGAAAATATTATTTGAATTTATCATGGAAACAAAGAAATGCATAAAAGAAATATCAGATATCAATAAATATTGTCTCTAGTGGCCTACTGTGGTAGACAATTTCAAAAATAGGATTGAAGTGATTGAATCTAAAATAAACAACAGTGGAAAGAACTTTGATATCTTTGAAGACAAAGAAGGGAAACAAAGGCTGAGAGTTGGAGAATTGCAAGCTAAACTAATTGTTGTACAAAGACAAAGAGATGATGTGGTGAAAACCTTTTGGCTCCTTAAGGAGATTGTTGAGGTCCATTTAGACCATCTTTCTAGAATACTTACTAATGCATAAGATATTGAAAGATGTGTATGGGTAGGATCATGATGGGCCAAAAAGTGGCGATATGATGGGTATGTGGTTGACAATTTTTGTTTTACCCAAAATTGATGAAACGAAAAAGGGATTTTAAAGGAGATTCTTGACTTTCCACCAATATAAATTATGCTTTTCTTTGAATTTAATAAATAATTATTATTCATTTTATATTTGAATTATGATAAAGTCTTGATTGATAGGCTGATTGAAAAAAATATATAGCTTTCAAATGGTATCACATTTTTTGAATCTGAAACATGTGTCACATTATATGCTTCACATACTATAGGATTAAAAAAGGATTTCATGAAGTTTTGGCCAAGTTAAGGTGGTCAAACATATGATTTTATGTTTTTTAAAAGTTGTAATAAAAATTCATAATTAATTATTTACTTGGAAAAAATTACAAAAAAATATGCATCACATCTGGACATGAGTCCTCTACTTATATCTAAAATATTATAAAAAATATTATCATTTTATTGTGGTTAAGGTGGTCAGACAAACACCGACTTATTTTTTCCCTAAAATTTAAGTACTATTGCATTGAAATTTCAAATTTTCACCAAATACATTTAGAAAAGAAAAGAAAAACCTAGTGTTTTAGAAACTACATTTAATTTTCTACAGATTCTATTCTTACATATTTTTAAAATAATATAGATAACTTATTCAAATTTTTACATCAAGTTGCCTAACTCTGATTTTTCTAAATTTTTCGCCACTTAAGGGCCTATTTTTTCCATGATGATCCTGCACATACCCAAATAGTGTTCATATTGGTCATCTTATTTCACTCTGTTAGGCTTATTGGAAAGCATCTGCACAAGAATGGATTTAGCTACATTTAATTGGTAGAAGTTGTGTCCAGTACTCAAAGAAAGGTAAAAGAAGGCATTTTAGGTGAAGAATGTCATTTTTATTTGAATCCTGAGTGTTCAATTTTTGTTGTTTATTTTTGTTTTGGTGAAGAAGAAAAGGAAGAGGAAAAATAATCTGAACAAAATGAAGTTAATTCAATTATTGTTTGAAATTTTTTTCATGGCTAGAATTTTTTGAAGAATTGGAATCTTTTTGAAAATTTTGATGTCACCATGTTTACACCTTTTTTGTTTCCCTTTTCTATTGATTTCAAAGGGGGAGAGAGTTAGAGTATAAAGTTATGGGGAGAGATTTGAAAAGATGGGAGAGATTGAAGGAGAAATTTCACATGTTGCCATCAATGACAAAGGGGGAGATTGTTGGAAAAACAAAGAAGAATGATTATCTCTATAGTTTTGTGTTGTCATTGATGTCATCATGTTGTGATTGCAAGTCTAAGATTGTGCTTGATCTGGTATTTTGGTCTGATATCCCAACTGGTATTCAAGTTGTACTCTCTGGTATTCTTGTCCACATTTCTCCACAGTTGACTATTAATGCTTGTAGTTTTGGAAAAAATGTTTATGGTTGTTGAAGTCATGCATGTTCAGAATCTTATGTGCTTTGGTGCTCGTATGACATAGTGGCATTATTCTATTAGCTTCCTTTTGCATTGAAGTCTATTTTTGGCTGACTTCTTGGGTTAATTGTGATATGGTCAATTAATTTTTTTATGTTGATATACATGTGCGACCTATTTTAGGTCTATGATGGCATGATGTAGCATGCTGGATGTTTAAATTTCTCTTTGGAAATATTTTGTGAATACTTGAAGCCAATAGTTTGAAGAAAAGAGATGCATCTAATTACACTGACCTAATTGATGCTTGCAAAGAAGATCAGGTGTATATATGTATATATATGTTTGTACATGTTGGATAGGTTTTAGTAGAGACATAGATACATAGAAGTGTGTGTGTATGTGAACAATGAAGCAATAGTAAATGCAAAAGTGAGTGAAATGATGAAGTGAGTTAAGTCAGTCTATTGAACATCACTGAAATTGCATCAACACTTGTGAGGTGCACTATTCTCAGTTCATTTTGGCTGTGAAGCCCAATTCTATTTGTGAATCATATTATAGGTAGTGATCCTTCCTTACAAGCAGTGAGCTTTTGTATCTAGACAGTGAGTCCTTTTAGGGTAGTGAGCCCTTGGCAGTGAGCCTTTTATTCTCAGTTTGTAACTACTTTATATTCTGAGTCAATCCTCACCGTGGAATTTCCCTCCTTGTATTTTCAATGTAAAAATCTAGTGTTTATTGTGTTGATTTACTTTATGTTATTTGTGTTTCATGCTTATACTTAATAACAAAATAGTATGGTTATGAAATTGATACATATTGAAGTTTTAAGTTGAAATTTTGTGACAAACGATTCACCCCCCATCTCAATTGTCCTCCATCTTTTAATAATCCATTAGCAGTGAAGATGATGAAGATGAGGAGAGTGTTGATCAAGTGGTGGTTCAGGATTCAGAGGACAATGAGGATGAAGGGGAAAAATAAATTACAAAACAAATTGAGGATGAGATCATGAAAGCCACAAAGGATGTTGGTAGGAAAACAATAGAGGATAATAAAATGGAAATGTTGCCAGAAGAAAGGCCCTTTGAATTTTATCTGACTCAATTCTATGACATTTAGGATAAAAGGAAGAAAATGGACAGGGAATTTAAAAAATTGACATCCATTACTTTGGGAATTATGAGGAGGGCTATTTTTGATACTATGAATGGATTGGCCAAAGTTGGGAAATCTCATAGGAAGACAAACCTCTCTCAAGAAATGGAGATGCAACAAGAAGATAGAACAACCGAGGTGATGGAGCAGTACAGTGAGGACCTAGAGCATCTGATTAAGGAATGGGACTTGATCTGTAGCCGCATAAAGTAGTTTCTACTTTCAGTTTCCTTTTTTTTCAGCCTATGTGCCTTAGTACTCTTTGGGTTTGTGTACCCTCTAGTTTTTTTGGTTCAGGTTTAGTGCTTTTTTGGTCTTTTTCTTGCCTTTTTTTGGTGGTTTCTTGGTTGTTTGGCTTGGTGTTGATTCATGCTACGTAGGGTTATTATTTTGGTGCAGGGTGTTGGTTCGTAGTTTTGGTTTTGTTGTTTTATGGTGGTAGTTCTGCTAGCTAGATGACCTGTTGGTTGCTCTTTTCTTGGGTTCAAGAGAACTTTCCCATGATTTTGTAATAAAAAACATAACTTATAAAAATACATCTAAAAAATATTCAATCTTGATTTGTTATTTTATCATATACGTAATGCATGCAATGAAACCCTAGAGAATGTCACACACATAATGAAAGTGAACAATTTTTTTTGTCTTTAAAGTGTAGTTAAACTAGTAAAGTAAACTACACTAACACATACATTCTCTAAGGTACGTGAAAATGCTTACGTACAATACCCATAACTAACAAAAGTAACTAAGCATAACATATGATTATTACTCATAATTGTAAGACCAAAAATTCAATAACATTAAAATACATCACATAATATATAAAGTACAATAATGATTCATTCACACATTGCATTCATTTAATATTACAATTACAATGCTCATTTCTAAAAGAGATAGTTTATACATAAGTGTTACATTTACATGTTACAACGATTCTCCTCAAATACAATTCAGGAGTGATACAATTATAAGGTACCCAACTAATACAAATGAGAACATGAAAGAAATACAAATCCATTGGTACACATGAGCTCTCCATCAAGAAGTACCCACCATCATGAGCAAGAACTGGGGACCCAACAGTGTAAGGTGCACGTTCCACCCAACCAAGTGGTACCTGAAGGCCCACCCCCTGTGCTAGGAGATAGTAAAAGAGCTTCTTAGGAAAAAACTACAACTTTAGACACAGGAAATAACAATACTAAACTACACAAGTACAAAACTAAAAAAATGGTTACAATGCTTCTAGATTATAATGATCCAAGTTACAAAATACAAACATACTGACTAATGGTTGTCATAGGAGGAGTTTCATCACAAATTTGCATGGGTTACCCTAGCGAATCTTCCTAGGCTCTGACTCCCATCTTGGGTTACCCTAGTGACCTCTTATGAAACTTGTCTCCACATGCAATCCAATGCAAAATCAATTATCTTTCATAGAGATAAGATATCAATCTTTCCATTCCAGGCCTTCTTGTCTCATCACCAAGTCTATACTAGCCCTTGAGTCCATGAGCGAGGCACTTTTAATAAGTTAAGTGTTTAAACTACCCCTTTCCCCTAACATATTTATTTAGTTTTCACTAATTAAACTAACTCTACATGAGTTTCTCAGGCACCACTTTGTGTGCCAGCCTCCATAAAGAGCCACTCCCTTACTAACAACCAAAGGTAACAATTCCACTAACATTGGGTAGACAAGGTGCACATAAATAAATTACAAATACCAACTCAATAACAATATACAACACAACCTGCTCATAGAACCAAGTGTACATACTGAATAAAATACCACATGCACTACCCAAGTTAATACAAAAGCTAAACCATCATGAGTAACAACCCCATCTCAAAGAAAATACATCTAGAAGACTTATAAACCCATTTAACCCATTTTGCTCAACCAACATGAATAAGAGAAAACACCACTTAGAAAGCATTTTAGGCAAATAAATAAACTATTGTTAGGATTTCCTAAATCCAATTAACTCAATTACACATCACTTGCAAATACTCAAAGTAAATATAATTACATTTGGAACATTAAGGAATTCTAAAACTAATTGTTTAATTCCATTTTCCTCAATTACACATAATGATAAAAATCAATTTTTTAAATAAAATCATTTTATTATAAAATAAATATTTGCATCTATTATAATAAAATAATCTAAAGATAATTATATTTAAATATAAATATATATTAAACATATATATAATTATATACTTAATGTATATACAATTTTATAAATATATATTTAAATATATAAATATATATTTATAAAATCAATTTAAATTCTGAACCATTTAAATATAACCAAATATTTAAAATATATAATACATATATTATATATAATATATATAATATATGCATATTATATATAATATATATAATATATGCATATTATATATAATATATATATTAAATAAAAAGAAATTTAATAAAATTGAACCCCAAATAAAGCATGGCGTAGCAAGTAGCGATGACTATGTAGAGCTGGGGATTGCCAACACAACCCTCCCATTTGGGATGATTGCTACTATGGAAGGCAACTGTGTTGCCTCCACTACAACACCTCCTCTATGGGGTGTTGTGGGGGCAGTCGTCTCCCCAAGCCTTTTCTTTTTATTTTTTATTTTTTACAAGTTCCCCTATATCAGTGATTTCATCGTACAGTGATTTCATTTGGTAATTTAAAAAAAAAATCATTTTCACAGAGATACAATTTCAATAGCATATGAATTTTTAGATTCAATTTCAATTGTTGAAAGGACAATTTTTTTAAAAAGAAATAAGTTTTCTACAGAAAAATTGGTAAATTATAGAGGCTGCATCATCACAAATTTTACAAAGAATCTCAACCAAACTTACAAGAAGTTTTCAAATCTTTTGTTGTTTCCTCCTTAAATTTTCTATTATCAAAATTCAATTCCCTACAAAGGATCTAAGGTTTTCATAAGTTTTTTTTAGAGGCTTTTAAAAATTCACAAGTTTTACAGACATCCTTCAAAATTTAAAAGCAATACCTCTATAAAATACACAGATCCTCTAATCTTTCAATTTTCACAAAATCTAAACAAAGCTTTTAAATAATAAAGCAATAAAAGAACCTGTTTTCCTAAAGCTTGAAGAAATGAAAACTAAAGTTGAGCTTCCCTGCAAAATCCATTCTTCGAGAACCTCTTCCAAAATCTCCACTTCTAGACAAATGTAAAAATAAAGAGCCAAATCTTCCTCCATTTGAACAACAAATTTTTTAAGATATTTTTTTTTTCCATCAAATCTCCCCATTAATTCCCTCAACACTTAGTCAAAATTAAATATATCTTTTTCAACCACTATAGATATTTCCTCTTATGAATTCACAATTTATTTTTGCATTTAAATAATTTAAAACACAATTTAAATTCAAAATAAATTTAAATAACTTAATCTATGCACTTTACAAATACAATTAAACTATTCGCTTAATAAATTTAATTGATTAATTTATTTACTTAATAAAATAAATTTAACCACAAGGATTAAATTACTTTACCACATAAATTAAATTTAATTAATTAAATTAAATTAAAGCTTTCAACAACTTTAATCTAAAATACATAAATAATCATTTAAACCTTTTAATCATTGATTTTCACAAACAACCTTGCAGATAGTTAATTATCAAAACAAACAAGGACAACATGACATTACAACATACCGAACATGAATTGATGACACACTATGACTTGGATTGTGGTTTTACAAGGGAACCCCACCCCATTACTATCTCCTAATAAATAATACCATTGGGATATGGACACGCTGAGACCTGTGAAGCCAGGTGGAGAAAATGTCCTATACCTGTAATCCTGCAATCAAGATGAATGTTGTACATGGATAAAACATAATAGTCACTCTGTAAAGAAAAATCATGGAATCACAGGGCGCTCACAAGCGAGTGATGTAATCCTATCCTCTTCACCAATACAGTCACATCAAGAATGACAAAATTAAAGCATCATTAATCAACAGATGAGCATATATTAATATTAACTTAAATAAGAACTATGTTAATCAAAAGCATAACATAAAATCATAAGCATCCATATAGTGTATCATCTCATCAAAATATAACACTATCATTGCTCCAATGTCAACGATCATAAAATAATAACAAGGTATCAAGGTCTATCATAGTAAAGGTACTATCTAACAACATAAGTAAATCGGAGGGGTGCTACATCCTCCCCCCCTAGGATTAGGCTTACTTCTGGAAGCATGCAAACAAATAGCAATAGAGCTCCCTCATCCTAGTCACATCCTCCCAAGTAGCTAATTGATCATCTCTAAAATCCCACTGAACCCTAACCTGCTCAATATATCGACCCCTAAGGGAAAGTCTCCTATGCTACATGACGGCCACAAGCTCCAAAGCCAACTATCCGTCCTCTACTTGTAAATCATTCCAATCAAGGATGTGAGATATGTCTGGGTGATAAGGCCTAAGAACTGAAACATGAAACATGTCGTGAATATGCAAGATACTAGGTGGCAAAGGAAGTTGATAAGCAACTAGACCAATCTTCTCAAGAACCTCAAATGTCTAGACAAAGTGAGGTGCAAGCTTGGATCCCTTTCCATAACGGATTGGACTCTTTTGTGTACGCACTCACAAAAATACTTGATCACCTATTGCAAACTGACGATCCACCCGATGTGCATCAACATACTTCTTTCGCCTATCCTGTACAACAACCAAATTTTCTCTGATCCAAATCGCCTACTGATCCATATCCTAAAGCATGTCAAGATCCAAAAGAAATATGTCCTCTAATTGATCCCAACTCAAAGGAGTCTCACACAGATTCCCATACAATGATTGGAAAGGAGACATACCAATCGAACTCTGATAGCTATTGTTATAAGAAAACTCCACTAAATGGAGATAGTCCTCCCATCATGTCTAGTAGTCCATCACATACATGCACAACATATCTTTAAGGATCTGGTTGACCCTCTCGGTCTGTCCATCTATCTCAAGATGATACATTGAACTGAAGTTCAATTGTGTCCCCATAGCATGTTGTAGTGACGTCCAGAGAGCTAAGGTGAACACAAGTTCCCTGTCAGAAATGATCCGATGAGGAATACCATGCAACCTCACAATATCTCCCATGAACACTCTATTAACCGACGAAGCATTATAGGAGGAACGAATAGGCAAGAAGTGTGCAAACTTCATCAACCCATCCACCATCACCATAATAGCATCGTGTCATCGCGAAGAGTTGGGTAACCCACCAATGAAATCTAATGAGATTATATCCCATTTCCACTCTAGCATCAATTGTGGCTGCAGAAGTCCTGTCAAATGTTGGTGTCCAACCTTCACTTGAACTGACACTCCAAACACCTTGACACAAAATCAGCGATGTCTCGTTTGATACTTTCCCAAAATTAAAGTTGTTGCAAATCGGCATGCATTTTCTTCACTTCTAGATGAGCTAAATAAGGTGCTCGATGTGCCTCTATCATAACCAAGGTACGAATATCTCTAGATAATGGAACATAAATGTGTCCCATGTGCCTCAAAAAACCATCTGAATCTAGAGAATAACCTAAGAATCTTTCCTCGAAATCCCTACGTAACTCTATCTCTGATCTCACCTCCTAGTACCAACTATCTAGAGGAAGTGCAGAAAAAAACTAACTCCTCAAATCCACACCAAGAGTCAACTTAGACAACTTGTTTCTCTATCTGTTGAGAGCGTCAACAACTACGTTCTCCTTCCCTTGGATGTACTTCACCTCGAAGTCATACTCACAAAGGAATTCCATCCATCGCCTCTACCTAGCATTAAGATTAGGCTATGTGAAGATATACTAAAGACTCCTATGGTCACTATGCAACTCAAATCTGTGTCCCAACAAGAAATGTCTCCATATTTTCAAGGCATGCACTACCGTTGCCAACTCAAGATTGTGTGTAGGGTAATTCAATTCATGATCCTTGAGTTTGTGCCATTCGTACGCAATCACTCGACCATTCTGCATCAATATTGCTCCTAATCCTTCCAAAGATGCATTAGTATAGACAACAAAATCTCCAATAGGATCAGGTATTGCAAGAATCAGTGCACTGGTCAACTTCTCCTTCAGCGTCTGAAATTCTATCTCACACTACTCTGACCAAATGAATCTCTTCCCTTTCCTTTAAAGAGAAGTGATAGGATTTCCTATCCTCGAGAAGCCCTCAAAAAAACATTTATAGTACCCTACTAAACCCATGAAATTATGAATCTCTACAACATTAGTCAGTGTTGGTCAATCAATGATCTCTTGGATCTTCACAGGATCTACTGAAATACCCTCTCTTGTAATCACATGCCTAAGGTACTTGACCTTAGTCTTAAAGAACTTGCATTTGGAAAGGTTAGTGTACATTTGATTATCTTTCAAACACTGCAAAACTTGTCTCAAATGCTCCTCATGTTCCTCTACTATCCTAGAATAGATCAATATATCATCAAGGAATACTAGTACAAATCTATCCAGATATGTGTGGAATACTTTGTTCATTAAGCTCATGAACATAGATGGCACATTCATTAACGCAAATGATACCATAGTAAACTCGTAGTGACTGTAGCATGTTCAAAACACCATCTTATGGGTATTAACATCAAATATGCATACCTGATGATATCCTAACTTAGGATTGATCTTTGAAAAGACCATAGCACCCTTGATCTGATCAAACAAGTCATCAATCCTAGGTAAGGGATATCGGTTCTTGATTGTTACTTTTTTCAACTGATGGTAGTCTATGCACAAATGAAGAGAACCATCTAGGGTGGATGAAACCCTTCGCTAACAACTCCTCTAGCTACAAGCAGAGCTCCCTAATCTCCCATGTAGTCATGTGGTATGGAGCTCATGAAATAGGCTCGAAACCAAGTAATAGATCAATCCTAAAATCAATGTTATGCTGAGGTGGCATCCTTGGAATATCATCAGGAAATACATCTACATACTCCTGAAGTATGAGGTGGCTATCAAGAGTAACCGTCTCCTCACTATCAGCCAACTCCAAGTCATCTATTGTCAATGCAAATAACTGACATCCCTGACATACACATCTCCTCAGCTAGATAGCCGAGATCATCCTCAATGATATTGGTATCTAAACTCCCACTATCTCAACCTCACTACCAGATGCATCAATGCATTGAATCGACTTGCGTTGATAGTCTATAATGGCCTTGCGAGCCTTAAGCCAATCCATCCCTAATACAATGTCATATGACCCCAATGGTATAATGTGGAGTTGGGTATGCGCAGGATCATGATGGGCCAAAAAGTGGCAATATGATGGGTATGTGGTTGACGACCTTTTTTTAATCCAAAATTGATGAAATGAAAAGGGTTTTTAAAGGAGATTCTTAGCTTTCCACCAATATAAATTATCCTTTACTTTGAATTTAATAAGTAATTATTATTCATTTTCTATTCAAATTACGACTAAAGTTCTGATTGATAGGCTAATTGAAAAATATCTATAGCTTTCAAACGGTATCACAATTTTTGAATCCAAAATATGTGTCACATTCTATGCTTCACATATTATATAATTAAAAAAATAAAAAATGAATTTCATGAAGTTTTGACAAAGTTAAGGTGGTCAGACATACGAGTTTTTATATTTTTTAAAAGTTGTAATTATAAAAATTCCATAATTAATTATTTACTTAGAAAAAAAATACAAAAAAATATGCATCACATTGGGACATGAGTCCTCTACTTATCTGTAAAATATTATAAAAAAAATATTATCATTTTATTGTGGTTAGGGTGGTCAGACAGACACCTACTTCTTTTTTTTCCCTGAAATTTAAGTACTATTGCATGGAAATTTCAAATTTTCACCACATAGAATTTTTTTTTTAAACCTAGTAGTTTAGAAACTACATTCAATTTGGTACAAATTCTATTCAGACATATTTTTGAAATAATATATATAACTTATTCAAATTTTTACATCAAGTTGCCTAACTCTAATTTTTTTGAGTTTTTTGCCACTTAAGGGCCTATTTTTTCCATGATGATCCTGCACATACCCAGGTCTAATGTAGTGTGAAAGGATCCAATCTCCAACCTACAATCAGATACTAGGGATTGCACTGCAACTTTAGCACTGGAAACCAATTCGACCTACCACTTAATGTCTTGCTTTGCTGCCCTCAGTCTAGATCATGCCATGATAGATGATGATATAAAGGAATCTAATGCTCCAGAATCAAATAAAATGGTAAGCTTGTTACCTTGTAACATACCATATGTCTCTACTACTATGCTTTGATGATAAATTTGGTGGTTATCAATCGTAGCAAATACTCGATGCCCTCTTCATGCATCACCAACTATCAGCTCTGACGCTGCTGGCCTCCGAGTGTATCCTAATGTGCCCTTATTAGGACACTGTCCCGCTATGTTACCCTGTTGGCCACCTGCAAAACATTGAGTACCTTTGCTAAAACCTCTACCTCTAGGAGGTGTGCTTGACTATTGAACACTACCCCTATAGGTAGACTATGTACTCTGTGTCAACTGCTCAAAGTTGTGTTTGTTTCACCTCCATTTCCTATCACCACCTGATTGATATTTGTCACCCTGTCTCTCCTAGAAACTCTTATGTTTCCACTATGAATTTTGATACTATCCACTCTATGCAAACAATTGCTATGTCCTAGGTGGTCTAGCTCCCTAAGTTTGGCCACAACGTCCACTCGGTCCTGTAGCTAAAGAACTACCTATATGTACTCTAGTGTGACTACCTAATGCCATCGCTAGGTTCTCCTCCACCAATTTGGCCTTCTCCACCACTATCTCCATAGTCTTGGGTTCGAAAACCCACACACCACCACTGATCCAAGCATTTAAGCCCCTGATAAAATGTTGAATGAGCATGCCCTCATCATCATTGATTCCGATAAACTGATTGAGCTCATAAAAATGATGCTCATACTATTCCACCAACATAGAAATCTATCGCAAGGCATGGGACTCGTCTCCACAATGCTGTCGTCAATGGTCAGAAAGAAATCTGGCCCTAAGCCTCTCTAAGAACAAATCCCAAGATATAGTTGTAGATGTCAAAATCTGCATTTTGGTTAATAACTAACATAGACAAGTATGATTAGTATTCAAGCAAAGCAAACCTTCACATCCATATGAAATATTGAATCATGCTTCATAATGCAATCTAAACAACAAAATATCAACTAAACTAAGTGAAAGCACAAAGAAGCAAGAATCCAACTCTATCTCATATTGGATTGGTGTCACATGTGCTAGTGACCCTTTCCCAATCCTTGATTGATAAGCTAGTGATGAAATTGCTATGGATATGGAGATGATAAATGGACAAGATAAGTTCTCAAAGAGAATGACCTTGCATCAAGTTGTGTAGATGATGGAGATTTGTGGAGTTGTGAACAAGATTATCTCTCAAACCAAGAGAGTAACCTTGCATAAAAGTTGTGGAGGATTTGCTTGAGGATGAAGCTTCTATTTAAGGATTTTCAAAATGCTAAGTGTTGAAGAGGGACCAATGTGGGACTAAGATTGGACCAATGAAAGAAGGACACTTGTCAAGTGGTGATTGGTTGATGTATGTGCAAGATTTGGGAAGAGTGCCCATGAGAGGGAAAATTTGAATTTGAATTTGTGCAATGAATGCTAAGTTTGACCTTTGGAAGGGGACATGTAAGAGACATGTAAGGCCTCATAAATGCTCTGCTGGGTGTACATGTCCACTTGGGGGGAGATTCAAACTTGGAGAATATTCTCTCTTTATGCCAAGTTGAAAATAAAGATTTTGATAAATCAATTAAATGCAATTTCATGTGCAAGTGGCCAAATCTAGAGAATGCAAGTGGGTGAGATTAGCATTAGATTTAATCAGGATTAATTAGCTAGGATGATGATTAGGATGCTTTGACTTTTATGAATTAAATATTTGATTTATTTAAATCAGAAAAGGATGGAAAATGATTTGGATTTAATTAAATAAAAGGTTTGATTTATTTAATTAAAATGAGGGTGATGGGATCAAGTTGATTTATTTGATTTAAACTAATGAATTTAGGAGATTGATAAATAAACTTGATTTATTTGCCGAATGGATGAATATGACCTAGTTGAATGCATTATGTAAATTTGACATGTCTACATTTTTCCCCTCTTTGAAGCAATGTACTTGTTGCATTGGTTCAAAGAATAAACTTGCCACGATTGAAGTTTAAATTTTTTTTTATTTTTCGAATGCCCCAATGGAAAGAAGTACATTGGTACATTTCGCCCTTGAGAGATCGAGCAAAAAGATTCAATTTGAGGGTCGATCTCACAATAAAGAGGTTCAAAATGGGTGGTTATGAATGATGATGCAAATGAGATGATTTTAAGATGCTTAGAATAACAAATCTATATTATCCTAAACAACTTAAATGATGATATGAGATGAGATGGATGAGATGGGTGATGTGATATGTTGTGATTATGCAATGGATGATTTATGAGATGCTTAGACTAACAAATCTATATTATGATGATGATGCAAATGCAATGCATGTGAAATGATCGATGTTTCCTATTATGTATGATATGAATGATATGTGATATGCTGACAGTTTTCTGGATGTAGGATGGATGCATGATGGATGCAGGATGGATGGATTGGCGATGTTATGTTAGCACGGAAATGAGATGATGACAAGAGGATCCAACAAGTCCATGATTGGTTGAGACTTCATTAGAGATGATGATGATAGATGATGATAAGAAATGATGATGATAGATGGATGATTTTGCTTTATCAAGGATTGAGATTTTCAAAGGGTCACTTACTTTATGTTTGATAACACACCTAAGTACGATACATCAAGGTATGAAGGACCAGGATGGCATTGTACTTAGTGTGATGGAATTTGACTCAAAAAATAGATAGGAGTATTCTTGATCACACTTGACATATGGAAACCATGCTAGGACGTACCTAACAAAGCAAATATTCGCCAAGTTATTTTACAGGAACGTCCAACAAGCACAACAAACAAAAGATAATGATCGTTGCCCCATTCCTATCTCTCTAAATCCTTCGTTCAGATATCATCAAGAGGTCCTTGGAATGAGCGCAATAAGATAAATCAAAATAAAAGATCAAGTACGCAAACAAGTCCATGTTCTTCATACCTCTAGCCAAAGGGATTTGTTTTGATAGGATGAGAATCCAAGGTGATATCCAAAATGATGCCCATTGTCAGAACAATATATCTTAGGACATGCATTGTGGAGGATGATGATGGTTTGATAAGTTGATTGATAGGCTATTGATATAAAGTTGACTGACATGTTTGAAAATGATCAAGAGTTTGATTTTGTGTTAAATGTTTGTTGTTTTTTTTTTTATGATTGAAGATTGATTTTGTCAACTGCTATGATTGTTTCTGCTTGTGTTGCCAAAGGATGAAGGTGACGATGATTTATTATGGATGATTGATTATTTCGTGAAAGCGAGATGAGATGGATGGATTTTTTCAAACATTTGAATGTTTTGACATTTTGAAATGTTTTGAGGCTATTTTTGGTGTTTTTTGATTTTGCGATGTTTTGATTTTTTTATTTTCTTATGTTTTTGGATTTTGATGCTTTTTTTGAATGTTTTTGGATTTTGATGCTTTTCAAATGTTTTTGGATTTTGTGTCTTTCGAATGTTTTTGGATTTTGATGTGATTTTGGATGTTTTTGGATTTTTGTGTCTCGGTGGCTGATCAGAGATTAGCCTTGCCTACGTTTAAGCTCAGAGACGACATAGTTCATATTTCAATGTTTTTTGATATTTTTCTAATTTTTTGAGTGTTTTTGGATTTTGATATGTTTTGGATGTTTTTGGATTTTTCGCATGATTTTGACGATTTAGATATGGATATGTGTGACGATATCAGTGCTCTGTTTGGGATTTGATTGAAAACCAAGCTAAGGTCAATCAATCAGGTTGATGGATTGATGATAATGATAACATTGTTGAGGATGCACAACAATGCAATGATTGATTGATCAAGATTGACAATGATAACATTGTTGAGGATGCACAACAATGCAAGGATAGTGTTAAGCAACACAATGATAAGGACGAATATCCTAAGATGATGATGGATTGATTGGATTTGATTGATCAGGATTGATGAAGCTTGATTTGGAACAAAAGTTGTTCGAATGATTTGACGTGACATTGAAGGATGTGTTAGATGTGACTGATATTGATTGCTTGGATTGATGTTCGATGAAATATAAAGCTTTGATAAGGAATTTTTTTCGTCAAAATATGCCATGGGCTAGTGATTCGGATCACAAATGCTTTGATCAATTTGGCTTCACGTCTTTTAATGTTCATATCACCACATAAGGCAAAGGATATAGATCAAGATTTATTCCTAAAGCAAGATGTAAATATCTGCCCCAATGTCTAGCAATGTATGGAATGCCATGGATGGATGTTTGGATAAGTGTACAGATGGATGGATACGCAAAGGATGCCAAGGATTATCTTGTGATAAGATAAGGTGTTCAGATAAAGAATACTCATTTGGATAATGCTTCATGGCTCAAATAATGCTGCATAGGATAGGATCAATGAAAACGACCCATGCCAAGATGTTTACCATAAGCAAGCATAAAGTGTACCCCAAACTTTCATCAAGATCATGATAACTTGGATGATGGATAAAGATGGATAAAGATGGATTGGATAAATGGTTTATGGATGGCTGGATTTATTATGGTTGAGATGGATGGAATGTTGGATTTATTATGGCTGAGATGGATGGAATGTTGGATTTATTATGGATGGGATGAGATGCTTTCACCTGAGGTGGCACACGTAGATGCTCGATTCTACACATGATGCCTCTTTGCCATGTTTTCATCATGGTCTTGCCCAAAGCACCGCCCATGTGGTTTTCACTAGAGGATGATTTTTTATCTTTACTGTTTTCAATCCTTTTTTCTGATTTTTTGGATTTTCATGTTTTTTGATTTTTGTGTATTTTTCTGAAAGATTCATGCTGAACCACCTGGTGGTATTGACATAGATGCCTCTATCATAATGTGCCATTGATATCCTGCTTGAAGAAGTTGTTTTGCTAAGATACATGCACTTGAATGCAACTTTTTGGATTTCTGATCTGCTTCGTTGATACCAGAGTTGACTTTGTCTTTGTGCGCACATCACGATAGATTGCCTTCTTAATCCTTATGATGAAGGGTTGTTGCCAATACACGGTCAATGCAAGAATTGGATATTATGCATGGAGGCATGGATGTAGTGTGTTTAGGGATAAGAGATGGATTGGGTGACATTTTGGAACCTTTGACTCTCCAAACTTGGGAAGATGAGCAATCATGGGTGAATATGGAAGTGTGCATGGAATTAGGACCAACTGCTTGATACACTTTGTACGTTGTTTGAAAAGCTTACTGTTTCTTTTGCAGACATCTTTGATGGATACTCTTCCCTTTTTTATTTTGCCCCACAGTTTCTTTGACTGATGGAGTTTGATAGGGATGATCATTCTTTGTATTCTTTGGTATCCATTTGTATTTGATTTTTTCATTATGCTTCTTAGCTTCTCTTGATTTGATAACATTCTTCGTACTTTGATTCAAATATTTCCTTTGACGTTGGTCCCAATTCATGGATGGGGTGATGGGTGGATGAAGATTCGTGATGTGGTTGGTTGTAGTATTGACACTAGCTTCATCATAAGGACTCTTTGTGCTCCCTATGTTGATGTTTGCTTGAGACGAAGTTGCCCCCAGTATTATGGAAGTAGTACCTTCATGCTTTGATTCTGCTTGCTTCAAGATGTTTTGTTCAGTAAACGTGCTCTGATGAATGACCATTGTAGATGGCATTCTTTCAATTTGCTGCTCCGCTAACTCTAGATGTTCTATCCGACTTGTTTCGTTGAGTGGATAATGTTGGATATCTTTATTCATGACGTCCTTAGTCTGAATTTGGGATATATCCGATACTATTTTGGAGAACTCTTTTTGATCGTAGGAATTGATAATCTGCTCTTTTTGTGTAACATAATCTTGTTCTAGATGAAGATCATCTACGTGTCTATCCATAGAAAGCATCTCATGGGTAGATGGAGGAGTATGGATATGACCATCTTGCATAGATAGGAGAGTGTCCATTAGATGATTGTAGTATCTTGAAGATACAAATTATTGATCTTGAATGATTTCGGAGTTGCTTTCGACATGCTTTAGATCAAGTTCCTGACATGGATTAGTTCCAAAGGATGGATTGCTTATAAATGGTTCTTGGATGTCATCATTAGACATTTTTAGTGGTTCAATATCTTCAAGTGTCAAGTTTAGGGTTCCTTCAATATCTATAACCATGAGGTAGAAGGAGGTCGACACGTTTTGGAAGGGACCATTGCTAGACTTTGGTTTAAGATTTTGATCATGCTTTGAAATAAATTCTTGAGATATGTCCTCTAACTCGTAAGGCGATGTAGAGACATTTTCAACATGATCATAGGTGAACTGATTGTGCATTATGTCAATTGGATCAAATAATCCTAACACTCCTTGAAAGAGATCACTAAAAGGTGGCTCTTGATGTATGGTGAGTTGATCATTGGATTGTGTAGATACATCCTCAATGTGCTCCTCGATGGAGAGGTTTTGATCATTATTTTTGACAATTACGGTGGAGAGATTGTGAATGTCTTCGACCATAGAGTCAAGTGATGTTGAAAGTTCTACAATTTGATCTCGCCAAATTTTTTCTTGATTTTGATCTTGACTCACTTGAGATGGTTGATTTGGCTTTTGTTTAAGCGGATTTGGGATGCTTACTTGCATTTTTTGAATGGGATTATGGGAAAATTGACTTTGGATAATGTTCTGATTTGGGATGATGTTCAGATTTGGCATGATAGGATGAACATTGTTGGTATTGGGAATTATTTTTCCAAAGTTTTCCAAGTTAGTATTCATGTTTTGAAAACTTGCACTTGGTACATCCACATTTGGTTTGTAGGGATTTGGTGGAATGACGTTCGTTTCAAGGCTCATGCATTGATTATTCGATTGGTGGATTTGTAGGTTTGGACTTAGATCTATCATTGGGAAATGTGTTCCAAACTTTGACTTGGGCATACTCACACTTGTTGTACCATTGACATTTTTCGAAGGCAATGATCCTATGCATGGACTTTGATAATTGATAGGCATTGCAAGGCTTTGAAGATTTAACTGATTTGAATTACCCAAGATGTATGGATCAAGTTTATATTCCATGTTCTTCTTGTGTTTTGACCTTGTCGCAAAATTGACCTCTAGGGTTCTTAGGACTAATGACGAGATGAAGGATGAAAGGTGTAAATGATGAGTGATGAACGTTTAGGAACTTTGAATCAATGCTAGACTTAGGGCTTTTGATTTTGGTTGTTTGATTTGGATGATGAACTTGTAAACCCTAAGATGTTGGATATGATCTTAGGATGAACTTGTTCAAAGGATTGCTAATTTAACTAGAGGTATGAGAAAGGATGCATTCCCATGCCCTCTAACTAAACAAGGTGATTTTGATTTTGATGATGTGCCTAAGTCTAGAATGATGTTTTCAAAAGCTCTAAAGTTGTTTGGATGGATGAATTTTGATAAATGGTTGAGTTGGATGAAATGTTTGATTTGATCCTAAAAGACTTAGAGAGACTTTGTTTACTAGGCCAAGGTATTGAAGAACACACTTTTCTTTAAGAGCAATCAAAAGACCAATATGACCAAAAGATATCAAGCACATGTGTGGGGTCCAATTTGTTATCTTTGCTCAATGAGTACTTTTTACCACAAACACACTTCTTGATTAGGTTTCAAACTAAATGTCCAATGTCACAACTTCTTTTGGTCGCACAAAGTGCTATGTGGAAGTTCCAAGAAGTCATGACAAGGGTTGCCTAATGTTGACCTTTGTAAGAGCAGATTAAGATATAAACCCAATTACTTAGAAACCTCTAAGGACATAATCCCAAGGGTAAGCAATAGTTCTTGGGTTTTGTCAAAGGTATTTTCTCTAACTAAGGAGTTTGAAATTTTGATGATGATGTTGAATGATGGTTTTCTAATGTTTTTGATAAACGCACTATGTTTTCAAACAAGCAAAGTAACATCCTAGCTCAATTGGTACGTTTTTCTTGGTGGGCTTTCCTCATGCTCTTTGTAGTAGAAGAGACGACTTTACATGCAACCAAGGATAAAATATAAAGGTGTGTTAAGAATGAAGTCTTAACCTCTATATTTCAACCGAGATCGGACATGGCAAGTAACTTCTTGGAATCTAAGTTCCAATCCACCACTTTGATAAACTCGTTGGATGGACTAGATGGCTACTAAAAACAAGGTTCTTAATGACACAACATCGGGGACATGGCACCTTACGAGTGTCCAGCAAGCCACTAAAGGCTTTAATCAATCCTACTAGGGGTACTTATACATTTTACGGTAGTACCCCATTCTGAAAGACACTGTATGGCTAAGGCCTACATACCATGAGGACTTGAGAGTTTAGTCTTATCCATTTATATACCGGACCGAATGAAAAACTGGTTGGAGTCACCTTCAAGTTCTCCTTTCGGATGTGTCTCTTAGGCAGGCCCCTCTAAAGGTAAACAAAAGTGAGCAAGCACATCCGTAATTCGATCAACCTTCATTTAGAAACAAAGGGAGAACACACGCGATATACCTAACTCACACTCGCAAAGTGTTTTGTTCAATTTTAAAACCCAAATCAAAGTGTTTATGGGAAATTATTTACACAACTTAATGTCACCAAAAGCCTTTTGATTCTCAAGATCGTCGTGAGGTGCGAGAGAAGCGCATACGTCTTTTGGTGATATTACTTTGTGTAAATAATTACAAAAAAATGAAATCACACATTCATTTTATCCTTCAAAGCAATGGTTTGATTCGTTTTAAGCACCAAAGGAAAGATGAAGATTGCTTGTTCAATTTGTTAACCTCAAACGAAATCTAGTCAATTTTTCTAAGGTTCATTTTAAGCCCCTTTGTCACGAAAATTAAAATGTTCATTTTAAGAGCCCAAAAGAGGTGTGAGTTGTTTTGAAATAGAAAACTAAAGCGTATATCGAAAACCTCAAGCATTAAAAAATGCTTTGTTGATTTCGAGTGTTTAATGCTCAATTTTGCTTTATGTCCAAGATTCTTCAAATATCACCCCTTGCAAACTCCTTGTGCAAATGAAAGTCCCTCCTGTAAACAGTACAAAGCTATAGAAATAAGGAATTAATGAAAGCAATGGATTACCACCAAAAATTACTCCTATCATGTAAAGTTTGTAAAAAAACAAACAATGCTTAAAGTATTGGAAGCCAGATTTTTGAAAGCATGGTAGAACTTTGATAAGCATAAATGACTTTTGATTCCCTTAGTTTAATCTTTTTACTCTTCCATAAATTCCAAATTGGAATGTTTGTAATCTGCAAAGGCTCGATCAATAGTAATCACAAATTAAAATTTGCACATATCACAATCTAAAGAGGACTTTGATTTGATAGGAGATCAAGCAGCTCAAATGAAATATCTATGTAGAAGGGTATTGGCCATTTACCATGTTGGATGCACATTTGAACCCCATTTTTCTTCAAAGTGAGAAACTACGAGAAGTTTTCAGGAGTCCTTGGTTGCACAAAAGTTCTATGACATCAAGACCATTGTCAACGCTTGATAAAATTCTATAGCTTTCATCATACTCCCTGGTATCACGGTTGTTGTGGTACTGTCTTTCCTGTCGACCATGTTGGATCTCCTATGATGTTAAACAATCAACAACTATAGTTGGGAAAATCAAAGTTCGATATTAAGCTTTTAAGATAGTACTTTGATTGATGTGTTCCTCTTGATGATCCATAGCTGTCAACGACTAGTCTATGACCCGGGCTGTAATAATACACCCCTACATTGTCTACACTATTCCATCGCACTTATCATAGCCAACCTCTTTTATTGCAGTCCAGCATTGATCATGTCTGGTGACTGTATTGCTAAATGTGTTAGACTTATTTGGATATCTTCATATAGGGACACTTATAATGATAGAAACAACATTAAATAAGATAAGCACGATATGGATAGAAGCAACAATATTAAATGCAGGAACCCAAAATAACAAATGCAACAAAATAAGATAAAATCAGGCTTTGTGATGAGATCTGCATACCAAGCTGGCGCATATCTATCCAAAAATAAAGATTCAATGAGCGTGGTATAGAATGCTTACCAAATTAAAGATTACATACAAGATCTTAATGATGAGGAAATCGCGCAACTTATTGTTCAACTGTCATATCGTTCAGGCACCATCAATATTTTCCTAAGTATGTTTGCACAGATTGATTTTCATAGGAGACACGAACTCATAGAAGAGAACTCCACGCCTTGAAGGATTTGATTCCCTCCAACTTTTGAATAATTCTAATCATTAAATCTAGAGCAACTTGTCAAATGCACTATTTCACCTGTGATAGAGCTGTCAGTGATTTAAAGTTATTGTAGGAAATTTAATATCTGTACTTAAATAGACTCGATAGATGTTGATAGATTAAAAGGCATACAAATAAAAAAATAAAATATCAATGATCATAGCCTTTCAAATCTCTTTCCACATGGATTTATTGAATAGGCATCAAAAATTTTCAATGATCATATGCAGCTTTCAACAGGTGCGAAAGTAGGAGTTTCTCTAGCCATTTTGTATTTTCCTTACCTTACGGATGGGAGGTGTAAAACTAAAATCCACAAATGTTGGGCACACAAACTTTGTCAAGGCAAGCAAAAGTGGCTGGCAGTAGCAAAAGAATCACGTTATATCTGAAATTAGCCATAAAAGAAACTAGAGAACCAACAATATTATTTAACCAGCTAATAACACAACTGTCTTAGAATGAAAAAAAATGCTTATGAGAGAGAGAGATTGGGCCGCGTATGAAGATCCACATGAATGAATCAATCGAATCAATGGCGAGTGGCTTATCTTTCAATAGAATGAATGAATGAAAAGGGCATGAATCTGTAACTGCTAGTGGAAACAAGAGTGATGTGACTGTTGGAATGATTTCTTATCATAGCTAAAGCTGCAAACTGTGTATAGGAACTGAATCTTAGCTAGGATTCATTTTGCTTCAGAGGCTTTTTATTGATTGCACCATTCTAGGAAAATTAGATGATTACCATCATTTGATCATCCTTTGGTGAAGTGACCCAGGTGGGAAAGTGCCAGATTAGCAAGAGAGAATTTGATACCCAGGACAAGCACAAGGAATATGAAGCTAAAAAAAAAAAACATTCTATTGGATATGTATCGGATCTGACTTCATTTAAGAAGAGTATAATCTCTGTAGCTCAGTTTCAGCTAGTATTTTGACTATGAGCAAGTTCAAATATTGCTACTTTCAGCCCCATATAAAGCAATTCCCACAACAAGCAATGAAGTGGATATGAAAGTATAAAGCAAACTGTGTATCTCGAAAG
The DNA here is from genome assembly GCA_007258455.2 of Sequoia sempervirens. Classification (NCBI taxonomy): domain Eukaryota; kingdom Viridiplantae; phylum Streptophyta; class Pinopsida; order Cupressales; family Cupressaceae; genus Sequoia; species Sequoia sempervirens. The sequence continues at coordinate 237,107,466 of VDFB02047230.1, read as the reverse complement.
AATAAATGCTAAGACTTAAACCAAACACCCACGTATAAGAAGCTGAGATTTACACTTGACTTAATATGAAAAAAAAAAGGCCCTTTCCGCCCTCCTTCTAGCGCCAAATGTGGACAATTCTGCTACAAACAAAAAACTAACAAGCATGATTAGTTTCCAAAACCATTGCTATTCATGATGCAAATCCAACAAAAATTAGATTAGATAGTTGAAAGCATAACAAAACATGAAAAAAGTACTATCTCATAGTGGATTGGTGTCACATGTGCTAGTGACCCTTTCCCAATCCTTGATTGATAAGCTAAATGTTGCAAATGATGAAGAGTGAAATGGACAAGATCCAATCTCAAATGAAGAGAGTGACCTTGCAAGATTGTGGAGGATTTGCTTGAGGATGAAGCTTGTATTTAAAGATTTTCAAATGCTGAGTGTTGAAGAGGGACCAATGTGGGACTAAGATTCTGCCAATGAGATAAGGACACTTGTCATCATGTGATTAGTTGATGCATGTGCAAGATTTGGGAAGAGTGCCCAGAGGGGAAATTTTGAATTCAAATTTGCAATAAATTTTGAGAGGGGGACAAGAAAGAAGAGCAATAAATGCCCTGTTTGACTTGTCATGTTGAGAAAATGAGTGTTTTAATAAATCAATAAAATTGATTTATTGTGCAAGTGGCTAGGTCTAGATAATGCAAGTGGGATGTGATTAGCATTAGATTAGGATTAGATGATGATCATGCTGATTTAATGCTGATTAGATGATTTGACTTTTTGGACTTAAATACTTGATTTATTTAAATCAGAAAATGGTGGAATATGATTTAAGATTTGATTGACATAAAGTCCTGATTTATTTAATTAAATGGATGATGCAAAATGAAGGTTGACTGATAATGTTTATTTGATAAATGAGATTATTTAATGAATGGATTAAAGGTGATGAATGGACCTAATGCAACATCTAGTTCGGTTGATGAATGAACCTGATCAAATGCAGAATGTAAATTTTGCATGTCTACATATTGAATTGGTAGAGAGTTTTTCTGAGAAAGTTTTGAATAGTGAATGTTGTAGCTAATGTGAATTACCAGAGAGTTGTATCTCTAATTGTATGTAATTGTTGTTACTGTAATACAAAGAGATTCAGCTTGGTGTGGTGGGTTTTTTCCCGAAAGGGTTTCCCACGTAAATCTATTGTTCATTGTCTTTGAGTATTTGCTCCATTTTTGTAAGTCCTTCATGTGTGTCTTAATTAGATTGTAATTTGAAAAATTAAAAGTAATGTCTGCTTACTTCCCTATGGATTTGACATTAGGAAAGTGTTTTCGCACCTCTGCGTTCCTTACACAAAATTCACCTATAATAAAATGACAAGGAGAAACCCCCCACAATATGATATATTTACTCACAAAAAACCTAGAAATGGACTAGCTTTGGGACATCATGGATCTAATGCCCTATTAGAATTTTGCATAAATTAGAATTCTACCAAAGACGAAATGTCTAATAACTAATCTTAAAATAGGAATTTGAATATTCAACATATGAGACTAATATCATAATTTCTTATTAAATGGAAGGAAATAGATACAATATATAGCCTCAAGACTTAAATTTGATGAGGATGAGGAAGAGGTTAAAAATTAAAAAAATGGATTTCTTTAACTAAGTTTTTAGATATGAGAGGATAAGGAAATAGTAGAATCCCATGAAGGAAGGAAATGACTGTACTTATTTATCCTATCCCACCTAAGTAATAAAAATAAATTACCTAAGTAAACTTAATATAAGAAGGTGCAATTAAATAATTACACCAACAAATTATCTTTTTGAATATAATGCACAACAATATTTTGCAATCCCCTTCAAGGTTTGTTGGCCTCATTTTTTCCTTTCCAATTTTAAACTTTTCACCACTTGTGAGTATAATCATAACATAAGCTAAACACACCTTATCCAATAGATTGTAAGAAATATCTAACTAATTAAGCTATACTCCCAATGAAATACTTAAAAACATAGAATGAAGATGCCATTTAAACATAATCTATTAAGAAATACATAAAGGAACCTAGTTAAATGCCTCAAACCTCATCCCATTGGGGGATTGGTGTTGTATTGATGTGGAATATCAGCCCTTTCCCAATCCCTATATTGAAACAAGCATCTAAACAAATTCCATTGATGAAAATAAGCTAATATTGATGAAAACTAAGCTAGAAGTGGATGAAAAGCTAAAATGGATGCAAGATGGATGAAAATGAGTATTCAAATGTGCAGCATAACTTTGCTAAAATTGAAGTGGATCCATTTCTCATATAAATGAGGAGTATTTATAGGAGAAAATGGTGAATCAATGGTCATGATTGATTTGGTCAATCAAGGGATGAGAAGCAATGAGAGGCGAAGGCATGGATCAAGGATTCTCATCAATGAATGATAATGCAAGTTGACATGGATCAAGGAGTTAATCAATGGATCTCATTGATTCAAAGAAGCACACTTCCTAAAAATTAGGAAGTTGTTGGGAAGTTTGTTGTAAGATATTCTCATTCAAATGGAGGAATATTCTAGGGGAATATTCCCTTGCAAGTGGGAGGGTGAGGGAAAATAGCTAATTAGATAATTAAAACAATGTTTTAATTGTGCAAGATGAGTGAAATTAAGATTTCCATTAAATAATTAACTTATTTAATGAAAGAGGGTTAAATGACATTTAATTTAGTAATTAGGATTATTCAATTAAATGAGAAGACATAAGAAATTTAACTAAATAATTCACATTACTTAATTAAATAAGATGAAAATTAGTGTGAAATGGGGTGAATTAACCTAATAAAATTGATTATCAGATTAATAGATGAAAGTGAAGCGTTTAATTAAACTATTAGGATTATTCAATTAAATAGTCAAAGAGAGGTGAATTTTAGGATGAAATGGTGTTAGTAATCAGATTCAGATGTGCAATCTCAGTCAGGACAATTTTAAGTGTCTACATTTTACCCCTCTTTGAAGTGGGGTACATGTTACATTGGTTCAAAGAGACACTTTTCGGATTTACACTACTGCTCAAATAAAAAAATTAAAAAATTGTTATTTTTAGGTTGCCCCACTATTTCCCTAGTGGAAGGAATTAAGCTGGTACCCTACCCCCTCGAGAGATCAAATGAAAACTTTATTTTTTGGGTCGAGATCGCAACATAGGTTCAGGTGTAGAAAATAGGCTCTGGGACGCGAAAACAAGCTCAAAATCATGAAAGACGCCTCAAAATATGCCCCATAGTGGAAAATTTGATGAAATAGGATCAAAATTCCATTTTCCCCTTCAAATTAGGGCAAAAACCCTTATTTTTAGGCTTAAATAGAGCTTAAGGGGTCATTTTCAATTCATTTACACACAGTCTTAGAGAGATTTTATCATTTTTTCTCTATCACCATGGAAAAATGGTTGATCGTGAGCTCCCATAGCACCTCATGGATAGGGTACAAGAGTACCAATGGGTAGTAGATGCAGGACCTTTGGTATGAAAATCGAAAGTTTTCTCATGTTTTGAGTTTTTATGCATTTAATGCTAGGTCAAAAAGGTCAAACAATAGCGTCGTTGTATAGCATCACTTTTGTCTCGGTCAACGATGCTTTTTCCAAAGTAGCGGTGCTATTGTAGATAGCATCACTTTTTCCTAGTTCGGTATGGCGTCGCTTTTGAAAAGTTGACGTACTTTTTCCAATGGTGGCAACGTAAATTTTAGGGTTCAACGACACTATTGAAATAGCACCACACTTTTGCAAGGAGTGTTGCTATTGAAATACTAATGCACTTTTCAAAATAGCATCGCTCACACAATTCTGTTGCACTTTTGAAAATAGCAACGCTTTTGCAGTTTAGGGTTAGAAACTTGAAATTTGATAAGTTTTTTGGAAATTTTGAATTGGTACACTTCAGTTATGTAGGAGATCGTTCATCCAATTCAATTAAGAGAGTGTAGACCTCATCTTGTCTCGTGTTCGCTATTTGATTGACCAGGTGAGGATGTTTCTTGGAGCAATCAAGCTAGGATTTGTGGCCCAAATGCCAGAGATCAGGACACACCTAGCCATGATGTCAACACTGTTCGAGAGGTGGCATACTGAGACTTCATCTTTCCATCTACCTACTGGAGAGGCTATAGTCACTTTAGAGGATGTCTGGCACATCCTACAAGTGTCAATTCATGGTGAGCAAGTTATCTACGATGTGGATGTCGAGATGGTTGCTTCCTATGAGGTACTTGGTGTATATACCCTCTGGGTAGAGACTGCTTGAATTGACTTACAAGATTATTACGGACAGGCACCAAACTTGACCTTAGTTAGTGGAGCTTTGATTTATGGATTGCTCATGCCAGACAAGTGGGGTCAAGGCTTCAACATTGGTTGGGGACTTGCCTGGGCATGGATGGTAGTGGATATGACTTGCTTTGCTTGGGCCCTCATGATTCTTGCCTCTTTATATCATGATATGCATAAGGTCATCTATATGGGAGTACGAAGTATCAGAGTTGATGTTAAATTGTTACACATCTGGGCATGGGAGCACATTTTCATGCTTAGATTGACTATCACTTTAGCAGACATTGATGCAGACGATCTCGTAGTATACCGCTATGATGCCATAACCACACTACATCATATAGGTCCAACAATAATCTCATACTGGAGATAGATTATTGATGACATGGCAGTGTTTTGATGGAGGCCATGGTTGTAGGCACCGCCATGGTATGATGACCATCAGTGGCTATATTATGCCCAACAAACTAGATATATGCAGGGTCAAGAGAACTCTATGATCAAGAGGTACCTTCCAAATCATGTTGATCGATAGTTAAGGGAAGTGTAGGATGTCATTCCATGGGAGTAAAAGGTTGTGTTTGTGCACGACCCAAGAGACTGATTGGGGTCTGCAAGTTCCACCTCAGGTGGCGATAGATGATTTCAGATAGCTTGTTCCCCAGCCATGGGTATATTTCGGTGGATTGTATGATGTAGGTACTACACCTACATATGATGCATGTTGGTTACATTTTACACTTGTTTGATTGACAAACCTAGTAGTGGGACAAGTGTCGGGAAAGGGAGGGTACAAAGACTTGGTATAGGTCAGGGGAGAGGGCATTAAAAACCTTCCCACGATGGACGACTGTCAGGACATGATGGGCAACAGCCAAGACATGATGGTCAACAATCGAGACATGACAGATAGGTGACAGGGCACATGTCATTGGCACAACCATTGAGACCACCATCACTACCATGCTAGCAACAGCAGCAGGCACAACGTCCAAACCCTCGAGATGCATAGATTCAGGCCCTTACTACTGAGATGGATAGATTAAGGAAGAAGCGTGATCAAGCACTTCAACAGGTATATGTGGTCACTGGCAGTGATTTTTTTAGTGGCTAATATTCGCCAATTGGCTAATAGTTTGAGCTACAACATAACTTGAATCGCCACATTTTTACAAAATTTTATTATAGTCTTATTTAAATCACCAACGAATTTATTTTACTAAAAAAATTAAATAAAAAATGTGCCACAATATTCAATACATGATTAGATAAGATTCACCTAAATTTTATGAATTATAGTAGAAATCTATATTAATTCGCCAATAGTATATCATAACTATTAGTTGCTTTAGGACCATATTTCTAATGTTTAGTTTCCACCATTGATTTACAATATAATCTAATGGCCCTTTTTGTATTCCATGAGGTAAAATTTACCCATGATCTGTAAAGCTCATGGGGCCCATAATTTTGGGTCTCATGAGAATTATAGATTATGGGTACATTTACCTCATAGGGTACAAGGGTTGTTAGATCAATGATCCAAAAACAATTTCGAGCCCCATGAGAATTACATATTGTGGGTACATATTACCTTGTAGAATATAATGGGGGCCATTATATTATATTTTAAAATAATGGTGGCAAGTAAATTTTATAGTCTACCCCTTAAACCCATTGATAATTTCCACCCTTGAGCCCCTAGTTTTTCATGAGAATTGTTTTTAGAGTGGATGAATTTTCCATCATAATTAATGCATTTTCTTATTATTTTTAAGATTCGCAAAAAAATTCTACAAAATTTTAGTGATGTAAAAAAATCGTCAATAAAATTAATATATTTTTCAAAAAAAAGGAAAGATTCGCCAATAGAAATTAATATTTTTCTAAAAAAATGAAAGATTCACCAAGATTTTATATATTTTTGAGGGCGGTTTCTTAAATTTGTCACTAGTCACTAGTGAGTGGGATTAGGACTGACAGCAGGTCTAGCAGCTCACTATCCAGCTCACTCAAGAGACTAGGTGGAGGTAGCAATTGGAGGTTGTGGCTATGCATACACAGGGCCAAGTCCCAGTACACATGTATGGACAGGTGATGGTGGAGGCCTCTTATTACCACACTTTGTACCATAGGGAAGTGCCTAGAGAGTGATGACAACCAGATTCTTCTCATAGGAGCAGGGTCGCTGGTTTGGCAGGTTCCTCAATTAGGCAACCCTCAGGGAGCTACCAACAGGACTAGTCTTAGCATGATGACAGATAGATTCGAGGCTAGCCTCACATTTTTGTAGACACTTTTTGATGTACAACTCTTGATATGTTACTTGTATATACATTCATCGACTAATTTTTGATAGCCTCTTGTATATCTATTTTTGGATGATATTGACATATTAATTCTAATTTTGTATCATGACATTCATTTGTGATGAGATATATAATATGGCTCTATTTCATGAGTATGATATAGTGTTCTATCATTTAATGTGATGTTTCATTTATTTCATGCTTTATGCTCATGTATGGATGCACATGTTATGGATGGATGGAGATGTTTATGTTATGGATGTGTTTCTTTATTTATGCATATGATATGATGTGATGTATAATTTTATGATGTGATGCCATGTGATATGTAATGTATCATTTATGTTATGGATGCAATGTGATGGATGATTTATTCTCTTTTCTAGTATCTTTCTATATGACATGCTATGAGATGGATGTATTTCTCTTTACGTATTTCCCATGTGATGATTTTATGCATATGATATGATTATGATTATGTAGGATGCATGTATGCTAATGGTTTGTGGATGCAATATGGATGCATTATTATTTTTTGTTGATTATCATGATACCATGTTAGCGCAAAAATAAGATAGAAGAATAAGATGAATGTATTAACCATTGATTTTATGATTGATTCAAAAATCCAACAAGTCTATGAGTCTTTGAGAATTTATTAGATATGGTGATAAGATTGATGATTTGCTTGTTTCAGAGATTGGGATACTTCATCATTTCATTCCTTATTTTTGATATAACACATAGACATGATGCATCAAGGTATCGATGACCAAGATAGCATTGTATCTAATGTGATGGAATTTGACTTTGCAAACATATAGGATAATCATTGCTCACACCTTGACATATGAAAACCTCGTTGGAATGTAGTTAGAATTCTAGAACATTTTGGACCATACGCAATAGTCAACAATCTATTCAAAACGACCTCCCCACACACAACAAAGCAAGTATTCACCAAAGTTATTTTACAAGAATATCCCACAAGCACAAAAAATGAAAGATAATGATCGATTCCCCCATTCCTTTCTCTCTAAATTGTTTTGTTAGACATCATCGAGAGGTCCTCATAATGGTTCAACAAGATAAACCATAAGAAAATATCAAAACAAGCAGTAAATGTTATGTATATCTCTTTCCAAAGTAACATAGCTAAGGTGATTTTTGACAATGATGTCCATTGTAGGAAGGATGCATCCTAGGACATGTTTATCATATGTTTTGACTAAGACTAATTATTTGATAGGTCGTTGATAAAAACGTTACCAATTTGTTTACTCATGATCTAGACTTTATATTTTCACATTTAGGTTCGCACTTCACGAATTGCCACACTTGTATCTTTTAGCTTTGGCATTGTTTGTCATTGATGTCAATAATACCTTAATACTTGTTTTACTTGTCTTGGTTTTAATTTTACATGATACATATATCTAAAGGTGTCCTTCATGGTTCATGTCATTATTGGTTTGGTATTGGAATCATATTCATTCTGCCTTTGATGTTTTTCATGGAAGATATTAGAGAAGCTTGCTTTGGTTCTAGTTGATTTGAAAGGCATAGTATTCTACATCAAAGTATCATGCTATCAAATACTTGGTGGTAAGGGAACTCCACATGTCTTCAAGGTTTTTGAAATGTTTTAATTATTTATAAATCCTAAGTATGAAAAAGAATTGCTTTTTGGGCATTGACCTGCACTGGCAGGTTAAGAGTGCTTTGTGAACGGTTTGAAGGGTGTTTAAAGCAATTGTTTTCATCGGCCCCTTCTAGGGTTACCGACCCAGCAAGTGAACATTGCATGACTTCGGTGTATTGAAGGTTTCAAGCTTATTGTATGCAACAACAAGTAGGGTTTTTATCTTATGGTATGCAACAACATGTTTCAAGGCTTTGACAGCAGCAAACTTGTGATGGTTATGAGAAAATGAAGGATTCGATGGTTTGTGTAGTTAATATTTGTAAGTTTTTTTTTAGTTATTTTTTGTCATCAACAAAGGTATGGTTGTATTATGGTTTATCAAATTATTGATTGCTATATATGACAGTGGCTTGTGCATAGCATATGGTTAGCCAAAGAAATGATTATTCAAGTCTACAAGTTCATATGATCTGGTTGTTTTTATTATGCTTTGTAAGAGTTGGTTTCTCTTGAAACCCTATTTTGTAGATGTATCATGAAAATGAGTTCTTGAATGTGTTTTTTATAGTTGGATTGTAAACTGAATCTTGTGTTCTAAAAGATTGAATACAAAAAGACAGTGTAGAGTTAAGTTAATATATTTTATGTTTTCTAGGTTTCAATACAATGGAATCTATAGGACATGAAATGTGTTAAGGTAGAAAGTTTCCATGAGCTTCAGTGAAACAGAGAGATCTTCTTTCTTTTATTCTTTCAAGATTAACAAAAATAATGTAAGGTCATGTCAGTGAGACATAAATTGACCTTTTGTTAGTGAGGATGTATTTTTCTAGTGAGGCTATATTTTTCCAATGAGGCTATATTTTGCCAGTGAGGCCTAATAAAATGAACTTTTAGAGTGGTTTTTTCTCCCTGTAAAGGGTTTTCCACTCATAAATCACTATGTTATGGTTTTTATGGTTTATATGCTCTTCATGTTTAAACAATTCAATCATGTTGTTTCCTTTATGTACTTTTCAGCATTTGAATATCTATGTTAATCAAGAATTTGGTCTTGGCTATCTCATTGGGTTATCTTTTTGTATTTGAGCATTCAAGTTATCACAAAGAAACTATATGCATAATTTTATGTGCAACAATCAAATTGAATTTGTTTATTGAAACACTATTTTTAAAACACTGATTCACCCCCCCTCTCAGTGTTTTTGTACTCCAACAAGTGGTATCAAAGTCATACCCTTGCACAAAGTTTAACCAACTTAAGGGTTCCTAGTAGTGGAGTACAATGGGCAAGAGGTATAGAAATAAATTTTCTAAAAAGAGAAAAAGAAGAACTAAAGATGAAGTACAAAGAATCTAATCAACTTATCGAGAAACTAAAGATGCAATTGGAAGAGTCTAGAAAAGTGGAAGAAGCCACTTACAAGAAGTTGCAAACCAAAGTAGAAGATTGCCAAAAGTTAGAGGCTGAAATGTTGTCCCTAAAAGAGCAATTAGAGAAGGTAAATCTGGATTTGAAAAGAAGTCTACAAAATGAGTAGAGCACCGAGTTGTTTGAAAAAATGTTGCTATGTCAAAAAAAAATTTCAAACAAATATGGGTTAGGATATGAAGGAGAAATGTCACACAAAGATGCTACAATGTCAAAGGAACCAATGAAATTGACAAGCTTGTCAAAAGTAGTAGCATATAAACAAGGAGAATCAAGTTTTACTTTCAAAAATCCTACAAATCAAAACACTTATGAGGATGGATACAAAAGAGTTCATGACCCCAAGCAAAGTCTAAGAAGAAGGTCATCAACAAGGCAAATCAGATATAATTATTCTTGTTTCCATGGTTATTGTTACTGTTGTAATGATTATAGACAAAACAATTGTTTGTAGAAGTCAATCTACATTTTATAGAAATATGAATGTAGTTTGTTATAAATATACCAACTTTGGACATATAGCACAACTTTGTAGAATTTTAGTGAGTCCACCTAATCATGATAAGATGGAAAACATGTCAAACAAGAAAAAAGAAGAGTTTGAAAAAGCTTGGAAAAAGAAAGAGCCTGAGAAAGTTTGGAGGAGGAAATCTAAACAAAAACAGAAAGAGCCTAATCTTGTGCATGTTGCACAAGATACTTCTATAAATGAATAAAAGTAGCATGGAGGTAGGGGGAGATGTTCAATGTCATATCTTTTACCCCTAGGTGAAAATAAAGGAGTGCTTAATGGTTTGCGTGCATGATCTTTCTTTGCATCTTGAATATGTTGGTCTTTGATTAATGAGACAGTCATATAATGCATACATATTGGATAATAGCATGATGTGTTCATCCACCTATAACAATGGTTGCTTATGTTTATTGCGTTGAGAAGATTCTTTATGTTATGAGAGATAAGTGTATGATAGTGGATCAATACAAGGTCTGCACATTGGAGTATGAAGTATTTTTACTTGTTATCCAATTTGCATAATGCTCAATGATTTTTACTTCAGTGTTAGGTGGAGATCTATTTGTGGTTAATATCTCATCACTTTTGTGTGTTTATGGTTATATTCTTCATGTGCTTGACAATTGACAGTGATACTCAAGTATTTTTCTTGAATAAGTAATTGGATTATGAAACAATACTCTGCATAGTTGCATCTACTTACATATTTAGTGACTGGGTCAAATTCTTAAGTGTAGAAGAAGTATGGATCTTCTTTGATATGTAAAGGTCAGTATTTATGGGAAAAAAATTTTGGGATGGTTGCATCCTAACTGATTATAACATTATGAACAAACCCACTATTCAATTTATGTAAGGGCATTTATTGGAAAGAATGAGGATTTTGTTCAAGAATTGGAGGAAGTGTTTCAATGTAGAAGTGAATGGGGGGCAGGTGATTTCAAGGTCATTGATGTGTAAGGTCAAGGGTTGTTAGTTGATACACAATGTAGAATCTTATTGTGGTCTCTTGTATCTTGTCTTGGTGTTTTGGTATCTTGGTGAAATTCTTTATGCTTGATACAGTGACATTCTTGCTTGTTTTTATTTATTTCATGCCTCCTTCAAGTATAATGGTGCCAGTCATTGCTAACAGTGGCAAGGGTATGATCTCTAAGTAGTTTACTTCTCTTGCACTATCTATGGACAAGTAACTAATAGAAATGATAGTCACAGGTGGTCTTGAAATAGTTAGTAATGTTACACCTTGATATGTAGCAATGTAGTGACAATGATGACAATTACTTTTAGTTGATGGTGCTTATTAGGTTTGGACTGTGATTGAAAAGTGGTGGGTTGCATCTTTGATAGTCTTGATACTTATATTCTTTGACGGTGATTCTTACATCTTCTCAATCATCTTTCTTGGATTGATTTTATGACATTGTAGTCATTTCAAGGCATAGTGTTATGAGTGATCTTGAAGTGTTCTTCTTGGTGCCTTCTAATCTTTGGCAGTATTCAGCTATAATGATGTTAGTCTTATCTTGTTGATCTCATGAATCTTTGAAAATTATGTGGTGCTCATGCACTTCTTAAGTCGCTATTATGTTTATGCCTGTGATGTTCATGTCAATTCATAGTGGAAAAAAGGAGGTATTCAATATTTGCATGCTTACATCTTGTGGTCATGGATTAATCTATGGAGGGACAAATTTGTGGTCAAAGGTCAACATAAAAGCTACATTGTACTTTGGAGGACAACTATCTCAGTTATGCTTGTATGAAAAGTAAACATGTATTCTTCAAATGTGACAATGAAAGTGGAGTATGCAACATGAGTGCAACTATGTCATGACAGTGATAATGCTTATAGCTTTATCATTCAAACCCTATATTAAGCAGCAAAGAGGTTGTATCTTTGCAGTAGTTTGGTATTCTAATGGTGGCTTTGGATGATGGTTCTTTGATCTTTGATGGTTATTAATGGTTGACAATCAACTCTTGATGACAAAGAGCTAAATGATAAGTGCTCATTACACTTTGATGAGGTTGCACCATTAGCTAATGGTTAGCAGTGATACTTTGCTAGTTGAGGCAATGGTTTTTACTCATCTTGCATAATATGACAATAGTTTACACAAGTAGTATTCTTGATTCTATTGGTTTGACAATGGTTAGTGATGGACATTTTGTTGATGTTTTGACCTTCTTGATTGAGGTGTATGTTTGTTCTTGCAAAGCACAGTGGAATGGTGTGAAGGTATCCTTTTCAAGGAGAGCTTCAAGTATCATTTTATATCCCTGTTTGTTGTGATCTTGACAACTTTTGATTGTTTTTTCATCTATAGTTGTCTCTACTAAGATTTTCTCAGTGGTTGTACTTGGAGACCATGGTTGTACTCTTATCATTGACATGAAATACAATAGTTTTTTGTGGTCAGTGAATATTTGCAGTGATGTTTCCTTGGATAGTATTAACTTTGAAGAGATTGAACTACCTTGACAGTGCTTTGTAATACTTGCCATATTTGCTCATTTGTGATAGTGGTTTTTGTTGCATGAGTATTATGGTACCCTTGAAGATTGTGACACACTACTTGAGACAGTGGCCCTTTTCCCTAATGACATTTGTTGGTCTTCTAGAGTTCTTTATATCTTATGCTCTAATATTTGATAGTACATATCAATGCTCTTCATACCAGTCACTTAGTATTTAGATGACAGTGCAGTTTGTTGCTCAGTGATCACAGTGAAAGGTTCCAGTCTTAAGGAGGAACACTGCCTTCTTGTCAAAGTGCTACATGGTCATTACACAAGTGAATGTATTGGACAGTGGAGACCATTCATTGGCTTAGAAAATTCAGTGATAACCATGTAATGATACAAGTGGACATGGGTGATATGCATCTTTTGTGATCAATGTTATGCATTTTGTGTTTGCCTACTTTAGGAGGAGCTTCAAAGATTATTCTATATCAGTGGCTTGAGTTTATATATGACAGTCTTGGTACCTTCCCCATGTGTTTTTTTTATGCATACATATTGCAGTAATGTCAAACTATTGCATGTCATCAATGTTCCGGTTTGTGATTGTTTATGATCTCTTGCACCATGAAGATATAGTGGATGTTGTCAACTCATGATGCTCAATAAAAGTGCTCTTTTTCTTTACTCTTCCTGGTATTTTTGGTATCATGGAAATTTCAGTGGTTGCCCATAGTTCATGGTTGGTACATTGCATGATGAACATGATTTAGTAATAGTAAAGGATCATGTGTAAAATAAAGTTTCTTAACCATGGTTTGGTACATTGGTTTGCTCTTGCTTTGACAGTTACTTCCTTCATGATAGTGATATGTTTGTCTTGAGAAGAGGGGTATATTTCTATTGCTCATTCTTTGCTTTAATTCTTGGTGATCTCTTTTGCTTCTATTCATCCTCTTGACTTATGCTTTATACCACATCTTGACAGTGAAGTGCTCTTGTGCCCACAGTGAGTTTCATGGTATTATGATTGATTTTAGTATAGTGTCTTGTGTAGTTTCTTCTATGCTTTGGGATAGTCAATGTTTTTTTTGTTCCTTTGACATTGTTGTCAAAGGGGAAGAGGAAGACATTCATGTGTACATGTTTTGATAATGAACAGATAGTTAATAGTACACATACAGGTTTCAGTTAAATATAGTGAAATACAGGTGACAGTGAATTATGCACATACAGGTATTTTGCAAATTGGTGACAATGTGTACATGTTTTGATAGTGAATAGATTGTTAATAGTGCACATACAGTTTTTAGTTAAATACAGTGAAATACAAGTGGCATTGAACTATGCACATATAGGTATTTTGCATTGGTGACAATGTATGCACATTTTGAAATGCACATTTTAATTTGAAAATGATTTTAACAGTAAGGAGTCAATATTTTATGCCTTGATGATTACATTGGTAATTGGTTTCAGTTTGTAATCTTGACAGTTGGTATATGCAATCAAGTTGTCCTTGTTTATTTAACAATTGGTATTGATTTCTTTGTGGCAATGCATTTTTTTTTGTCAGTTGCAGTGCATATTTGATAGTGGTTAACATTTGCTCCATGGCAAGTGATGTTTTAAGTGCATTTGTAGGTTTATCTTCATAGGGGTAGGAGCAAAGGGTTGTTTGTTGACATCAATGCCAAAGGGGGAGTTTGTTAGCTTTGGCATTTTTTGTCATTGATGTCAATAATACCTTAATCCTTTTTCTACTTGTCTCGGTTTGCATTTGACATGATACATATATCTAAAGGTGTCCTTCATGGTTCATGTCATTATTAGTTTGGTATTGGCATCATGTTCATTCTTCCTTTGATGTTTTTCATGGAAGATATTATGAGAAGCTTGCTTTGGTTCTAGTTGATTTGAAAGGCACGATATTCTACCTTAAAGTATCATGCTATCAAATACTTGGTGGTTAGGGAACTCCACATGTCTTCAAGGTTTTTGAAACATTTTAATTATTTATAAATCCTAAGTATCAAAAATAATTGCTTTTTGGGTATTGACCTGCACTAGCAGGTTAAGAGTGCTTTGTGAACGGTTTGAAGGGTGTTTAAAGTCATTGTTTTAATCGGCCCCTTCTAGGGTTACCGACCTAGCAAGTGAACATTGCATGACTTCGGTGTATCGAAGGTTTCAAGCTTATTGTATGCGACAACAAGTAGGGTTTTTATCTTATGGTATGCAATGACATGTTTCAAGGCTTTGACAGTAGCAAACTTGCGGTGGTTATGAGTAATTGAAGGATTCAGTGGTTTGTGCAATTAAGATTTGTAAGTTTTTTTTAGTTTTTTTTTTTTCATTGAAAAAGGTATGGTCGTATTATGGTTTATTAGATTATTGATTGCTATTTATGACAGTGGCTTGTGCATGACATACGGTTAGGCAGAGAAATGATTATTCAAGTCTGCAAGTTCATATGATTCGGTTGTTTTTATTATACTTTGTAAGAAGTGGTTTCTCTCGAAACCCTATTTTGCAAATGTATCATGAAAATGAGTTCTTGAATGTTCTTTTTATAGTTGGGTTGTAAAATGAATCTTGTGTTCTAAAAGATTGAATACAAAAAGACAGTGTAGAGTTAAGTTAATACATTTTATGTTTTCTAGGTTTCAATACAATGGAATCTATAAGACATGAAATGTGTTAAGGCAGAATGTTTCCATGAGCTTCAGTGAAACAGAGAGATCCTCTATCTTTTATTCTTTCAAGATTAACAAAAATGATGTAAGGTCATGTCAGTGAGACACAAATTGACCTTTTTCTAGTGAGGATGTATTTGACCAGTGAGGCTACATTTTGCTAGTGAGGCTATAATCAGTGAGATGTTCATTGCCAGTGAGGCTGTAATTAGTGAGATTACTTTTGTGCCAGTGAGGCCTAATAAAATGAACTTTAAGAGTGGTTTTTTCTCCCTATAAAGGGTTTTCCACTCATAAACCATTGTGTTATGGTTTTTATAGTTTATATGCTCTTCATGTTTAAACAATCCAGTCCTGTTGTTTCCTTTGAGTACTTTTCAACATTTGAATCTCTATGTTAATCAAGCATTTGGTCTTGGATATCTCATTGGGTTATCTTTTTGTATTTGAACATTCAAGTTATCACAAAGAAACTATATGCATAAGTTTATGTGCAACAATCAAATTGAATTTATTTATTGAAACACTGATTCACCCCCCCCCCACCGTCTCAGTGTTTCCATACTCCAACAGTATCCACTTGTTTTACCAAAGGTTGATGATGACAATCAGTTTATTATGGATGGAATTTCATTGTGAGGGAAGTGAAATGGGATGGGTGGTTTTGAACTTTTTGGAATATTTCAATGTTTTTGGTATTTTTTCAAAGTTTTGAGGTTGTTTTGATCTTTTTGGGTATATGTGAATGTTTAGGTTTTCAGGTTATTTGAGGCTGTTTAGGATTTTCAAATGTTTTCCAATGTTTTGGGTTTTCAATTTTTCAATTTTTTTTGTGTTTTATGGGTTTTGATCAAGACCTAAGAGGGACTAATCTAGGGCCTCAGGGGCTTATCAAAGATTAGCCTTTCCTATGTTATACACGCATAGACCACGTAATTCGACTAACTTCGACCAGTATAGATTTATTGATGAGATATGAACATTAATGGATTGTTAGTTTATTATGAAAGACTCCCCAAGACTGACCTAATGCCTTGGAGGTGCATCGATGATGGCCTTGCCTACGTTTAAACTCATAGACAACGTAGTTCGACAAGGTTTTTTTGACTTTTTGACTTTTTGACCTATTTAGGGATTTTGATGTGATTTGGATGTTTTGGATTTTGACTTTACAACTTTTCGAATGTTTCTGGATTTTGGCTATACAATATTTTGATTTTTTTGGTTTTTGATTTTGCAAGTGTTTTTGGATTTTGATGAGGTTTTCAAATGTTTTAGGATTTTCTGAGAGATTTCGAGAATAACCTTAAGATATACAAGAATTTGATTCCAATGCAAGCATAGACAAATTGCCCCAGTGCGATGTGATAGACTACCTTGATATAGGCAGGACAAACTGACCTTAGGAATGTGCTAGGTAGTACTAAAGGGGAATATGACACTTACGTAACATCCAGTTATGATATGAATGTGGATAGGTGATGGAATAAATAAGATTAGTGGATGTGATGAATGAATGTGATAGATGGTGAAACAGGATAAGTCGAAGAGCCAATGATGGATGGAGAGTGCTTATTTATTCAAGGCACCTGTTTGCCAAGTTTTTGCCAAGGTACTTGTCCAAAGTGCCATCAAAGTGGTTTTCAGTAGAGGACGATTTTTTCTTTACTGTTTTCAATCCTTTTTCTCATTTTTTTGGATTTTTGTTATTTTTGTTATTTTTTTTATTTTTCAAATTTTACCCTTCAAGTCTAAGCATAAAACTTTTTGAGATGCAAACTATTGATGGACTCGTACAAGGGTTCTCCTTCAGGTGTCGAGAACTGATATGCTCCTGAACCATAGCTAGTTGTGACAAAAAATGGTTCTAACCAATTAGGCTCTAACTTCCCTTTGCTATCTCGATCTGGCATGTTCTTCTAATTCTCCTTGAGGACAAGATCTCCCACCTGGAAGGACTAACTCTTGATTTTCTTGTTGTAGCTCCTTTTCATTTGGTTTTGATATGTGTGTAAATGATTCAAGGCATCAAGATGATTCTCATTCGTTCAACTGAGACACCCTGTATTCTTCATCAGTAATTAGATTTTGCAGTGACACTCTCAATGATGGGAGCTCAACCTCAATGGGTAGGATGGATTTAGATCCATAGACTAGGGAAAGGGGTGTTGCACTTGTAGGTGTGTGGATACTAGTTCTATAGGCCCATAAGGCGAGATTTAATTGCAGATGCTAGTCACGACTAGCTTCATTGACCATCTTATTGAGGATTTTCAAAATGGTTTTGTTTGACGCCTCAACTTGATTGATACCCTGGGGATAGTAGGGAGTAGAGAACCGATGTTGGATATTAAATCGTTGGCATAACTCTCGTACATATTAATTTTTGAAAGGTGTTATGTTATTTGAGATAAGGGCTTGTGGAACACTGTAGTGACAAATGAGGTAGTTTAGGATGAATTTAGAGATTTGTTTCCCTGTGATGTAAGTAATAGGGATAGCTTCCACCCACTTCGTAAAATACTTAGTGGTCGTGATGATAAACTTGTGACCATTAGACGAGGTGGGGGTGATCTTTCCTATGAGGTCGAGTCCCCATAGCAAGAAAGGCCAAGGTGTAACAATTGGTTGGAGTTCTTGAGTTGGAGCATGGATAAGGTCCCCATGTTGTTGACACTACACACACTTTTTCACAAATTGATGAGCCTCTCATTCCATGGTAGGACGGTAATACCCTGTCCTCAACAGTTTCTTATATAAGGTCATACCACTAGAATGTGAATCATAAATTCCTTCATGTAGTTTTATTAACGTGGTCAAGGCTTCCTCTTGGTTGAGACACCATAATAATGTCCCCTTGATGCTTTGACAATATAGGGTATCACCTAGGATAACAAATCAGGATGCTTTCTTGAAAAAGGTTTTCTTAAGGTTTGAAGTGATGTCCGATGGAAGGATACCTCTATGCAGGTAGGTGAAGATTTCATGATACCATGGGAAATTAGGACCAATGATTTCACACACAAAATCATATTTAGGTATCTCAAAAATCAATATGAGAAGTTGGTCTACAAGGAATTCACAATGAAGAATGTTGTGTGGCATGTCTAACAAAGACCCAATGGTTGACATGGCATTAGTTGCTCGATTGTTAACACGGGGTATTTTCTCAAATGTTATATTGATGAAGTCCTTGAGACTTTCTACCATCTTCTTGTAAGGTGTGAGTTTATCATCTTTGGTCTGATAATCATCATTGACTTGATTTATAACTAGCTATGAATCTCCATAGACCCTTAATCCCAAGATTTTCCATTGTGCCACAATTCTCAATCCTATTATAAGAGTTTCATACTCGACAATGTTGTTGGTGCATGGAAAGGATAGCCAGTATGATTTGGGAATACAATCACCTTGTAGGGTGATGAAGAGAATACCTACCCTTGATCTGTGTTGGGTATGTGATCCATCAATGTACATCTTCCACTGATCTGCTACATCGAGGACAAACATCGACTCATCAGGAAACTCAGATACCAATAGATTGTCCGCATAGATGGGTGCCTCTACCAGTTGATCGGTAATGACTTGTTCCTTAATAGCCTTCCACTCCACATACTCTATATCAATTTTTTTAGGATCATTACCCATTTAGCCATTCATCCAGTGAGAGTTTCTTGGATAGAAAATATTTCAATGGGTCGATCTTAACAATTAGCTTTATTTAATGTGAAAGCATATAGTGTCTAAATTTTTGTGAAGCAAATACCACTGCTAGGCATGCCTTTTCGATGGATGAGTAATTCATCTCATATCCCACCAAAGTCCTACTGATATAGTAGATTGCTCTCTCCTTTCCTGTTTCATCATGTTGGGCAAGAAGAGCACCTAATGTTGTTCATGTGGCCGAGATATATAGGATCAAAGGTTTATTTGGTATTGGTGGCATGAGGACAGGAGGTGTCAATAGATAATCCTTGATTTTTTGGAAGGATTTGTCACATTTCTCATCCCACTTGTATGTTATCCCCTTGTGGAGAAGGTTTCTTGATAGATTGTAACCTTCCTTGTACACCTCAAATTTGTTTTAATGTTTGCAGTGGCTCCATATCTAGAACTTCTTTAACCTTGGTTAGATCTATCTTGATCCCTCTCTATGACACTATGTACCCAAATAGCTCGCCGATGTAACACCAAAGACACTTTTTTGGATTTAGTTGCACCTCATATTATTCGAGCCTATTGAAGATTGGTCCTAGTACTTCGATATGATCCTTACTTGTCTTTGACTTAGCTAGAATATCATCCACATAGTCTTCAATAGTTTTTTGGATCATGTCATGAAAGATTAGGTTCATCACCCTCTGATAAGTTGCTCCAAAATTATTTAACCCAAATGGCATCATATTCCAGCAGTAGGTTCCCCACAGACATGTGAATGTTGTTTTATGTTGGCCCTCCTTGGTAGTCATGATTTGGTTATGACCTGAAAATCCATCCATAAGTGATAACATCTTATGTCCAGTAGTTAAATCAACAATGATATTGTTGTTTAGAAGAGGAAGTTCATCTTTTGGACATGCTTTGTTTAAGTCCCTAAAGTTAGTGCATATTTTGATGCCCCCAGTGGGATTAGAGATTGGCACTAGGTTCAAAACCCACTCAGGATAGTCCATTGGTCGGATAAATCTGACGTCAAGGAGTTTCTACAATTCTAGCTTAACCAATAATGCTATCTGGGTGTGCATCTTTCTCAATTTCTACTTTACTAGTTTTGCTTCAAGATAAACTGCTAGGTGGTGTACAACCACTTTAGGATCAAGTCCAAGCATATCTGTATAGGACCATGCAAATTTTTCCTTTCGCTCTTTTAGGAAAGCTGTCAAGTTTGTCTACTCCTCATCTAATAATGATTTTGCATAAAAAGTTATTTGAGGTGCCTCCTCCATCCCTACATTCACTAGATTAGCTTTCTCTACAAGTATCATTGATTTCTCTGGATGCATTGCACTAAAATGAAGATTAAATCCATCATCCTTCGGTGCCTCAAAGAGGTTTTCACTGTCGTATGTGTCCTTTGTTTTGACTATTTTATGATAAAAAAAAGTGCCACAATGTGGTTTTCACTTAAAGATCGACATGTGATTCTCATATCATTTATTTTGTGACTGAGGAATTCAATCGTTTCCCCGTAGTACGCCTGTGTGTTTAGTTCTATGTCAAACCCTGCTTTATGATCCCTACATGGCAAGTTGTTACAGAGTCCCATAAATTTGGAGATTACTTCATTGTTTTTGAACACATCCAGAATTGGTGGTCCTCGTTGGTTCCAGTTGATTAGTTGAGGGTATACTAGCTTTAGTTCAGAGATTTGGTTATTTGGGGTAAAGGATGTTGTGGTTATCATGAAGATGGAGGTATCCTCAAACAAGTCAGTAATGTCAAGGGGAAATTCATCACGGGTATTATCACATGATGTAAGTAACCAAGAGGAAGCATCAACTCATTTATTAGAAGCACCCTTGCCAAGAAGGGTCACCTTACTAGTGGTACATCCTAAACCAATATTCTTTGGATGTCTCTCAAGAGCAAGGGGTTCTAGCAAACCATTGTCATTATTCCCCAGATTTTCATTCTTATTATACCCCCACCCCATCATTAGTTGTGATCCTTTGTTATCATCTTCCATTGGAAGACTAGGCATGGGTTGATTATCTTGATATAACAATTTGGATACATCCTCTTCATTGATGACCTCTTTTTTTAAGTCTCCCCACTTGGTGAAGGTAGTAGATGCTACCTTCATTGTCTCAGCTACCTTGTTGATAGGTTGGGGTTTACTGTGAGATTTAGGAGAAAAAGGTAACTCTCCTAACACAAAATAATCCTTCTTTAGATTATAATCCCCACATTCGTTATCCTTGATCATTGCCTTGATGTTTGGTATATTTTGTATGATGGGTGTTTTGGATTCTGAGGTAGATGCTAGGGAAGATGGGTCAACAAATAAGGAGGAGGATGTGGGCCCTTCATCATTTTTTGGCACTTGCAAGATCTTGTAGAATTTGGCTTCAAGGTTCTTACAATAATATAATTTTTTAGGATCATTGTGGATGGTAACTTCTTTATCTTCAAAAGGAAATTTGACACATTGATGGTATGTGGAAGCTACATCTTGCATGACATGGATCCATGGTTGACCTAGAAGAATTTTTTAAGGAAGGTCAAGATCCAACACTTGGCATGTGGTTTTAGCAATGGTGGGTCCTACTTGGATAGGGAGCTTGATTATGCCTTGAGATACCCGCTCTTGATCATCGTGTACCCTTATAGTTATGCCTTTTTTCTTTTCAATGGAATCTTTAGAGTAACCCAAGTTCCTAACTAACTGAAGGGTGCAAATATTTAGACTAGTGCCTCCATCCAGTAGGACTCTTTTGACTTTATTCTTGTGAACAACGACCTCAAGGTGAAAAGCGCGATTTGGTGATGGTTGTGTTGGGAGGTCTTGTTTAGAGAAGGTAAGAAGATGGGGAGTGGTGATGTGTTCTATCATAGCTTGGAATTTCTCAGTATCCAGATTCCCAAGTTTGGAAGAAGCCAACAAAGCCTTGTATAATACCTCTCTATGTACAGGGGATGGCTTCAACAACTCTAAGATGGAGATCTGGGCAGGGGTTTTCTTTAATCAATCTAGGAGACTGTAACCACTAGGGTTTGATGTCATAAGTGTAGGTTTTTCCCTAGGTTGTGATGAAGATCCTTGGATTGTGACATTTCCCTGACGTGTGGTGACTCCACACTTCGTACTAGGTCCTTTAATGGTGACAATTGATATGAAATTATTGCAAGATGCAACCACGTTGGTATACACGTGACCTACATTAGTGTAATCCTTCCCCTTGCCATTGTTGTTTCCCTTGTTATGATCCAACATTAGGTTCTTGTATATCCTTAGGTATTGGTTACCTTTTTGTTTATCGACAGTCACATCCCCATTATCGATGAGATCTTAGATAATGTTTTTTAGTTTCATGAAGATCGTCGTCTTATGTCCTTTGATCTTATGGAAATCACAAAGATCCTTTTCATTATACCATGGTGGTTTAACTTGAGGTTCTTGATAGTTTTGGTAATTGGGTACTGTGATTAGGTTTGATTGCACCAATTTTTGCATGACTACTTTGATGGGTTCCCCCAATGGAATGTACTTACATTTTTGTGGGTAGTTGTTCCTAAGGGGTGGCCCTCTTTGTTATGTGTTGGTGTTGTTGAATTGGTTATTTGACAGATGCGTGTTTCTTTGTTGTACATTTTTTTGTGTGTTTGTTGGTTGATTGTTGGTTTGTCTGGGAGCACTTAGGACCACTTTAGTATTAACGACACCATTGTTAGTTATGTTCTTGTTCTTGGCCCATATGTGGGGCTTGCCATTAGAACTAGTAGATGGGTGGTTGTCTTTATATGCTTGTGTGTTCCCTTGTGTGATAAGGGCTCTTTAAATGTTAAGGGCCCTAGGGATAAGCTCTTCATATAATGTGACACATTGCATCTTTAATTAAAAGGATAGATTTGTGTCAATGTTGGCAATGATGATCCCTATTTGTTGTTCTTCGAGAATAGTCCATTTGCTCTTGCTAGCTCTCTGCCTCCATCTTTGTAGGAAATTCAAGAAGGATCCCCCCTTGTTTTCCTTTAGGGTGTACAACTCTCCCAAGCTCACATCCATATCTAGGTTGTAGGAGAAGTGATCTACAAATTGATTGATTATTTCTTGGAAGGTTTGAATTCCTAGAGGTAAGTGTGAGAACCAATCTATCATCAAGCCTCCCAAACTACATGGGAAAAGGTGCATTAAATAGGAATAATTATAAGCAACTTCCATACATGTTACATAGAACTCTTTGATATGATCCACCGGATTTCCCCATCCTCTATACATGCCAAATTTTGGGACTTCAAATTCAGGTGGGAAAGGTATCATTGCAATGTTTCTATCAAAGGGGTATGGACACAAGTCCCATTGCACATGTTGTTTCTTTGTTTTTCCCATTTGGATGTCTTGGATTTGTTGTGTTAAAGTGCCTTAATTTGTGATGACAAATTGTCTTGAGGATTCGATGGAGGAGCATATGTGGTATATTGCAGGATGGTAGATGAGTTGTAGGTGGGATTTGGATATGGGGGGGTGTTATATGGTGTGTAGGGTGGATTTTGATAATGTGTAGATGATGGCGATAATGGTGGAGGTGTGTATGCTCCTTGTACATTGGGGTTCAAGATGTTTTGTTGCATGTTGGAATATTGTTGGGGGTTGTAGTACAAGCACTGTTGTTGTTGTTGTTGCGCAAGCACTTGTTTTTGTTGGGCATATTGTTGTGCTTGCAACACTTGTTGTTGGTGTGTGAGCAATGCTTTTTGTTCGGCTTCTTGTTGTTGTGTAATCAATGCATGTTGTTGAGCATTTTGTTGTTGTAAGGCTTGAGCTTGAGTTTGTTGTTGTAATGCTTGTTGATAGGCTTATTGTGCTTGCAATGCTTGTTGTTGGGCTTATTTTTGTTGCAAAGCTTGAGCTTGAGCTTGTTGTTATTGCAATATTTGTTGATAGGATTGTTGTGCTTGCAACATTATACTGTATTAGGTCAAAACATTTTGATTATGTGGCACGTGTGGTGGATTTTGAGGGACCATGGTGTGAGTGATTTGTGGGTTGATTTGATTGTGAGGTGGTTGTTGTGTGATGATATTTTGAGGGTTTTTTTGCGCTATCATTCCTTGTAAAATTTGAGATTGGGGTGGGAGAATGTAGATTTGGGGTCCCATTTGATTTTGCATAACTTGGGGGACTAAAGGTTGAGATGGTGCTACTTAGTGTTGTGATATTAGTGGCATGATTTGGCTTTGGATCAATTGATTAGAAGGGTTCCCTTTTGTTTGATTTGGTACTAGGGTGTTACCTTGGTTGATAGGATTTGCGACCAATGGGTTTCCTTGATTTAGATCCGTGATAAATGGGTTTGATGTGTTTTGTGGGTTGGTTTGAGTGGCTTGTGGAATCAATTGATTTGATGGGTCAATTGGGTGGTTGGATGAAGATGTACCTTGTTGTGTCAAGGGTTGATCTTGGATGATGGTGTTCACTTTCCCTTGTTGTTCCACTTGGGGTACTTGGCTCACTCATATGACTTTGTTTAATGTTAGGGACATTTTGGGTACTTGTGGTGGTGGAAGAAGATGGTTGTGCATGAAAAGTTGAGGCTTTTGTTGTGTTATAGAATGTAAGTGGTACGTATGGATGTTGAGGCTGTTCAAGAATGGTGGTGGAGGAATATGGTTGGGTACTAAATGTGGGGTGTCCAATTTATGTTTTGGGGAAGGGTTGTGTCTTATGTACCCAAAATCATGTTGCCTCCTAAATTGGGAGTGAGACCAAGGTTAGTTCCTAGTCAACTTGTAAGACTAGTAGTCAAAGGTTGACTTGGTACAAGTGATGAAGTTGGTTGAATTATAGATTGAGTTAAACCTTGTACCAAGGGTTATGTGATGGAAGCTTGAGGAATTAAATCCATGTTTCCTAAGGGTTGTTCCCTAATTGTGTTTAAATCGAATGTTGAAGGGAGTTTATCCCATTCTTTTGCTAAGGCTAGCATATATTGTGTGGGGTTAATCTTCATCAAAGTGTTGATGGTATGGTGTGTTTTAGGGTTTTGTTGTGCTTCAAGGAGTTCCTCTTCAGTGAGCTCAAGTGGGTTTTTTGTGACATCTTCTACTTCATACCCCATGTCTAGTGGATTTGGTGGTTGTGATGGGGTTGAGTGTCTCCTAGGATCAAATTCTTGTTGGATGGGATCACTTGTGGTAGATGTATTTTTGTTTTGCTCCATGTTTTTCTTGTGTTGTGATCTTATTGTTACCTTAAATTATGGATCAACTCTAGGAGAGGTGTGTTGAGATTTGTATTGTTGGAATTCTCTAGTTGATTCAAATTTTGATAAAAGTGACCCTCTAAGGTGTTTTGGACCAATGATGTAAATGGATGATAAAAGGGATGAGTGATATGGATGATGAAATTTCTAAACTTTGGACAACACTTTAAACTAAAGGTTTGATGTTTGATGTTTTGGATAAAGGTGCTAATGAACTTGTGAATCTAAAGGTAAAGTTGTGACCTTTAGGATATACTTAATCAAAAGGATGATGGCTAACTTAACTAAATGTATGGAAAAGGATTCATTTACACACATATAACTAAGCTAGGGGGTTGATTTGATGATAACCTAAGTCTATAATGTTGATATGTACAAATTTTCAAAGTTTTTTGTGAGGTGAGGTGTCAAATGTGTTGAGATGGATGGGATAATTGATCCTAATGTTTTGAGAGGGAATTTGTTGAAAAGATCAAGGTAGTGAAAAACATGCTTTACCCTTAGAGTGATAAACTTTAAGAACTCAATGTTTGGATGGTAGAACTTTGATACAATGTTTGCAAATACATTTCATTGCTTTCATTTTATTGCTTTGGAAGTATAGATGTTTTGAAGATAATCCCAATGCATGGTGTGTTCAATTGAGTTAAGCTTTGATAAATGAGATTATTTTATTACCACATCAAAATGTCTTGATTAAGTTCAAACTAGAATGCCTATGACAAGGAAAAATGTTTCTCATAAAAGCTTGATATTGTGGAAATCAAAGAGCTAAGCCATAGGTCCCTAAGTTAACTTTGGAATAATGTGAATTGAGATATAAGCCCAAATATTATGAATCCTCAAATATATTGCTTTGAAAAAAACAAGATATGCTTAAAGACATGCAATAATATAGAGATTTTCAAAGGTATTCACACTAACCAAAGGCTTTGAAATTTGAAGAACATGTTGATGTTTGTTTGAATTGTTTTGAAACCAAGTAATGTATTTACTAACTCAATGGGTATGGGAGATATTTCACAAGTCTTCTTCCACAAGACTTACTAGTTGGGCTCAACAAAATCAATCACATAACAACCCTAAGGAGTAGGTATATGCTTTTTCGTAGGCTTACCTCATCCCCTAAGGAATGATGTAATCTGTGAAGATGGAGAGGTCAAATAGGCCATGTCAAGGAAATGTGCCATCTTGACATGCCTAGCTTTGTACAAGAGAATTAACTCTTAAGCTTTATGTCTCAAACAAAAAGTGAACGTGGTAAGTAACTTCTGGGAGTGGTGCACCTCCCATGCACTACTTCAAAGTACTTTTCAAAAAACAAGGATAGATTGCTAAGGCAAAGTTTTTAATGACAACCATGAACACTGTGACGCATAGTTCATATGTAAGTCACTAAAGGATTTAGTCGTTCCTACCCAACCCATTATTTTTGGACAAGGATGAGGCACGATATGCTATTCTCGCCCAGACATAAGCTACTTTCTTTCAATTTCACAAACTTTGTATAGCCCGCTGGTAAACATGCTTTTAGATTCACTTATATGAGTTCTCCATTGTGGGATGTATCTCATTAGTAGGCCCTTATCTAAAAAAGAAAAGAAAATGTTATTTCTCTTCACCCAAGACCACATGAAGCACAAGGGGAGAGGATATGTAGCAAGTTCTTGGGGTGAATCGATTTTTTTTGTAAACTTAGAGTGTTTCTCTTCACCCAAGATCGCACGAAGCACAAGGGGAGTGGATACACACTAAAAGTTCACACGAGCACGACAAGCATGAAATACACTCATTCTTTTTAAATCCTCAAAGGAAATGATGACTTCATTTTAATAGCATCAAATTGAAGTATGAATTTGTGTTTGTTCGATTTTAAACCAACATTGCAATGGTGAGGATGTATGGGTTCAATTTTAACCAACTTTGAAAGATCGTAACATTATAAATTTTAAACCTAATTGAAAGCTTAGTTGTCCTAAAACATGAAATAAAGCAGTATATGATGGGTTATATCATCCCATAAGTGTTTAAAACACTTTTACAATAAAGACCAAGTGATAATTTTCTCCTTTACTTCAAGATTTTGCACCTCTCCAAATCTGCAACATAGTTAGCCTTACAAAAAAATACCAGCAGTCAGTAAATGATCAAAGAGTGGATTAAATTGAAAATTCAAAGCAAACACGAAAATATTAACTCTCTGTTTTACCTTGCAATAGCATTGTTATGCGACAAAAGCGCCTCTCTGTCAGATATAAATAGTGTTGTTGTATGGCAAAAGCACCATTGTATGGCAAAGGCACCGCACTGGTGAATTTCAAAAGCACCTCTCTATTGAACATGTGAAAAAAATAGAGTGATCAAAAGTGCCACAATATCAAAAGTGCTACTTTGTCAGAAAAATAAAAAGCACATCTATAAAGCAAAAGTGTCACAATAGAGCAATAGTGTTGCTATATAGCAAAAGCGTCGTTGTTCCACAAAAGTGTTTCTTTGGTAAACTACAATAGCGTCGTCCTGCCTACAACCTGCAAGTCACAGGAAACTCAAGCAAAATTTGTTAAATTTGGTTAGTTCTGCCCTCTTTCTAGCACCAAAATGTGAGCATGATCATAACATAAGCTAAACAAGCCAGATTCAATAGATTCTAAGCAATATATAACTAATTAAGCTATACTCCCAATTAAATACTTAAAAATGTAGAATGAAGATGCCATTTAAACATAATCTATTAAGAAATGCATAAAGGAACCTAGTTAAATGCCTCAAACCTCATCCCATTGGGGGATTGGTGTTGCATTGATATGGAATGTCATCCCTTTCCCAATCCCTAGATTGAAACAAGCATCTAAACAGATTCCATTGATGAAAATAAGCTAATATTGATGAAAACTAAGCTAAAATGGATGCAAGATGGATGAAAGTGAGTATTCAAATGTGCAACATAACTTTGCTAAAATGGAAATGGATCCATTTCTCATATAAATGAGGAGCATTTATAGGAGAAAATGGTGAATCAATGGTCAAGATTTATTTGATCAATCAAGGGATGAGAAGAAATGAGAGGTGAAGGCATGGATCAAGGATTCTCATCAATGAATGAGAATGCAAGTTGACATGGATCAAGGA
The DNA here is from genome assembly GCA_007258455.2 of Sequoia sempervirens. Classification (NCBI taxonomy): domain Eukaryota; kingdom Viridiplantae; phylum Streptophyta; class Pinopsida; order Cupressales; family Cupressaceae; genus Sequoia; species Sequoia sempervirens. The sequence goes on along the minus strand of VDFB02047230.1, from coordinate 237,079,019 downwards.
GTTTATCGATGGCTCTCATTGATTTAAAGAAGCACACTTCCTAAAAATTAGGAAGTTTGTTGCAATATATTCTCATTCAAATGGAGGAATATTCCAGGGGAATATTCCCTTGCAAGTGGTAGGGTGAGGGAAAATAGCCAATTAGATAATTAAAATAATGTTTTAATTGTGCAAGATGAGTGAAATTAATATTTCCATTAAATAATTAACTTATTTAATGAAAGAGGGTTAAATGTCATTTAATTCAATAATTAGGATTATTCAATTAAATGAGAAGACATAAGCAATTTAACTAAATAATTCACATTACTAAATTAATTAAGATGAAAATTAGTGTGAAAGGGTTAACCTAATAAAATTGATTATCAGATTAATAGACGAAAGTGAAGCATTTAATTAAACAACTAGGATTATTCAATTAAATAATCGAAAAAGAGGTAAATTTTAGGACGAAATGGTGTTAGTAATCTGATTCAGATGTGCAATATCAGTCAAGACAATTTTAAGTGTCTACACCACTATCAAACTTTTTCTCTATATTGAGTTGCCACATCTTGTCTACTTTTTTTAAAGGGGTTTATGGTGGGGTTACACATACAAAATCATTTTTAGGAATTTTGGTAGACATTTGTGGTTCATGGTTGAAAATCATCTTTAAAGTGAAGTTATATGAAATTTTTAATGGTGTGATTCATTAAATCATTCAATTTTTAAAAATTATAAAATGATGAAGGTACATCTACTTGGCAGTTAATGTTGATTACCTAAAGTAATTGTCATTTTGAGGTTGTTTATGACAATTTTGTGTCATCGATAAATATTTATTTGATATAACATTGAATTCAATTCTAATTTTATTTTTTTGTAAGCTCAAATTCATGATCATTTTGAGAGAAAATGATTAAATTATCAAGTTATGAACAAGGGTTTTCCAAATTTCACGTGGATGGTTAATAATATTTTTGCACGAGTTAGAAAGTTCACCAAAAATGAGAAATACACTTTTTGGAAAAATAGTTAGGAAAAAGTGTGTCATTGTGAAATTCTCACTTTCTTGTAAGTTTTGTGATTACGTGAACTTCTAAAACTATAAAATAATGTTTTAACAATGATTTGAGGGTTTTAGAAACCCTCAAATATGTGACATGTTGCTCATGCGAGTATAAGAGCTTCAAAACAATATATGGGTTTTCATGAGAGAATAATACAAAAGGGATTTATGGTAGATGTTATGGTCGAAAATGTTATGGTAAATATGTATACAAAATGTGGAAGCATAGACATGGCACATGAATTGTTTGATGAAATACCTCAAAGAGATACAATCTTGAAAAATGAAATCTCTATAGGCCATAAACTATTTAATATAATGATTTAAAGAAATCTTATTTAAAAATGGAATGATTGTAGGATACACATACATGGAAGTGTGTAAAATTATTAGGGTAGTATTTTATCTTTTATAAAAAAATATTGCATATATATGACTTTGAAATTGATCATACTCCAAACATTTGTAAGAACCAATATATGTACCTTTAGATGAAACTGGGAAGATGTCTCTATCCCTTATAAAAAAGGTGGATATAAAGTATACATGTGATGATGTACCCTTTTTTTTCCAAACAAGTTATGGTGAATAGAAGGGTGTTGTAATAGCTAGTCCTAAGTCCAAATAAAAGTTATCTCTGCACCAAAGCATGTTGAAATATAAATAAGTCCAAATAAAAGTTATCTCTGCACCAAAGCATGTTGAAATATAAATTAGGTGATACAAATTTGGATGTTCTATCTTGATTGAATTTAGACCTTTCTTTTTGAACAAAAAAATTATAAGACTCATTTAATATTATGGTTGAAGACCATACTTTTGAGAATTTATAGGGAAAATGGTTACACGATTGAGTGCAATACCTCACTTGAAGTAATTTTTTGCACTTATTCATTTGCAATATTTGTCATAAAACTTTTGGGGCCATGACTTGTCACATATATTGATTAAAAATATTAGGCAAACTCTACTTTCATATTTTAAAATGTTCATGGTCCATCAAATAAAATCATGTTTGCAATAAATCCACTTTCATTCATTTCTATAATATGTATATGCTTACCACAAGCTATCACACTAGGAATAACTAATGCGACCAATTCATAACATAATATTCAACATTAATTTTGGAAACAAAAAATACGAAACACAAGGAAATGAATTAATTTTCCTTCATTATTCTCCTTCCATTTTTCTTCTACAACTGAAAATAAAAACTCTTATAGCTACAATCTAAAAAATTACCTTTTTTGGCAAATTTTTACAAGATCCTTAATTTGTCATTTTTGGTAATTTTGCATGCTTATCCACATGACTACAGAAGCTACTAATTATTCAAAGCTAACAAGAGTGACATTATTTGTCAGCTCATTAATATAATTAAAATTAGGAATTAAAAAATAACTAAAAATTATAAATTGGGAAAATCTTGAAAAAATACTAAAAGTCTAATTTGAGGCCTCATATGAAGGAATTTGTCTCCAAAAAAGTGTTGAGCTATGGTGGACAATTGAATATATTTGATTAGAATCATATTCAAATCTCTAAGACACTTCACATAAAATTTAAGCTCAAATGAACTCCCAAGTCAAAATTTATGACCTTCAGAAGTCCCCGCATCATTTTCCTATAGTTGAAAAGAGTGTAGCTCTTGCAAGTTGTTGTCCACAAATTGCTACCACTTGTATTGATCCAACTACACACTCTATAATCCATGTTTTATTTGATGGTGCTAATCCTTCCCACTCCAGAATAGATATCTATTATATTTATCGTGCCTAGTGTGAATGGTTTTCTTATCTAGAATTTGTGTAATCTTTTCCATTTGCCTACTTAGAATTTTTTGTTTCTAATCCACTCCCTCCTCACTATCATTATCATATTCCTCTCCATGGAAAGAATATAAATAAAAATTATTAAATACAGGGGAAACATCTAAATGAGTTGGTAGATCTACCTCATAAGCATTGCCATTGATCTTCTTCATAACCTTGCAAGGACCAATTTTCTTGTACTTCAATTTGTGGTATGTTCTTGTAGGAAATCTATATCTTCTCAAATATACCATCACTAAATCACCTTAATTGAATATTTGATGTCGCATACCAACATTTGTTGTGATTTTGTACCTCTCATTACTTTCCTACAACTTTATTCTCACATCTTTCAACAACTGTTGAAGTTTTTTTTTGTAAATGCTTCCCCATCATCATTGATTGTACATCTCATTGGTAACTAGACCAAATCTAAAACACCCTTAAGATTCCTACCATAAACTATTTGAAATGGTGATTTACCTATTGATTTTTTCACTATACTATTGTAGGCAAATTTTGCCTGTGACAATGCCAAGTCCCACTATTTGGGATCTCCAACAATGTACCTTAACAAGTTTCCCAAAATCCAATTGACTACCTCTATTTTCCAATCTGTTTGAGGGTGATATGAATCATTGAACTATAAATTTGTCCCCATATTCTTCCATAAAGTTCTCCAAAAATGACTCAAAAAATTGGTATCCCTATCATATGTAATAATTTTGGAACACCATGCAATCTAACAACTTCTATAAAAAAACAATTATGCTACCTCATTGTATCACTAGTTTTCTTGCAAGAAATAAAATGAACCTTCTTAGATAACCTATAAACAACCAAAAAAAAAAATCATTGCATTGTTGTGTATTTGGTAGCCCTAACACAAAGTCCATGCTCAAATTTGTCTATTATTTTATGGGTACCGGTAAGGGCATATACAATATTGTATTTTGTGAATGTCCTTTAGCCACTTGACAGATTCTACACCTTGTCACATTGTTAATTATGTCCCTTTTCATCTTTGGGTAGTAGTATTTGACTTCTACCAAGGCTATTGTCTTATCCTTTCCAAAAAGTCTATCCAACCCACTACTATGAAGCTCTCTGATAATATTTTATCTCATAGAGCCAAATGGAATATATAATTGTTTTCCTTTAAAGAGGTAGCCATATTGCATAAAATATTCACCCCTAATGTGATCCATGTTTCTAGCTAATGGAGCTTTTAGTTGTTCCACAATACCCCATAAATCTTCATCAAATTCATATAAATCTTTGATGGCATCAAAACCAATTACTTCACTTTCCATTGTGGTCAAAAGTACAACACACCTACTTAAAGCATCTACAACCTAGTTTTGTTTCCCTGACTTGCACTTCAAAAAAATGTTGCATCCTGGTAAGAAAGATGCCCATTTGGTATGCCTACTATTTAATTTTTTTGCATGTTTAGGTATTTTAATGCAATATGGTCTATAAACAACACAAACTCCTCAAGAACTAGATAATGCCTCCAATGTCTCAAGGCTTGAACAATTTCATAAAATTCCACATCAAGTAGAATACTTCTTTCTCACCTCATTCAAATTCACTAAAGAAGTCCATGAGTTTACCTACTTGGCTAAGTACAACTCCTATTCCCACATGTGAGGCATCACATTCCACTTCAAACAACTTATCAAAAATTGGTAGTGTTGATATAGGAGCTTCTATTACCTTCTTCTTGAGATACTTGAAACTCTCCTCAACTTCTTTAGTCTACACAAATTTCATTCCTTTGGTGTAATCTATTATAGGTGCTATAATACTACTAAAATTTTGAATGAACTTTCTATAGAAAGTGACTAATCCATAAAAAAATCTTACCTTTATTATGCTTCTTGAACTAGGCCATTCTAGAATTGCCCTAACCTTTTCTACATCCATTCTAACACCATCTAAAAAAGATCAAAAAACCCAAAAATACTAGACTATCTTGCATGAACCTACAATTATTCAAATTTACATAGAGTTTATTATTCCTCAACACACCCAAGGTGATCCTCAACTGTTGCAAGTGCTCTTCTTTTCTTTTACTAAAAGCCAAAATATCATCAAAATAAAATACTACAAACTTACCAATGTAAGATCGTAGTACAATATTCATTAGCCTCATATAAGTACTAGGTGTATTAGATAATTTTAATGACGTAACCATCCAATCATTTAAGCTATCTCTAGTTTTGAAGGTTTTTTCCACTCACCCCCTTCTCAAATCCAAATTTGGTGATAACCACTTCATAGGTTGATCTTGTTAAAATTCCATCATGTCGTCTAGATGAGGTATAGGAAATCAATACTTGATGGTAATACTATTGATTTCTCTATTATTTGTACACATCCTCCATGTACTATCCTTCTTTGGAGTTAACAATATAGGTAGAACACATGGGCTCATGCTCTCTCTCATAATACATTTCCTTATAAGTTCTATCACTTGTTTATTTAGCTTTACATGTTGTGTTGGACTCATCCTGTAAGCTGCTTGATTAGGTGGAGTTGCTTCTAGGATCAAATAAATATGATATTGAATATATCTCTTTGGTGATAGGCCATCAGGTAATTCTTCTAACACGTCTTCAAGCTCTCCCAACACCTTTGTTGATTTTGGTGGTATTGACATGCCTCCCTCTTCTCCTCTTTGCACTACTAATACATAACAAAACCTTGTTACCTTCATTTATTTGACACGTTATCTTTTAGAAAGCATGGTCTCATATTTTCCTTCATCCTTAAGGGGTAACACAATTAATTTAGAGTCATCCTTCCAAAATGTGTGTGTTTTTCTCTCCATCATGCATAAATTTCCTATCATACTACCATGGCTTTTCCAAGAATACATGACATGCATCAATTGGAATGACATCACACCATATTTTTCCTTATAGATCTTTCCTATGGTAAACTTAATTAAACATATTTTATCAACAATGAATTCATTTCCCTTTTTAAACCACAAAATTCAATAGGGATGGGGATGTTTTTCACAGTGTAAGTTCAATTTGTCTACCATTTCTCTAGAAACCATATTCTCACAATTACCTCCATCAATGATAACTTGACGTACCTTTCCTCTTGAAGTGTATTTGGTTTGGAAGATATTCGTTCAAAGCCATGAACCATCAAAACTTTTAGCTTGTGCTTGTAAGGAAGCTAAGGTAGTGAAACAACTTCCTACACTAATCTTGAGAGGAGAATAATGCAAAACTTTATAGATCTTTAATAGTTACATAAACTTAAATAGAAATAAATAGATATCATGTATACCGCAACATAGTGATTTATGTGGGGAAAACCCTTTCAGGAGAAAAAACCACACTCCAAAAGACACCCAATATATTATTCAAAAATCACAAAGATTAAAATATACTTGCAAAGCAAGCTTCTCACAAGAGTATCACCAACTGGATCTATCTAGAGGTAACACAACCGCTACCAAACTCTCAAAATACATCACAATACATAGTCGTAATACAATGCCCTCATAAAATAGGGTTTCCTTCTAGGGAAAGTCAATTTAACAAAAATATTGGCCATTAGATATGAGACATAGTGATGAACGGTCCAGATTTACAATAATAAAGTCTACATAAAATTTGGCTTTTGGGGGAACTTCCCCTGAGCCCTTGTCGGGGCACATTGCTCCTTGGACCCCTCGCGGGGGGGGGGGGAACCCGCTCCCCCCAACATTGTCATATGAATAGTACCTTATGTATCAACAATAACTTATGTAATTGTAAGGTTGAGACACATTTTACCAACAATTCTTTCTCCTTATTTGGGATTACCATTGCTCTTCTCATCATGAGACTTTCCCACACATCTAGTGAAACCTCTAGTTTTTCCGCTTCTTCTTCATTCTCATCTTGAACCAAGTTCAACTTGGGTTGTCCTCCTTGATTTATTTCTTGCATGTTATAATTTGAGCATTCAAATGCCTCGTGACCCTCTTCTCCACACCTAAAACAAGATAAAGGCTTTCTTTGGTTTCCCATCATGTACCACTGTGCCATAACCTCTACCCCTTTGAAATCCTCTTCCTTTGTGTTGATTTTGAGGATCTTTCCAAGTATCTACTTGTTTCTCCTCTCCCTGGGATGACTCCCCCCTTCCATGATTCAAACCACCCAAAAATGGGGATGATGTATACCCTTTCTTCCTCCTCTATTCATTTGAAGATATTGTTGACTTTCCTTGTCTTCTACCTTTAGAGCCAATTGGTATGCCTCTTCCATACTACTAACCCAGTGTATGCTCAATTCATCCTAAATAGAAAAAATTACCCCATTTACATATCTAAAAGCCATTTTTTCATTAGTTTCTTGATTCTCTACATGAATAGACAACTTGTAAAATTCACCGTGTAATCTTGCACAATTTTTTTTTTAAATTTTGAAATATGTGAAAAAGGGTTTGTGCATAGTCTATGGGCAATTTTTTTCTCTCAAATTCTTCTCCATTTTGTTCTAGATCTTGATCTTATCCTTTCCCTTCCTGGTTTTTTCCTTTTGTAAATGATCCCACCAAATCATGTTGCATGACCCTTTAAATTGGTGCATGCAAATTTTACCTTTTTTCCCTTTGCCATAGATATCCATTCAAAGAATTTCCCCATATTGTTCAGCTAATCTATCAACTCCTTTGGTTTAAGACTACTTGAATACTTTGAAAATTCGGTCTTGATCCCTTATTTTTTTCCTTCTAAGGCCTTGAGCATCCTCTCTTCAAAATACATGTGCTCTAACTATTCTTCTCCAAGTTCTACATACTAATTTGCACCTCCTTGACCTATCTCTTCATCTGAATCATCTCCTCCTTGTTACATTCTCTTATTTTCTATTAGGTTTATAAGTTTCTCTATTTTCCTTTTTAGGTTTTGCATATCTCTATGCATTTGGGCAAGACCTCCTCTTCCTTTTCCTCTCCTAGCCATCTTCTTGCTCTGATACCATATGATGCAAGCAATTCACAACATATGTAATATTCAACATTTATTTTGGAAACATAAAATACCAAAACACAAGGAATTGAATTAATTTTCTTTCATTATTCTTCTTCCATTCTACTTCTACAACTGAAAATAAATCCCTTATAGCTACAATAAGAAAATTACCTTTTTTGGAAGATTTTTACAAGATCCTTAATTTACCATTTTTGGTAATTTTGCATGCTTATTCATAGAGCTACAAATATTAGTAATTATTCAAAGCTAACAGTAGTGACACTATTTGTCAACTCATTAATCTAATTAAAAGCATGGATTGAAAACTAACTAAAAATTAAACGTTGGAAAAATCTTAAAAAAATTCTAAAAGTCTAATTTGAGGCCTCATTTGAATGAATTTGGCTCCAAAAAAGTGTCGAGATGTGGTCCAATTGAATATATTATATTGACATTGGATTCAACTCAAATAGACTTTTGAATCAAAAGTTACGACCTTTGGATGTCCCTACATCAATAATGCTAAAGTTGTGCAAAAATAATTTATAAATGTGTAGAAATTAGATGTTACTACAATGAATAGAGTGAGAGATGTATTATATTAGTCATTTAAAATGTTATTTGTCACATATAGTTACAATTTTTTACAAGCAGAGATTGTTTTGGTTTAGTCATTTTCTTTTTCTCCATCCATAAAGGACGACATTCTAATAACTTTTTTGGAAGGATTGGCGATTCTCTAGGCTATTGAGCATGCTTGTGCCTTGGGTTGGCGAAATATTATCTATGAATCTGATTCATAGATTATTGTTAATATGTTACTCGAGCAAAAGGTGGATGAGGTTAATTGGAAGATTGTGTTGGTGGTTCAACATATTTTGTAGAGGTGCTCTACTTTGGAAGTGGTGTCTTTTGTTCACATTCCGCGTGAATGAAATAGGGTTGCTAACCGTTTGGATAAGTGGGCTTCTGAGCATGAGGGTAATTGGAAGATTTAGGAGTGGAGTCAGTTATCCCCTGAGGGTGATCCCACAAAGCTGGTTTACAATTTTTGGGAGATTTTGATTTTTGTTGAAATCACATAATTTTAGAAAATATAATGATTTAAGCCTTAAAAATTTTCATTTAAAGCATTCCAATTGAAGAGGGTTTGATCAAACTACCTTAGATCAAACCCCCTTGGATAGAACCCCGCTAGTTTTAAACCATACCTATAACAAAGTCTCCTTTACACCTATCAAAATGCTAATAAAAAACCACTTTTGATTTACCTTTTGGAGGGTCAAATGAATTCATTTTTTTTTTTTTTTAAGTATGTAGTCCTCATTATAAGCTTCCCAAAAAGTATAATTTTAAATAAATTTAATTTAATTATTATATTTATTTTTTATTTCTTGTGAATGTAGGTTTTTCACTAAAAATCAAGCTCTTTGTTCGCACATGTGGGTATAGCAGTTATCAATTTTTTTGAAAATATGAGTGCACCAGATATTGAAGTCCTTGATCCAACAATTTTTTGAATTTTGATATATACAAAAAAAGTTACGTGTTATATGGCGCTATGTCCGAATTGTAATTAGTTTGACTTCAAAACTTGATTAAAAAAAATATTCAATAAAAAACTATCTAACCAAGTGGAAGCACTAGATATCGAGTTACAAATCTAAATTGAAAGAATTAGAATTTTATCCTTCATGGAAAAAAAGTTATGCGTTATCGGTGAGCATCACTTTTTAAAAATGTTGTTTTCTAAAAAAAACTAGTTTTAGGAGATGGAAAAAGAAGTGCAATTTGATTCCAAAAATTTTGAAAAAATATATTTAGAATTGACAGACAAAATGTCACGAAACTCTAGTTTGCATCATCTTCAAATTCCTCACGGTTTAGCTGCTATAGGTGCCCGAAAGTGAAGATTTAGTTAAAAATAATAATTTCAGTGTCCAGTTTGGCCAAAAATTATAAACCACTATTGTGGGATCACCCCTGAGTATGTTCCTGATTTAGAGAGGGTCATTGTTGATGATATGAAGGGATAAGATGTTGGTGGCTATTTGGATGGTGGTGTTTGTTCTTGATGGTTACTCTGGTGTTTTGCTTTGTGGGAGCTTATGGGTTCCCTGATCCTTTTGTACTACTATTTTCTTGATCTTAATAAAGTTTTTACCCCATTTTTTAAAACAATTTTTTAAAAAGGTACCTGAGCACAAAAAAAGTTTAAGAGAGGAAAATATGGGTGAAATTATTGAAAACGTTGTAGCAAGCATTCAAATTGATAATTTATGGATGGTGTTCAAAACATAGAAGTTGAAGATTTGACACACAATGATAGATTTTGAGAGATTATCATAGACAATCCATAATATGAACCCCGACATCTAAGAAGCATTGACAAAAAAAATGGATTATACTAACTTTGAAAGCATAGAAAGACAATATAGAAGAAACACTCATAGTACGATAGATTTTATTATACAATGATAATGATACAATCAATTGGAATGCACAACAATGTGAGTCATAGTGGAGGTACATGACATGAAGTCATTATAGGTACATTGATTGGGAAAACTAGAATATATGGGTATTATTTTTATCATGTCAGTTCATTATACCTTATGCTTTTGACTAAAATAGGTGTTTTGAAATCATTTTATCCAATTCACATAGCTAAAGTGATGAAGATATATGCCAATTATTCAACAAATACTTCAAGAATCCATGCCTACAGTTGATACATGCATACTATTTGAGATAATTCCTTGACATTCATATGCCCATCAAATTTTAAGAGAGACTCAACATTTTAGTATAAAGCCTTTATCCTAATATTTGTAACAAAATTATTCTGAAGTGTGCTCTTGGGAGTAATTATATTTTATTTTATAAAACCCCCAAAAATGAAAAGAAATTAGTTACAAACTAGAAAGTTATAATTCCTCTCAAATGTAATGTAAAGGGGTTTTGTTTCTAGATTTAGGGGGGAGACTTGGATTCTCATATTGTATAGAAACATAAAAGGGTCTATATATGTATTTGAAAGTTAATAAATAATATATTTTGCTCATTTGTGGGCCTGTGTTCTTATTCTTTATGTTGTTAATTGTTTGACTGTTCAGTTTGTAGCTATCTTTAATACTTTTTTAGATGTGGGGAATACGACTAACTTTATTTCACATACATGTGTTTACTTTGTTGCATCTAGAATGAAATAATAGGTGACTCATGAAACCCTATGTGGATGCGACTTTCTTATGTTAAAACTATATTCCATTCATTAATCCTAGTCGCATTCTCTTCATTTTAACAATCTTCTCTTGAGGAATAAATCTATGTGTTTATTCATCTTCCTTTCAGTTATCTTTTCCATTTCAATTTTAGTTTGTGTCTTTCCTAATTTCTCATAAAAAAATATACCTCAAAAACCCCAACTTTTACCATACAAGAGATCTGCCCCTCTTAAACGCAAAGAAACAACTAATCTAATAGTGATCTCTCCAACTATTGAGATATTTTATCACCACCCATTGGTGACTCTAAGCTATTGGTGATGAAATATCATGGTGACAAATTTGTTTACCAACAAGATTATGATCCAAGCTCCCAACAAAATATAATCTTTCCAAAAAATTCTTTTGAAAATAATAGCTCACACAATAGAAGAGAGGGGATACTGAAACATAAAAAAAAAGGTACAAATATTTAAAAATGTCTTTCCTTTTCCTTTTGTCAAAAATTCATAAAACCCCAAATCACTTGTCCTTTCACATGAAAACTAGTTAGTTTTAAAAATAGATATTTTGCACAAAATACATTTTCTTTTCAAATGACTAATACATAGCCTTTTAAAGTAAATCTATTTAACCTTTCTAATTAACTAATGCTTGTTAAATAAACTACATGCCATTTTTAATTTTCTTTTCAACATATAATCTTTAGGGTGCATAATACTTTATTCATTAAAGCATTTGATAATTAAAATATCTTTTCAAACATAAGATATATTGACTATTTTGAAAGCATTATACAGTCATATTGAAAATCAAGTAGATGTAATACATGACAATACAAAAAAAATGTAAAATACTCACACATATATTTTATGGGTTTATACATAACACAAGGATCTATAATTTGCACAAGAATATATAATTTAGATAAAACTAATCACAAATACAAACACATTTGCACGAGTACAAAAATAATTCTAATACAATATATAAACAATGAGTATGATATAATCCATATGACAGTAACAAATAACTACATCTAAATGAAAATTATATACAACTAAAGTCATCTAAAATAAATGGTGTAATCAATAACATATAATCTAACATCTAAATGATGATACCAAATATTGATGCAATGATTGCAAGTGGACCATTCATTACCATGAGAGATGGGTTCTTATGAACCACTACTCATGAAAAATGTGTTAATGAGTTTGACTCGTAAAACTACACGGTTGAATTCTGATAACAATATCATAATTTGACATATTGTGGAAAATACCTCCTACTTATCAATTGATGAGCTAAAGGGGCTCTATAATGAATGGTTCGTAAGGCACAACACTTGCCAAATGTTTTGCAAATGGGATTGCAAGCTTATTGGGCTTAATCTGGAAAAAACTATGTGATTAAGTGGGCTTGAACTGGAGTAATACTTAGATGGATGACCTCCTAAGAAGGTTCAGTGTTTCACCTCTTGAACATCACCTAGATGCAATGAATGCTAAGTGGTCCACTTCAATGAATCAAGGTCAATTGTGAAATTGTGGGATTAGTATTCGCTTTTATCTAATAATTAATCCAGATTTAGGGTTTTTATTCCCTTAAAGCCCAAAGGACTCTTGCAAGTCCACCACGAGAATCGAAGCTTTAACAAAGAGTTCCTGTATGATGAATGAGCATGGAAGGCTAATTGCCTGTAGATACGAACAGAGAAGACGGTCAATGTATAGAATTCTAACGTTCGTTATCCAAATTGAGATCCACGAGGGGCAGCTGAATCTATGATTTTTGCAGCCTTAAAGGTTCAAATCTGAATTTGGTGGTAAAGCAAATGGACGAAGATAAAGTTGTGGTGGTAGGGCTCATTTCTGACACGCATGGAGTTATAGAGGAGGCAGCACTGCAAGCATTGAAAAGAACCACCAATACCATTATACATGCAGGTCTGAATGCATGCTTCCTTAAAAGAAATTATACAGTTAGCCGGCCGCAATTTAAATGGACTACCTTTTGCAGTATTGCTTTGTTTTACTAGATAAAAACAAATGCTGTTAGAAATTTAGACCTAGTTGTATATCCCGGTGTAAGGGAATCACACAGAGATTCACCTTCTTTAACATTATCATAACCCAGTTGGTTAGAATTGCATAGAGTACATTTTCAAAGTCCCCAAACATGGATATCTAATGTCCATCATGGCCTCTTACATAATCATATTTTGGCAAATTTTGATGGAGTGTCTTAAGAATTTTAACACTTCTGTGTGGTAGATTATGGTCTTAGTGCACTTATAAACATGTAGGGCGTTTTTCTAAACATAACGAGAGGATCCAAATCTTTCACTGTAGGGGAGAGTCGTCACAGGTTTTGTTAGTCAATCTTCCCTTTCAGTGAAAAAGATAAAAGTTATTTTTTTTGATATATATTAATGTCCATGAGTAATCAATGTATGTCAAGGTGACTTAAAAGCACACGTTATAACAGCTAATCAGAGTGCTCAGAAATCCCCTACAACAAAAAAAAGTTATCTACAATTCTATCCAGTAACAATAGACAACAGAGTAAGTCCTAGACGAATTGAAAGATTCAAAAACTCTAGATTACAAATCAGTTATATGAAAGGATGGCCCTTCAAAAGGAACCACCTATAGACTCATAGAGTGAAGAGAAAGAAGCTGGCAGAAAACAAAGCTTCGGAACAGGAGGATCGACATCCTCATCAATCGTCACAAAAGGTCCGATACGAAGTCTGGTGATGTCCTCGTGAGAATGGTATGGGCTAAGATTGCCAGGGTGGACAATACTGGGAGGAAGTAGGGACTCATTATGTTTCTCCAAATATCCATGGCCGATAATTCTATAGATTTAGAGTGAAAAACGGTAATTAGCATCAATATTTTTGATATGGACTATCAACATGGGAGGGTAACTGATCCGCTACACCAGTTGCAACATTAAGAGGAAAAATATCCGGCATTGGATTTTCCTGTTGGTTTTAAGCACCAGAAGGCATGCTTAGTACTAACTGTTGCAAAGATCATAAACATACTATCATAGTTACCAGGAAACAGGAACTGGTACCGGTATGGGTACTTAGTTGTAAAAATTAAAAAAGAAATTTTAATTTAATTAAAAAATAAATGTACAATGGAGATGCAACTTTAAAGAATGTAAAATATCTAAATATTTAAAATTTAAAAAATAACATTTTAAATTATCAAAATATATGTCAACAGAAATAAAAATTAATTATACTGATATTTCATAATCATCATGATTCATTTTGATATAAATAATTTAATTTAAACTATAATTACTTGAAGATGGCATATAGAGACTGGAAGGGAAATGTCATTATTTTAAAAATATGGTATTGGGATCCTTGGAAATGACTATATTTTCAATTAATTTATAAAAGTTCATGCATGTACTCAACTTAAGACTTATTATTGTTTCTCTTCTTTTTATTAACTCTCTGAGATTTGATAAGAAAAATGTCTGCTAAAAGAATTTATGATTTTTATCTAAAAAGTAGAAAATTATAAAATTTTTAATGTATTTTTTTTTAGTTCTTTTAGCTTTTGTCCATCACATGTCAGCACTTTAGAAAAACACAGCATATTTTATATGATATATTAGAGAAACCCCTATATGAAATTTTCCAATTTTCAAGGAGACATATAGAGATGCAAATAAATTTCATCCAAAATCTCCTAATGTATGGATATGCCACTCTATGGGACTCCAACATGGGGACATGTTTTCAATAGAGAGATGAGTACAGGGGTCAGGGGTCAAGTCTCCGGATAACTATGAATACCATTGATGGACGATTGCTAAGTGTTACATAATCTTATACTGAATGACTTCTTCAGTGTTGGGATTTCTTTCGTTTCGTTGAAGGTGCTGTATCACAGATACCCCTATTGTAAATTGGGAGTTAATAGACTGGCCTCGGGTAATTTGTGATTATGATGTCTGCTCAAAGATTAGCTAACATTAGGCTCCTGACATCAAATCTTTTATTTTGGTCGAGCTTTTTGAGAGGATTGATCTTTGGGTGCAAATTTAAGATAATTGTTATCAAACTTTAGTAGATCAATCTATACATTGGGTCCTCAATAAAGATTATAAAGATTAATGGTATTGGTCTGACCCTTTCTGTATCCAAAATTTTATTTTACTTTGATACATGCTTATCACTTAGACACACTCTTAGGTATGTACTAGAGGTGTGATAAAGAGTAGCCTGGATTTAATTGTTATGTCTAGGGACAAAGTTCAAGTAAATGAAAAATGCTAAATGGCACTAAGCTTAAGACTTGACTAACCAGATTCCAAACAAAGAATAATAACATTGTAGCCATAATGGACGAAGAGGGATTCTGCTATTTCTTGGCATTGCATTTCTGTTCGTTGCCAGTCTTATAAATATTTGCAAATGTCAAAAGTGTTGAAAATGGACCCAATCTGGAAACTGAAAGCTCTTTATTTTTTGCACTTGTCATAGATTTATCTTTTCCAGATTCCAACCCATGTGTACAATTCTTCACTGCCCTAATACAAAGGTAAAGGTAAAGGTTGATTTTTGGTCATGGCCAAGCCAGAGGCCAATTTGGTCGAGAGTCCTCTAATGAAAGCTCATAAATGGATTTTTTCTTCATTTACCTTATATATGGTTTGAATACTGTACACCTGGGTTTTGACCTCACAACCAATCTTGTTTTAAACTTTATCTTGCCAATCCACCTGCACTAGGAATACTTTCCGAACCTAATCCATATATATAATGTTCACTAGCACATTTGTACAAATTTGATCGAGGTACATATGAGGTAGAGAAAACCTATTTTTAGCATAATATGGTTGTATATGAGCATTCCACGTTTGACATTGATGGTTGCAGAAAAGATGGATGTACAGTCTACCATAATCTTGATATGGGATTGTCATACAGCTAAATATAGCTGGAAGTAAGATATGCAGAACACATTTTCTTAGTGCAGAAAAAGAGTAGGAGCAGCATAGTAACAAATGCAGAAAAAGAGTAGGAGCAGCATAGTAACAAATGCAGAAAAAGAAAAAGAAAGCAGATGTTGGAGGAGATCAAAAACAAGGGAGACCTTCTCAAAGGGAAACTCGTACTCGGGGAGGCTGCTCGTGATGTGGCTATGGGTAAACAAAAAACTTTGGATGGCCTCTCGGGGCAAAAGAAACACAAGAAGTGAAGAGGGGGCATGGCCCTTGGTTGTTAGTGGCAGGTGGATGCTGATTGTTTTAATGTGAGTTTAAGCAATGAAGTTAATATCCTTGAATGTTCGTGGGTTGAATAGCCCCCTAAAACAACATCTTGTAAAATGCTGTATTATCGACCTGAAAGTGGATATTTTACTTATCCAAGAAACAAAAATGCAATTGTCTACCTTTATTGTTAAAAACATCTGGCCTTCGGTAGAGTATTGTGTGAGCAATGCAGATGGAGCCTCAGGAGGACTTGCTACTCTATGGAACCTTGCAAGGATAAAAGGTGTCCATAATAAAAATAGTTTGGTGACTGTTATGGAAGACTTGAAGACTTCAGTTAAATGGAATCTCATAAATATTTATGCTCCCGATACTAGGGTGGCTAGAGTCCAGCTTTGAGACTTTCTATCTGCCATTATCTCTAATAGACGGACAAAGCACTGGATGCTGGGAGGGGATTTCAATACCCCTTTATTTCCTTCAAAAAATTTGGGGGGACTGGATGACTTTTCTGACAGTATGACGGACTTTACTGATTTTATATCCTCTTGGGGGCTGATGGATGTTGACCTATAGGGTTCCTTGTTTACCTGGTCAAACAGGAGACAAGGAAATAAACATATCCAAGTTAAGTTGGACAGGTTTCTCATTTCCAGTTGTTGGGATATTTGTCCTAAGCTCAACCTATTCGCTCTTTCAAGAACGGGCTCAGATCATAGCGCTATCCTCTTGGATTGGGAGGAGGAGATGGCTATGGGTCCCTTTCCTTTTATGTATGAAATCATGTGGAATTCTCACCCCGAGTTTAAGGATCTCATTCAAAAGTGGTGGAATCACCCTTGTCAAGGCACTCAGATGTATTGTTTTGTTCAAAAATTAAAAAGAATAAAAGATAAAGTAAAAGGATGGAACAAGATCTCCTTTGGAAATATCTTTCACAAAAAGAATAATGTCTTATCAATTCTGAAGGAAATTCAAGAAAGAATGGAGGAAGGAATTAATGATGAGGAGACTACTAAAAAAGAAAGGGAGTTACGTATGGAATGGATGAAAATCTCAAAAATGGAGGAAACCTTCTGGAAACAAAAGTCTATGATTCAGTGGCTAATGGAGGGGGACAAAAATACTAAATTTTTTCATCAGTCCACCATGAAACATAGAAAAAGAAACAATATAAGATCCTTGGTTAAAGAAGACTACTCTATACTGACAAAGGAAAAGGATATAGTAGATGCTGCTGTTTCCTTCTTCAAGAAATTGGTGCTGATCATAATCAGGAGGCTCTAGGGATGGAGGACCTCCTTGACATTATCCCTATTGTGATCTTTGATTAGGACCTCAAGGAGTTGGGAAACCCATAATGATGCAAGAAGTTAAAAATGATATGTTTTCTTTTGGAGCTTTTAAAGCCCCTAGGCTTGATGGATTCCCTCCTGCCTTCTTTCAAGATTTCTGGGATGTCATCTCTGTTGATCTTCTAAAGGTTGCCAAGGATTTTTTCAGGTCGGGAAGATTGTTCAATTAGATAAATCCCACTTTTATTGTGCTAATCCCCAAGAAAGATGATATTGCTTCTTTACAGGATTATAGACCCATAAGCTTATGCAATACTGTATACAAAATCTTCTCTAAGATTGTTGTCAACCGGCTGAAAGGGGTTCTTTGTAGATTGATCTCTTCGAATCAAAAAGGATTTGTAATAGGCAGACAAATTCTTGATGGTCACTCATGAACATATTCACTCAATGGAGTATAGTAAAAAAACTGGGTATGGCTCTTAAATTGGACATTACTTATGATAGAGTCTCTTGGTTGTTTTTGCTTACTGTTCTTGAGAAGTTTGGTTTTAAAAGTAGATTTTTAAAGCTATTAAAAGTTTACTACCCCAAAATGTCCGGTCATGATTAATGGGGTCCCTAAAGGGTACTTTTCTCGTGGCAAAGGGCTAAGACAAGGAGATCCCCTATCTCCTTGTTCATTATTGCAGCAAAAGTCCTTGGGAGAAATATTAAAAAAAACTTGATCAAGGATTACTTGAAGGGGTTAAAGCTGCTTCTTCTCTACCTCCTGCTTCTCACCAACAGTTTGTGGATGATACTACCCTCTTTGGTGAAGCGTTGGTTGTAGAAGTTGCTCATTGGAAATCCACCCTTCAGGATTATGCTATGGCTTTTGGCCAACATTATCAATTATACCAAAAGCAAGGTTTATTTTTTTCATGTGAATCAGTTGCTTAAGGATAGAGTGATGAAGATCTTAGGTTGCCACACTGTTGTTCTTCCTATGTCCCATCTTAGTTTACCTTTAAGTACTAAAAATCCTACTAATAATTATTGGAACAGTATAATAGAGAGGATTCAAAAAAAGCTGGTAGGATGGAAAGATAAGCTTAGCCAAGTAGCTAAGCTTCAACTCTTAAAAGTTTCTCTTCAAAATATCCCAGTCTACTATCTCTCCTTATTTAAGATTCCATCCTTCATTGCAGATAAAATTGAACAAATTCAAAGTAAATTCCTTTGGACTAGTTTGGAAGAAAACTCAAGGATTGCTCTTGTTAATTGGGATAAAGTGTGCTTGCCAAAAAAGTACAGGGGCCTTGGAATAAGAAGGTTAAAATTGTTCAACAAAGCTCTTCTTTCTAAGATTGGTTGGAACTTCCTTGAACGAAACAAAGATTGGTCCGATATCTTTAAAGCTAAATATCTTGGGAATTATGATCTTGGAAGTTTCTTGTTTTCCTTAGAATTGCCAAATGGCTGCTATATGGAACAACTTAATAAAAATAAGAAATATTTTAAAACAAGGAGCTAGAAGGAGAGTAGGGAATGGAAGGAAGACAAGATTTTGGGAAGAATGGCCCGGTTTTGTCTTCTTCAATTCAATTAAATCAAATCAAGGAAAGGCTAATTAGAGTCAATGGGAGTTACTTGCACAATTATGTGGATTGGGGAGGTGAAATCCCAAGATGGAAGAATTTTGGAGAACAACTAACAAGAGGAATGAATCTAAGGGGAGGGAGATAGCAAGAGTGGGGAGTTATATCCCAAGCCTTATGTCCACAAATTGGAGACTGCCTCTTTTTCTCCTATAATAGGGAGGATGAATGGATTTGGAGTAGTGTTCCTTTTGGGAACTTCTTTGTTAAATTAGCTTATGTCATGATGGATCAACACTTGCTTCCTCCAATTAATTTTGATTGGAATCAGATTTGGAATGCTAAACTTATTCCTAAAATCAATTGCTTTTGGTGGACTGCTGTCCAAGGTAGTATCCTCACAATTGAAAATATTAATAAGGGAGGTTTTCAATATATAAACAAATGTTCTCTTTGCTATGAGGAAGCTGAGAATATGTAATGTCCCCATTTTTAGCACTACACTTTTCAGTGATTGATGGCCTATCCCCGGGGTGCTGTCGGCTAGTCAGTGGCAGAATTAGGGTTTCCGGCTGTTTGGTGGGGTCTTTTGAAGATTCAGGGGTTTGCATGTTGGAGTTTGGCTGTTTGGATTCTGGATTCCTTCTAGGTTTTCAGAGAGCTTCGCGGAGGTATGACATGCAACGACGTCGGGCAACCTTTCCGAACTTACTATTTTTAGCAGGTTATGACGGCTACATCTTGGAGTTTGGGATTTTGGATTGCGGATTCTTTCTGGGTTTTCATAAAGCTTCGCAATGGTGTCGCATGCACTTTGATCCGAGCAACTTTCCGAATTTACTATTTTTAGTAAATTCTATTTCTGGCAGTGGTCCTGTTGGCTTCAGTTCAGTTGGCTTTCCTCTGCAGTCAATTCAGTTCTGCAGTCAATTCAGTTGGTATGGTTGTTTTGGCCTTTTGATGCATTTTCTGGAGAGATAAGTATTTTAATTAAAATAATGTTATATTATAATGTTATAACCCCTTGGCCTAGCTTCATGACTTTAAGTTGTTCTGAAAAGGGGGACCTCATGGGTGGATGCATCATCAGGGAAAGTTTTAATATTTCTAAGGTCAAATATTGCTCTTGGTGGTGGGACGCCAACTTTTGGAGAGAAGATAATTTTAAATTAAAGAAAAATTGCCTTTATCAAAAAGGACGCCACCTTGAAGCTTGGTCAATGGTCAAGTCAAACCCTAAAAGCATCTTGAGGAATGGGCGTACCTTCTGGAAGCTTCTGGAGGTGTCTTCTCAAAGTTATAAAAGGGAGCCTTGGGTCTTCATTTTAGCATCTTATGACTTCAATATTGTTATGCTGCCGAAATGGTAACAGGATTGCTTCAAGGAATGAATGCCTCCTAGCTTGGCTCTTCTTCTTGCTTGAAAGATAGCAACTAGTTGAGAGATAGTTTGTAATAGGTTTGTCTTGCATTTCAGTTGAGTATCTTGCATTTTTGGAGTTCTAGTTTTGCTTTTCAGTCTCATTTTGAAGTTGCTGAATATCATAGCTGATTGTAAGAATTGCTCATATCTCATGAAATAAAAATATTATTGTTCTGGGCATTGCTTAAATCCTTTTCTCTATGGGGGGCGACCATTCTTGCAAAGTTGTAGATTTTTTAATGTAGATTTGGATGTTTAAAAGCAAAATCGCCCTTCTCCTTGGCCGTACCATTCTGGGCTGTCTTGGGAAGTGTGCACAAAAATATTATTGCATTTTGTCAGTCATTTCTCAGTCTAGGTTTCATTGTCGTCTTCCTAGCTTTCGTTTGCATCAAGTCTCATGTCATTCCGCAAGTATTGAGTGAGTATTTTGGTGGGTTCTAGGGTTGCTGATTGCTTCATTTCAGTTGCTGGTCGGTTATATCAGTCATAGATAATTGCAGATTTGTGAGGAGTTTGAGTCCAGAGAGGTTTGATAAGCATTGAGGAAGTCTTATAAATTGTTGCAGCATTGAAGAACTTGGATTACTAGGCTCTGGCGAGCATTCTAACATATTGTAAGTTGATTAGTAGTACTATCAGCAATTCTCCTCTCTATCTTTCTCTTACTTTATTGTACTGCCCGCTGAAAAAGTGGAAGAGGCTGGCTTGCCGCCTATTTACATTCTGAGTTGCATTGTAATTCCTTAGTATCTCCGCCATATGGTAGCTCCATTCCCACCTTGGGTTGGAAAGCACATTCTTGGCGTCGAGTTTACTTTCCGTATTGTAATTCCTTTCCAGCTGTACTGACGATCCTCTTGCCATATGACAACATCTTTCTCATCTTGAGATTGAGTGCGCATTCTTGGCAAAGAGTTACTTGCAAACTGCTGGTTTTGGTCTGGACTAACCCTAACGGGTGTCTCTTGCATTTGTGTGTTCGTTCAAAACTGAAAAAAATTAGTCCGGTTCTTTACAGAATATAGAACATCTATTCTTCCACTGCACCTTCTCCAGAGAGGTTTGGACTCATGTCTTAAGGATTCTTCTAATTGATTGGGTTTTTCCCTATTCTCTAAAGGATTTTGTGGAAAATTGGAAAAGTTTTCCTTTTGGCCACTCTATTATAGAGGATATGTGGAGACAAATCCCCCCATTTGTTTCATGGGGATTATGGAAAGAAAGAAACAATAGAATCTTTAGAGATGTGAAGAGGAGTAGTAAGGATGTTTTCTTGAGCATAAAACAACAAATCCAAGAAAATATTAATTTTGGACATTATGGGTTCTCTAAAAGGATGCCTTCTTATGCAAACCTAAGGATCAAACAAAATTGGGGGATCAAAAAAGACTTAACAAGGGTTAATTGGACTAAAATCCTAAACAAAAGGATAACTAAATGGTTGCCTTTTGAGGAAGGATGGACAAAACTCAATTTTGATGGATGTTCGAAAGGAAACCTAGGTATGGCAGCTGTAGGAGGTGTGATAAGAGACCATAATGGTTTTCTTATTGAAGGTTATGCAAAGAATTTAGGTATTTGTACCAATAATGTGGTGGAAGCATCTGCTGCTTGGAGGGGATTAAAGAGAATGAAAGAGATGGGCTTCAATCAAGTTGTTATAGAAGGAGATTCAAAGTTAATAATTGATATTCTTAAGGGAGATTCTATTGCTCCCTGGGCAATAAGAGACATAATGGAAGATTCAAAATGCTTGATTGAGGGCTTCCTCAAGTTCAAAATTCGACATGCATACAGAGAGGGAAACAAAGTTGCAGATGCAGTATCTAATGAAAGGATATCTTGCCCTCACTGTGTAAGTTGGGGATATGATCAAGCCTCTCAAAAAATAAAAGAGTTAATATCAAATGAGAGAATTGGGACAAATAGGAATGTTAAAAATTGCAATGATAAGTGACATTGGTAAGGAGTCAAAAGGTAAGGCTGGAGTTGACTACTTAAGGTCTATTCATATCCCTCACAGAACGGAGAATTATTATTGTCCTAAGGAGTGATGGGCTCTAGGCCCTTTGCTATTTTTGATTTTTGTCTAGTCCGTATTTTTCGGGCTGTCCTTTTTGCTGTGCATGCATCACCTTATAGTGTTTCTTATGTTCATAGCTTTTAGCTTCTTTGTTTAGTTTGCTTGCCCTTTGGGCATGGTTCTTGGTCGAGCTCTTGGGCATGTTTTGTGTGTCTTGCTGTATTTGGGATTAGGGCCCTTTGCCATGCTGTTTAATCAAAAACAAATGTGAATAGACAACATTGATTATGTTAAATCATAAAGTAGATGGAAATATAATGCCTATTGAGTGCAATCTTAGAGTATATTAGCCTCAATCTTCATTTGAACAAGTATTATACATAATTTTTTAATTTCAATAGAGTCTAATACTCAATATTCAATATTTCAAAGATCGACCAAAGGTGTCCCCAATTTATATGTTCATCCATTACCATATATGCTTTAGCAATTATTTATCATAATTGTACTTTTAAATCTTCTTTTATCATCAAACCCTACTTACTATCTTGTTGACTTTGTTTTTAAACCTGGCCATTTTTAAACTTTTCCCATTTTCAAATCATCACATATTGTCAAAACCAAGCCTTGCATATATTGCTTGATAGATCGAGTTGCATGCAAAGTCATCCTTCCATCTTGCTTGGTTTAATTATCAGTGTTACACCCCACTCATAAAATGTTCTCAATTATCTCGTGGTATTAGTATGCTACCAAGTATATTTTACACAAATCATTGTTTCATCATGTCAAGATGGATTTTCAATTAGAAATCGAATCGGTTGAGTTATGGCTCATGTCATGATAGGTGTTTATATTTGGAGAGGGCACAAGGTGAAAGGAAATAACCTGAGAGATTGGTTTCATGTTTCTATTACTTTGGGTTTATGAAACTTGTAATTAAGGCCAGTGAAATCAAACAAGATCCCTAGAAAAATTCTAGAAAAGGCTTGTTGTGTGGTGAAGTTTGTTATTGTAATGTCCCCTTCTTGCACCTAGTTCAGTACGAGCTTTCCATTAGCCTATTCTCGGTTCATGTAGGCTAAGTGGATATGGTTAGGGGACGTAGTGTCCTGTGTTGAGCTTTTGTGGAGTTTTCTGGGTTTTCCGTCAAAGTTGCTATTTTTAGTAACTTACTAGTTTTAGTAAGTTCGAGTTGGGTTCCGATTGGATTATTTGGGAGATTTGACTCACTATTTTCAACAAATTGCTATTTTTAGTAAGTGCTAGTTTTAGCACCTAGTCTGGGCCTCTATTTCTCTATTAGTTCAGTGTAGTGATTTCCAGTTTTGGCTTTGGTGACTTCTAATGTTTTCAGAGAAATATTTGGTTCTCGTCACTTAAGTCTTTTATAAAGTCACTTTATGACTTAAGTGAAGGGTAATGGGTTCATAAGAGACCCTTTGATCAACACCTAGGAATGTGGTGCCTTTAAGTTGTTTTTAAAAGGAAAGTTTATGGGGGATGCTGAAGTAAGGAGGGTGTTAATACTTAAAAAAAAGAAGAAGATTATTGTTGCCTCCAAAGTGGATGCCAAGTTTGAGGAGGAATAAAGTAAGTTAAAAGTTTATTTTGGAGAGCTCAAAAAGGACTCAAACCTCTTGGGGATAATTTCATGTTATTTAATAAAGTGGAATGAGAGGGAAAAAGATTTAAATTCAAATGCAAGTTGCCTTAACTCTTCCCTCACTTTATAAATATGAGTTTGAGCTCTCATTTGCATATAGATGTTTTGATAGCTTAAGGAGATGGTGTTGGAATGAGCTCAGGAAGTTCTTCTTTTGCTAGTTGAGGACGAAAACCCTCTTCTTGGTTGCTGGTTTCGGTGGTGAAACATCCACCCTAGCTGGTTGGTGTTCTTGGTTTGATATTGATAGCAATTTTGGCTTGATTTGGTGATTTGGGTTTGGAGGTGTGGTCAGAGGGGTTGATTGTTCCCCTTATGCGAAGAGCACTTGCATGCTTCTTGTATTCAAATTGTATGGGCACTCCTTAATAGAGTGTCCCATGACTTGGTAGATGTCACAAAATAGTTTCTTTGGGCAATTTGCCTTGGTATGACCTTCTGTCTTGCATTCGGTACAACACAATTCTTTGGACTCTTTTGAATTTTCCTTTTCGGCTCTCAATTCCTTCATCATTTTCATCATGTCTCGTCATAAGGCTTGTACTGTTTTTGATTCTTCATCACTACTCTTCTCCGTACTCTCATCGTCATCGGTCCTTTTCTTTCATCAGGAGGATATTTTATTCTCACTCTCGATGTCCACTGATTGTAAGCATCAACATACAATAATGGAGGTACTAACTTCATTTTCTTTCTCAGCGAGGGAATTAGCCCTTCAATGAACCACCACTTCTTCAGTCCGTCGACCGGTTGGTGTTCTAGCTTTACCAATAATTCCTTGAGCCTGTGATAGTAAGCTCGTACTTTTTCATTTTTTCTGTGTTTTGTGTTGTATGTTTCAGCTACTATCTCATTATTGTCTCTTAGAAGCTTGAATTCTTCTTGGAATGCTCTTTTTAGTGCCTCCCATGTGGCTTAGTGTGTTGCTTCTAGTTCTGAACTAGTTGATCACTATGCCTTTGAGAGTCACTAGAAATGATCTTAGCAAATAATGTAATGTCCCCGTGCGTGGTTGGGTGCGTCCCGACGGCCATGTGTCTGGCGGGATTGCGTAAGACCCCAGATTCTCTGGTGGTGGCTTCGGTGGTGAAAGATTCCTCCCTAGTTGCCACCCTTAACACCCTGGGTAGCTGCCCTCACTATCAGGCCGCTCTTCTGGTGCAGTGGTTGGGCCTTAGACTGAAATATGCCCCTTAAAATTTTTCTTGATTTTACATATCAATTACAATTGCAACACGCACCCGTTAAGGTTAGCTCCAAAACCAAAACGATGCGAAAGGTAACTCTAACCAAGAATGCGCCCTAAAACCATTGAAGGAAGAGGGGCGGGCATATGGTCAGAGGATCCCTAGGATCTAAATAACTCAACAAATGAAATTGATTTACAATTGAAAGTAAATGATAAAACTCAACATCAAGAATGTGCACACAAGATCCCAGTGAGGGCGAGGTGCTAACATATGACAGAGTAATTATTACAATTGAAAGTAATTTTAGGTGGATAACCAGCCATGAAGAATCAAACTATCTAATTCATCCGCTGCGGTGGGCATCCACTCAAGAGTGGGAATTCTCCACTTTTTAGTGGGTACAATGAGAGATCAAATGTTCAGTCTCCACACTGGCGGTAAACCATCTAGGGGTAATTAATGTGAAAAACAATTAATTGCAGAAACTAAAATGGTTGGATTAGTACTATTATATCTCAACCTTACAATCATGAAATCTGCAAATTACAAATTACAATGATAGAGAACAATGCTAAGAAGAGGAGAATGAATTCTTTCGTTGATTTAACACTCCAATGATGAAGTAAAGACCCAAAACAGAAAACTAATGCAATCTGATATAAAAATCTGAGTTCTGGAAATTCTGACCAGCTAATAGAGAACACCATAAAATGCTCATAATTTGATCAATTTACCTCCGAATGATGTGAAATCAATTGCAATATTCTTCTGGAAGATAGGCGCCCATGTCATGATGAAGAAACAACATCAAAAGATGAGTATTAATTTCCTTTGCACATTTCCCAATGTCCAGAATGGTACGGCCTTGAGCAAGGGCGATTTTGGCAAGTAAAAATCCAAAACTTCAAATTAAAATCTGCAAATCTCCAAAGATGGTCGCCTTGGGTGTAGGAATAGATTGGAAAGATACCCACAAGCAAAATAAATTCACTCCAAGAGTTGTATGCAAAAACCACCTTTAGTTGTAGATGAACCAGCAAACCCAAAACTGTAAATAACTCCAAAATTCTTGAACATATGAGCTCAATCTGCTAGTCTAATTTGAGAAGCAACAAATAAACCAATTAGGTGTCGTCTTTCAAACACGAAATTGATTGGAATCTAGGAGGTAAGCATCCCTCGAAGAAATAATCATAATGTCATTTTGATAGCATAACTTTAGCATAATTTCATGGATACCAAATGCTGGAGCAAAGCTTCATATTTAAAGAGAATGAGATGACTCTTCAATTGCCCCTCATGGTATGCCAAAAGTCACATTTGAAACTTTTCAAATTTCCAAAAGTTATTAATTCCTCCTCAAGATGGCGTCCACTTCATGGCAATTAAAACTTCATTAAATATTTAATTTTTCCTGTATGAGGGCGTCCCCCTTCAAGTCCACTTTTTAAACACAACTTGAAGTTATCATCCTAGGCCAAGGGGGTCAACAAGGAAACATAACATTAATTGCTTTGTATTAAATAATTGCCATCAAAACTGCATTTTGGAAGCTATACCAAAAATACCAACTGCTCCAACAAGAAAGAACAACTGAAGTACTGCCAACAGGACCACTGCCAAATATAGTATTTACTAAAAATAGTAAACACCAAGAAATGCCACAGAACCTCCAAACAAAGGAAACTCTAATTTCACTTCTGATCAACCTACGGATTTCTGGAAATAGGCTATCAGTCAAAGAAGAGCGTATGGCCAAAATGGGGACATTACAGTCCGCCCTTCCCAAAATTGCTTGTCCTCAAGCAATGCCACAACACTCTAAACTGATCCCACCAACATATAGGATCCCGGGGTCCCATGTCCATCTTGGAAAGGTCCCACCATGCTGATGCTGCTCTACTCTGATCACACGAATGAAATCACTGCACCATAACTGCATAAACCAACCCTGCAACCTCAAGGAGATAACATGCTAGAAATTCAAACTGAAAAACATGGAAGGAATGGAATCAAAATCTAGCAGCATCTTATGCCCAATAAACACTGAGGAATTAACATGTGCGATGTCAATGTCAATCACCATCCTGAGAACAAAGAAGATTACTCTAAACAACTCAAAGATATTCTCATCAACATCACTCCTCAAAGCATCAAACCAAATCACAACAACAAATGTGACTCCATCATAGCTATTTGCAAAAGAATAAACAGCCCTTTGCATGTTCATGATAGCCGCATCATCATAGCTCCTCAAGGATGTATAATGCCTCTTCTGAGTAATTCTGACATATGCAAGAAAATTTCTGAAAACTCCCACTAATCTCTCAAAAGTCTCAAAAAGTTGAACCCAAACAAGCAAGGGTTCACTGCCCCAAACACTGGTGCAAGAAATTGTATAGAGTAAATCACTGGCAAGGAACTTAAACACCATCCAATCTGGTCCAAATCACTATGGAGCATCATTTCCCACTTTTGATGCCATAAACCATTACTGAAAAAAGATTGAGAAGAGGAAAGATGAATGTACCAGCTGCTTATGAAAACTGAAATGAACCTCTCAAAATCTGATTTTAGGAAAATCATCATGCAATGAACTGAAAAGCTGCTGCAATACTGAAAATCGGCGTCCATAATAGAACAATTGCTCATGCCCAAGGCTGGAAACATCTTCTCAAGAAACTCCAAACCAACATTAAACCATTTTTTGTTCGAAATATCTCTCCAATTCACCAGTTGATGAGCAAAAAGAACCTTTGAATGATTGGCGAAGATGGGAACAACATCAGAGGATCTGAAAATTAAATTCTTATCTCTCCAAAGATTCCTCTTTCTACTTGTAACAATCTCCATCAAGCCATGTTGAGGATTCCAAACACGGATACTCAACTGAAAATGTTCTCTAATGCATCTGAAAGAGTACACAACACTTCTCCAAGTACTAATCGAGGCAAAATGCAAACTCAAGAATTTAGAGTCTTCTTTGATAAACCCATGTAGCCCACCCATGAAAACATCAACATTAATGGAGCACAAAACAAATGTTGTCCACAATTCCCATTCCCTCAAAGGACTAGGATGAGCCAAAACATCACTCAACTCAAGAGATAGATTGTTAAGAAAGTAAATAATCTGTTTAGGTCCAACTTTCTCCCAAACTTCATGAGTAATAAGTCTGGAATCTTCACTCTTTGCTGTTGCAATGGAGTGACCAGCAACTACCACCAAATCAAGAATGAAAGACTCAACATTAGAGTTCAAAGAAATCTGCAAACAAGAGTAGGAACAGCTGCTGCAATATTGAAAATCCACATTCATTTTGACCAAATTGCTCGAACACAAGGGTGGAAACACCCACTCTAAGAGCTCCATTACAGCAAAGAACCATTCTTTGCTCAAAATTTCTCTCCAATCCATTTGTTGATAAACAAATTGAATCATCAAGTGGCTGGTAAGAAAGGGAAAAACACCATTAAATTTGAAAGTTTGATCCTTATCCCTCCAATGAACCTTCCTACCATACCCCAAAAGATTTTTCACAACAAATTCCTGAGTGCCTATCAACTCCAATTGCACACCCAGAAAATTATTGACTTCTTTGGTAAACCACTGAAGTCTATCCAAGAAAGCTTCAAAAACAAGGGAGCCTGAAACAAACATAGTCTTCAAATCCTTCTCCCAAGATAGGTTAGCGCGAGCATTACCCAATCCGAAGGATAAATTGTCAGGCATGTAAACAATATGTCTTACCAAAACATGTTTTAACAACACCTTGGTGTCAAAGATGGGGAAGTCGTCATGAATCAACACTTCCCATATGGAGACTGAATTCTCTAAACCTCTTATGCATTCACTTACAAGCAAGCTTGGAGGATTATCAATCACATAATATATCTCATCCCTACATTCTCTGAGAAGTTTGAAATCAGCTAGCTGGTCTCCTACCTCCATTACACCCAACTGAGCATTCGCTGACATGCACTTCGTTGATTCTATCTCAGAAATAAGCTTATCAACCTTTCTTTCACATCCTTGAAATGCACCAATGATCTTTGTGAATTTGTAGGTGTAATCCCGATCATTAATCCAGCATAGATACTCTGATTTCATAATCACTAAGGAGTCTTTAATAAATTGCAAATTAAAGAGAGTGACTCCATCCCAAACTCCTTGTCTCTCTTCACTCGAACTATGTGAGTGGTCAAATCTGAATAAGGCATGCACCTCATCCCCAATGGAAAACATGAATTGTCCTTTCCACTCACAAAAGTGCAAGGATGGTGAATTGCTAATAGGCTGCATTTCAAAATCAGAACTCTGTTCTTTGCTGCCACCATAGCTGTTCCAAGACTCTTGTCTTTCACCACCCACCAACTGAAAATGCTCAAGGTCATGAAGAGAATCAAATCCTACCAATTCTTCGGACCTCTGTTTACAATCAACTACATAAAGAGGAAAATCTGATTTGAATTTGAGAACTTTTTTAACCTCTTCATCAGCAAAGGCCCCGTGGTCTTCTAGCTCTATTTCCCCTTCATTGTCTCCTTGATTATATGTTAAAGAAGCCCCCAATTTGATCAATGAGTCATTATTAATTGCAGATCTGAAAGTTTTAATAGCAAAATTTTTTTCTTTAGTGGCTGCAACCAAACTAAAATGATCATTATGGGGTTTTTTTATGCAAGCTACTTTGTAAAAAACAACTTCTCCTCCAAAGGCCATCTCATAGCTTGTAGTGAAATCTGAATTTTGTTCTTTATTGGGATCAAAGGGAAATCTATCCCATACAAGTTCCTTAACAAAATTAGGTGCCTTCACACCCGGATCCCAAATGCTGAAGGGCTGATTATTTTGTTCAAAAAGAAACTGTCCTTCGTACTCCACTTGGAATGGTGACTCTTTGAATGAGACACCTCCCAACTCAACAAAACTGATATCTTCATGAGAATCTTTCTCCAAGAGCTTAGTTTGATGATCAAACGATTCTAATCCATAACTATTCATGACATCTTCACTGGAATGAAGTAAAGGATCATCATTACTAGCTGATTTGAAGACTTCATCCTTCTTGTCTTCAATGAGCCCTTCATGTAAAGGTATATTACTGATCTCTTCATAAGTGGTTACAAGCATACCAAGGAGCTCTTCTTGATTACTTGTTGTAGACTCTTTATGTGTATTCAAAATTGATGTTGCCTCCTTGCACTCACCCTTAGCATGTGTGAACAACTGCATATCAATAGGTACTTCCTGAGAAACCGCCTTAGAATCATTGAGAAACAACATTTTATTCCTATCCTTTGCACTAATAACTACCTCATTTTTCTGCTCTGTCTTCTTCAAGTGTGGCTTCAATTTTCTCTCACACTGAATGAACAAATCTCTGATCAACAAACTAGCAGTAGAGGAATTCTTTCCTTCTTGTTCAATGTTTAATAGAAAAGTTAGAACGGATTTTGGAATGTCATCCATCTCATTGATAGTCAAAACTAAAATGCTTCTCATTGCTGCCACTACAACCTCCTCCTGTTCACTCCAAGTTGAAATGAAGAGGTAATGGATCAAATAATATATTCGATCTTGCATACCTAATTCAACCAGCAACATACTTGTTTTGAGTTCAGAAAATATCTTCAATATAGCAACTCTTCTTGGAAACAAACTACTTCCAGTTTCATCCAAATCTTGAAAACTCTCCACTATCATATTTAATATGATCTTCATGGTTTCAACATCATAGGGCAAATGGGGATTTACAATTCTTATTATCTCCATGAAACAAGAAGAAATCAGCAGCTTGGTTTCTTCATCAGGATGCCCCAACCAATAGGGCTGATTCAAAGAATTCACTGCAGGAGCTAGTGCCAACTCCATTTTCTCTGAAGGTGATGGCTTCACTTGTCTCAAACATTGTTCTAACAAATGAAGAATGTTCTCTTCATTTTCTCTTGACTGAAATTCTTTACCAAGTCTCTTTCCAACCATAAAGAGAGTCTCTGCCAACTTCATCTTTTCTTCATTAGCCATGCCTAACTGCCAACTTTTGGATACCACAAGGAGCTGAACTAGAATCTGCTCTGACTTTCGATGTAGTATCGGAGATCTCTGTCACTCATCTGCGTAAACATGAAGCACTGATCCACAGGATGGCAGGATCTTCTGCTCTGATACCACTGAAATATGCCCCTTAAATTTTTTCTTTATTTTACATATCAATTACAATTGCAACACGCACCTGTTAAGGTTAGCTTCAAAACCAAAACGATGCGAAAGGTAACTCTAACCAAGAATGCGCCCTAAAACCATTGAAGGAAGAGGGGCAGGCATATGGTCAGAGGATCCCTAGGATCTAAATAATTCAACAACTGAAATTGATTTACAATTGAAAGTAAATGATAAAACTCAACGTCAAGAATGTGCACACAAGATCCCAGTGAGGGCGAGGTGCTAACATATGACGGAGTAATTATTACAATTGAAAGTAATTTTAGGAGGATAACTAGTCATGAAGAATCAAACTATCTAATTCATCCGCTACGGCGGGCATCCACTCAAGAGTGGGAATTCTTCACTTTTTAGTGGGTACAATGAGAGATCAAATGTTCATTCTCCACACTGGCGGTAAACCATCCAGGGGTAATTAATGTGAAATTTAACAATTAATTGCAGAAACTAAAATGGTTGGATTAGTACTACTATATCTCAACCTTACAATCATGAAATCTGCAAATTACAAATTACAATGATAGAGAACAATGCTAAGAAGAGGAGAATGAATTCTTTCGTTGATTTAACACTCCAATGATGAAGTAAAGACCCAAAACAGAAAACTAATGCAATCTGATATAAAAATCTGAGTTCTAGAAATTCTGACCAGCTAACAGAGAACACCATAAAATGCTCATAATTTGATCAATTTACCTCTGAATGACGTGAAATCAATTGCAATAATCTTCTGGAAGATAGGAGAATGAATTCTTTTGTTGATTTAACACTCCAATGATGAAGTAAAGACCCAAAACAGAAAACTAATGCAATCTGATATAAAAATCTGAGTTCTAGAAATTCTGACCAGCTAACAGAGAACACCATAAAATGCTCATAATTTGATCAATTTACCTCTGAATGACGTGAAATCAATTGCAATAATCTTCTGGAAGATAGGCGCCGATGCCATGATGAAGAAACAGCATCAAAAGATGAGTATTAATTTCCTTTGCACATTTCCCAATGTCCAGAATGGTATGGCTTTGAGCAAGGGCGATTTTGGCAAGTAAAAATCCAAAACTTCAAATTAAAATCTGCAAATCTCCAAAGATGGTCGCCTTGGGTGTAGGAATAGATTGGAAGATACCCACAAGCAAAATAAATTCACTCCAAGAGCTGTATGCAAAAACCACCTTCAGCTGTAGATGAACCAACAAACCCAAAACTGTAAATAACTCCAAAATTCTTCAACATATGAGCTCAATCTGCTAGTCTGGATTTGAGAAGCAGCAAAAAAACCAATTAGGTGTTGTCTTTCAAACACGAAATTGATTGGAATCTAGGAGGTAAGCATCCCTCGAAGAAATAATCACAATGTCATTTCGACAGCATAACTTTAGCATAATTTCATGGATACCAAATGTTAGAGCAATTTAAAGAGAATGAGATGACTCTTCAATTTCCCCTCATGGTACGCCAAAAGTCACATTTGAAACTTTTCAAATTTCCAAAAGTTATTAATTCCTCCTCAAGATGGCGTCCACTTCATGGCAATTAAAACTTCATTAAATATTTAATTTTTCCTTTATGAGGGCGTCCCCCTTCAAGTCCACCTTTTAAACACAACTTGAAGTTATCATCCTAGGCCAAGGGGGTCAACAAAGAAACATAACATTAATTGCTTTGTATTAAATAATTGCCATCAAAACTGCATTTTGGAAGCTATACCAAAAATACCAACTGCTCCAACAAGAAAGAACAACTGAAGTACTGCCAACAGGACCACTGCCAAACATAGTATTTACTAAAAATAGTAAACACCAAGAAATGCCACAGAACCTCCAAACAAAGGAAACCCTAATTTCACTTTGATCAACCTACGGATTTCCGGAAATAGGCTGCTCGATCGAAGAAAGGCGTATGGCCAAAGGAAATGGGGACACAATACAAATAATCTTTGTCTTCCACCTTGCATTGTTATCCATATGGTTTCACAAGTTTTACAGTGTCTCATTGGATCAACTGATCATTCCACAGTAATTTTGGCAATTTTTCCTTTCCACATTTGGATTGGCTGGCGGAGTCACCATTTTCCGTCTTCGATGTTCTCCCTGAGCGTCGGACTTGTTTGGATTGTTTCGCTCAGTACGTTTCGGTGCCTATCTTGCACTCACAACCACGTACAAGTCCTCCACTCGTCCACCCTCAGTGTCCTTTGCACTCTGGGTATCTTGGGGGTCGTTCTTGCACTCCCTTCGTCTGAGGGTCTTCGGTTCAGATCCTCCAATTGTCGAATTCTTCTTCTGATATGGATAACTCTTGGATGTGGCATATGCTATTTTCGATTTCTTTGTTTAGTTCATTTTCATTGTCTTTTTCTTCTTTGTCATTTGATACTTTCGCTACAGGATTTGAGTTTGTTTGACAAGGCTTTGGTTTGTTTCTTCGGAAAGGTCTTGGTTTGTTTCTTCAGCGATTCTTCTCAATCGTCTTCATTGTTCTTCTTGTTCCTTTACTCTCAGGGATCTTCATACCCGTTCTTCTGATGATTCTTGATCGCTTGGGATTCGGTTCTTGTCTTTATTTGGTTGTCTGGGCATTAATTTCCAAGAGTGTGCTTATGACTAGTGTTGCGCTCTTCCTCCTCCCATTTGTTTCACTCTTCATACCATTGTAGTATTTGTTGTCGTCTTTGCTCTCGGTCTTTTTCAGCCCGAAGATCCTGGAGTATGATGTAGTGTGTGGTCAATCTAGGCAATCTATAGAGAAGGTGGTCGACCTGGATTCACAGTGAATTGTCCTAGATGGCTACAGGACCTCTCACTAAGGCCCCTCCCATACATGCTCCTTGATGAGATATCCCACGAGGTTTATGAGATCTTTTGTCAACGCATCTTCTCTTTCTTTGTTGGCTTGTACAGGCTCGTCGGTTGGTTGACCCATTATGACACCATTATTCTCGTTTGTGTTTGGTGCATTGCCATGGTTCGTAACGGCAATAACTCCAAATGTTTGCTCACAAAAGTAACTTGACTAATACATAGAGTAAACGAGAATAGAAACATACAAGAATACACATATCAAGTACTCACAAATGCATATGCACAGGACAAGTAGTATTCTCATTCATTGAATAGCAATAAGTACAATATCATAAAGTCTGTGCTGTCCTTGACTACAAGTAAATTATGACATATAGTTTCCAACGTTGGTTGAGGACATCAATTGTCAGTAACTACCCTATACAATTAATCCATGGTCGGGGACTAATTCCCAATTACACACATATTAATTACTATTTGCTGCATAGAATAACATTTATTTATTTTTTACTTATTTGGCCGACTAAAACAAGATTAATTACTTACGATCGACTACAATTTTGTATTTGTTAAGATTTTTATAGAGTGCGACCAAGATCCTATAATCTCAAGCAAAGAGAGAGAAACACTCAAGACATAGCCTTTTGAAAGGATTTGAGAGATTTTTGACTGTTTTGGGAATTCAAGGAATTTCTGGAAACCCAAATAAAAGAAAAAGGAGGCTAGAGCAATTAACGACTTTTACAGTTTCAAGGATATTGGAGAGTTTTTATTTTTATGAGAAGTTCATGAATAATGCCTTAGGCTTCAAAATTCTAAAGGGAAGAATGACCATTGTGGACTTATTCTCTTTTTCAATTCTGGCATGTATGGAGGTTTGAGAAAATTCATGGAATTTTGGGTATTTCGTTAAAGATGTCCAACTCTTTGAAACTCCAAAGTGATGTATTTAAACTCTTTTGTAAAAGATATCCAAATCTTTGAACTTCAAAATGATAATTTAAACCTTTCCTTTCTATACTTACTAACTCCTAAATTCACACACTAGAAATATTGGACATCTCCTTTGAAATTTGACTTTGTCTTTGACATAAAATGGATATGCATTCAATTGTTGTGTGTCATGAAACATGGCGGAATTCTTGAGCTGAAAAAGCGTGAAAATCAATGAGGAACCCGAAAGAGTAGGAGATGGAGTGAGATAGCGGAGGAAGAGGACCACCAGAGGGAAAGAGGCTCGGAGGAGAAATCTCAAAACCAGGCAAACCATACCCCACAATGGGTTTTGGTGAATGGAAAAT
>VDFB02047230.1:236987726-237043083 GCA_007258455.2 Sequoia sempervirens | reverse complement strand
ACATATGTAGAGGAAGAACCTATTAGATCACAAAGTTTAGTAGGAAAACCTGAGAAGGGTGAGTCATTGGTAACGAGGAGAGATTTTATGAAAATAGAAATGCCCGAGGAATTGATGCAAATGAAGAGCTTATTTAGAATAAAATTAAAGTTAGGAGTTAAGTGTTGTAAAGTTATCATTGATAGTGGTAGTACAAAAAAATTGGTTTATGAGGAAATCATGAATAAGTTGAAAAGGATAAAATATCCAAACCCATATATGATCTCATCATTTCAAGATAAACATAAGATAGTGATAAGTGAATATTATTTGGGGAAATTTCACATAGGATATTTCAATAATGAAGTGTTTATTTATGTTATGCTAATGGATTTATGCCATATATTGTTGGGAAGACCATGTAAGTATAATAGAAAGTGGATTCATGATGAGAGAAATAATACTTACACTATGACCTCAAATGGAAAAAAGGAATATACTTATATCTTTAGAAGAAGAAAGAATTCATTAATTTTTTGGTAATTTGCTAGAATCTATTTGGTTGATGAGAGATTTTTTTTTGGATGGCTTGAGACATTAGAACATGTGTTTTTCCATGATTTTGAAAATGTATGGTAATTAAAACACCACCACAAATGATAAAGAACTACCATAGAAGGAAGTCATTGAATATTTGATAGAGTATCAATATATTGTGTTAGAGAATGTATTAGAAGGATTGTCATTGGTTCAAAGTATCAATCATTAGAATGAGCTAATATTAGGAGCCAATTTTCTAAACAAAGAGACACATAGGATGACACCAACAAAAAATATGGATTTAAATAGACAAGTGCAAGAGTTGCTAAGAAAAGGATTGATTAGGAAAAAATTAAGCCCATGTGTAGTAATAGTTTTGACACCAAAGAAAGATGAAGAATGGAGGATACACATGGATTCAAGAGCTATCAACAAGATCAAGTTGTCAAGTACCAATTCCATACCAAGAATGGATGACCATTATGGATACCTAAAGAGTGGATATCATTAGATTAGGATTAGAGAAGGAGATGAATGAAAAACTACTTTTAAGAAAAATGAGGGCTTGTATGAGTGGTTAGTTGTGCCTTTTAGACTATACACAAAGCACATTCTTGATACCGATGAACGAGGTAATGAAGAAATCTTTTGAAAATTTTGTTCCTTTTTACCTAGATGATATCTTGATTTTTATTATGACCAAAGAAAAAAATGTGATACATTAGGAAATTATTTCATAGATTGAGAGAAGAGAAACTACTTTTAATAAGATAAAACAAAAGAAAGGGCCCAAACCCATTTAAAAAAAGATAGAAAGGAAAAAAAGGTGAGTCTCACTAGGAGTGAGATTGAAATAAAGATATGTATGCATGTAAAATAATATAATTAAATGCTAAACTAATTTTTGAATGGGGAGCGAGAGTGCGAGGGCATCGGGTGGAAGGGGTTTTGAATCTACAAAGGGTGATGGAGCAGATGACGATGACCTAGATGGAGGTTTTTTGGCAGTTGTGCAGCTTGAGGGGACTGCTCTTGTTGCTTGGCTTAGCTAGCTTATTGGAGTTGACTTTGCTAGGGGAGGATGGGCAGTTTTTCTGCCTTCTTCTCTTTCCATCTATGCTCTAGTCATGTGTGCTTTCTGGGGAGGTTGTGTTGGCCTTCCTGTTGTGGTGGTAGAGGCTTGTTGGGTCTCTTTTTTCCTCTTGGTTGTCCTGCTTTCCTCTCTACCTGAGATAGTGGGATTTCTCTTGAAACCATGGCTATGGAGGCAGTGGAGGGTTGTCTTTGGGCTTTCCCATGTTCTAGTGATGTCTCTTTGGGAGGATATTTCTTAAAGGCTGCTTGGATGTCTTGGCTATGTCGGTGGAGAGAGAGGTTTTGGTCCTTGGCTGGTGTGCTGGGTGTGGTTGTTGAGGCTACCTATTGGTTGGTGATGCTATTTTTGGTGGAGGAAAAGGCCTTCTTGGTGCAGGGGGTTGTTGGTCCCTGTGAACATTGGTTGCAGGTGATGGTTGAGAACCTATCTGTTGTGGCTTAGGGCCCCTAGTTTTTGAAGATTAATCTGATGAAGGGGTTTGGTTTTGTTTTTTGGAATTTTAGTTCTTCACAATTTTCTTTTGTTGTGAAGTTGTTGAGGTGTGACTTCTAGGTCATGATCCCCCTTTTGGAGATGATCCTTATTCTATTCAAGGGGGTTTATTTTCTATTGATGGCATTTTTTTTGTGCTGGCTGATGGTTTTGGTGTACTCTATTCTATTGCATTTCAGCCATGGCTTTTCTTCTCCTTGCATGCTCCAGTGTCCTTCCTTGTCAAAGGTGGTAATGATTTCCCTCTCTTCTGATGCTCTCTTTTTGTTTATATAGTTATTGTCTTCTATGGAGGCGAAGACTGCTCCCATTGAGGTGGAACCCTCTTCTATTGAGGGGAAGGTGGTCGTTGTTGTTCATATGGAGAGTTCTTTTCTTATTTGCTTGTTCCTATCGAGGGGGAGATTTTGTGTGCAAATAAGTAAAGTTGTTGGAGGTTGGGGCTCTCATTTCTCCCTCTCCTATAGAGGGGAGCTCCCTCCTTTTGAGGTGGGGTTGGAGTTAGCATTTAAGGTTGGGTGTTGCTGCATGAAGGCTGTTGTGTTTTTTTGCTCCATTGTTTACCCTATGGAAGTGGATTTTTTAGAGTTCTTGGTGTTTTTGATTATGGGTTTGATGGTGATTTCCACTATCAAGAGGATTGTCTCTCTTGGCTCAGGGGTGTTTTATCTGAGCAGTTGGTTTGTTGTTACCTGACTGATGTAGGAAAGTTCAATGTTTATCTGAGTTGGGTTTTTGGTCCCAGATAAAACCAGGTTGTAAATAGGATTTTAGGCCCTTGCTTGTTTGTTTGTTGCAACATGTGTAGTCTTGATTTTCTTTTAGAGGCT
The DNA here is from genome assembly GCA_007258455.2 of Sequoia sempervirens. NCBI lineage: Eukaryota > Viridiplantae > Streptophyta > Pinopsida > Cupressales > Cupressaceae > Sequoia > Sequoia sempervirens. The sequence continues at coordinate 237,040,146 of VDFB02047230.1, read as the reverse complement.
GCTTTGGGGCTGTTGTTGGTTTTTTATGTTATTTTTGATGCAACTTGCTTAATCTTGTTCTAGATTTCAGAATCCCATCAAAACCTATTTTTTACCCTTAATCAAAATAATATAATTAAATATGCATAAAATATAGCTTAAATAAAACCAAATACATGAAAACCTCAAATGATCAAGTGTAGTATGTTGATAGATTTATACCTTGGATGTGGTTGCTCATGATTTCTATAGCATAAGGGTATGATCAAGATAATTCAATAGAAATTTGAGTAGCATAACATTAGCATAAAGTGGATTCATATGGGATGTCTAAGGCCTCTCATTTATAGAATTTTCATGAGAAAAATAAAGGTTCAAGATGCATTGGTGATGAATGGCTAGAATTGATTGAGGATTATGGCTTGCATTAAAGTTGTAGTCATGTGACATGTGTCACATGAGAGATATGGGATAGGTATAGGATGTGCATTAGGAAAAAATCCTTATGGAAATGGTTAGAATTAAGAGGTGGGCTATTAAATGAATGGGTGAGATGGAAAGTTAGTTTTACTTTTGGCTAGGTGTCTATATTTAGTGAATCTAGACAAGGAGTTAGTTAGACATGTGAAGTGGACACTTGTCACATGAGGACAAATCTAGATTATGATTCATGTGAACAAGATAGATAGCTAGGATTAAATGGATAATAATTAGAGACAAGAGGAAATTAAATGATAGAAGAAAAGGTAATGGGAATTAATTAGCCTAAATTAATTAATTAATTGATTTAGTTGGAGGATTTGTGATAAGTTTAGAATTAATTAAATAAATATAAAATTTATTTAATTAAATATTAGAATAGGGGAAAATGTTATATTAATTAAATAAATATAAATTTATTTAACTAAATATTGGGATAGGGGAAAAGGTTAAATTAATTAATTAAATAATAAATATGTATTTAATTAAATATTAGGATATGTAAAGTCAAGTGTGGTTAGGTTAAGGTCACATTTAAGGTGTCTACATTTTTCCCCTCTTTGAGATGATGTTGCGAGTAAGAGAAGTAACACAATTTCAAAGAAGAATAAAATATAAAGGATAGGTGGGGGATAAGGACTAGTGGTATGATGCCCCAATCACTAGCAAGGGTGAGGAAGGATGGCAAGGAGGTAGTGGTATGCCCCCATGAGAGGACAAGTGAGTTCAAATAACATGAGTGTGCTCTCGAAATGGATAAGAGGACTCGAGGATAAAGGATGAACTAGAAAAGGATGGAGGAAGATGATGGATGAACATGGAGGAAAATGATTATCATGCTGCAATGATATCAACAACCTATATTTCATAGTGTACTTGGAATTAGGCATCAAAGTATAAGGAACTAGGATGATAATGTTCCAAGTACATGATAAAAAAGGTCAAATGAAAACATATGCCTTATAATGTAATGCCCTGAGTTGACAAGCTTAGAACAAAACCTCATAGAACATTTTTTTTAAAACAAGGATAACAACACCAACAATGCAACATTGACATTTCACACTTGTACAATCAACGTGCACACAAGTGACACAACAACATAATGTTAGATACAACAAGGTACTTCACCATTACATAAGAAAGGTGGTAACAACCAAAGACTAAAAAAATGTGGGATAAATCCACCATGATGTACAAATAGAAGGGAGAGAGAGGATAACACCTACACAATGATTATTTACTAGATCATGATCATGTTCTCTCATAACACCACTCTAGGACAAGATAAGGGATTCATCAACCTACAATCCATAACCAAACACACTAAGCTAATATAAACACAAAGGATAACCTGCATAAAAATTTTCCTAACTAAGAGGTACAACTCACCACAAATTGGAATGCGAACAAGTCACTTCCAAATAACTCCATGCTTCCCAAGACATCCTGTCACAAAGCAAATTCACCTAAGGGAAACAACTACTCTATACAACCCCATGAAATATTATTATTGTTAAGTAAACTATAAAGATGATCCACAAAGGCTTATAACCTTTTAAATACATCACAAGACTAGGAGAATCATCTCCCAAACCCTAGGTTTAACCACCTGGTCATATTGGGAGGTTGCACATAAAAATATGCAAGAGATGACATAAATCCTCAGTGATGGAACTTGAGAACTAGGTAAAAAAACTAATAGGACCCTAGGACTATGGTGAACAAAATTTTTTCACAAATTTTTCCCAAGTGGATTCGTAAAAATGAAAGGAAAGCTCAAGTTTAGAGCTAGAGAAATTTTGACTAGGTTTCAAGGTTTTAGATGACCAAAACAACCAAAAAAAATAAAAAAGGGGCATACAAATTATTTGAAAAGGTGAAAGAGATTAGAAAACCCTCACCTATCAGTGATTGAGTTGATTCACTCTTTGGTTTTTGTATGGGAGTGAGGCTATCCCTACACAGGACTAGGCTGCTCCAACAACCTTAAGAAAAAAATTTAGTTTTTGGATTTTTAGGCCTATCAAACCTATTAAACACACAAAAGTATTGAGAGAGGGGGGGTGAATTAGTAATCAATCAAATATTTCCATTTATCAAAAATTAACCAAATAAATCATGACATGTAGAAGAACACAAAAGCATACAACCATAACACTGAATTTACGTAAAAAACCCTACAAGGGAAAAACCACAGTGAGCAAGTTGCTTGGATCTATTTTCCAAATCTAGCCTCACTGTAGTGTAGAAAAATATATCCGTTTTACATTTTCACACTTAATTTGGGATTAATATTAAAATGGACTTAATTGTGCCTTATTTTTGGTGTTGTAAAGCGTACTTCTTTACACTTTCACACTTATTTAGGGATCCTTTAATTAATTGAGCCTAATTTTCCTTAATTGGCCCCTTTAATTCAAATCCAATCCTATTTAATTGCATTTTCCAAAGAGGAAATTTGACATTCATGAATGCCTTAACATTTCTCATTGAGCAATGTGTGTCCTAGGGTTAGGGACCTAGGACCCATTCACCCATGGGCGAATCAGTCCTCCCTTAGACCTAGTACCTAAATCTAAATTATTTTTTTGGTGGTATTTTAACATTTTCAAATCTATAGTCAGATGTTGGATTGTGTTATTTGATTTTTGGGAAATTAAGGATATATATCTATAAATATAAGGTTATTTCATCATTTCAAAACCTAGAAAAGAAATTTAAGATCCTAGAAATTTCAAAAGCATTTCACAAGTGATCAAAGGCATTCAAGTGCAAAAATATTTGAGTTTTATTGCAGCAATCAAGATCCAATTGTCACATCAAATTCTTCTTGCATCATGCATGTTATTGGACATAATATGGTGATGTAGGTTTCATGATCCATTCAAGCATTCGAAGCATTATTTCAAGTCAAGATTCAAGGTTCAAGATCCACATCCATTGAATCCATTTCATGCAAGTTGTAGATTTATATTCTAAGGTTTATTCAAGGGTTTGGTGAGTTGTGACATTGAGTTCTTCATTTGTCATTCCTTTCATGCTATTTTATCTCATTTCAAGGTTTAATTACCAAAGTGGGGTTTGACCAAGGAAACCCCCATTGACCAAGAACAAAAAAAAATTCCCTCTTGATTTGTGTTTGTAGATTTAGGTGGAAGAAATATTGAAGATCTCTTGAAGAGAAAAATTGGAGAACTTGTCAAAGTTGTAAAAGTTTTCACAAAAGTTTTCATCTCACAAAAATTCACTTGCAAAAATTATTTCTAGCCTTTTGAATTTGAAACTTGGGAAATTGAAGGATTCAGATCTATAGCAAAGGCTCCTAAAATTTGTAGACCAACCCTAACTCAAGACCCATTCTCCCCTAAGTGAATGATTCCCAAAATCAACTTCAGTAACTGACTTTTGGTGACTAGTACACATCATTCTTCCTCTCTTAGATCTATGATATGATTTATAGTTCTACTTATTTAGAGTTTTATCTAGCCATTCAAAGTTGTAGATTTCATTTTGGAGTTAGTTAAATATTTTTAGTTTTCTCCCCAAAGCGTTGTTTGACTAGGACCCCCATCCTTGAAAAAAAAATGAAATCTATAGATTCACACTTTGACTTGATTCACCTAAGATTTGATAGTAATTTCATTGTGTGGATCTAATTTCCTAATGAAAATAATGAAGAATGGGTCTTTAAGTGGTTCAATCCCATTTTAATACCACCCATTAACCTATTGTTCTTTGGTTCATTTTGGTGAACCCAACTTTGATTATTGCATTTTTCTAATTTTGGAGTCCATTTTCACCCTAGATCTAGGTCTTTCATTCATTTGCATTGAATTGCATTGAATTGAATCTCATTTAATGCTTTTTAACTTGCATTAGTTTTCATTTCATTTAGGATTTTAGGATTACATTTTTGCATCTCTTAAAATCTGAAAAATACAAAAAATCAGTCATTTTACAAATTATATACATAACATTGCATCATCATTCATTTGCATTTGAAAATTGAATCAAAATTGCACATCAAATTAGGTCTCCTAGTTTATCATTTTTTCACAATTTGAATTTGCATTCAAACTTAATCTCACAAAAAATTCAAACTATAACTCACCTTTTTAGATCAGAATCTGGAAACCATTAGAATCAACTCAAAAATTTGTAAAAACATTTTAAAATACCCTAAACTAGGACCCATTTTCCCTAGGGTAAATGAGTCCCTGATCAAGGCCATTTCTTGAATTTTTGGGCATTAAAACATTTGTTTCTGTATCCTATTTTGTTGTTTTTAGATTTTTGTTTCAGTTTGCAAAAGTTAGATTACTTAGAATTGACCATGTTTTAAAGCTTCATTTGATAAATTTAGTGCATTGTGTAAATTCAAAATTGTATTTACAAGACATCATTTTTAGTTTTTTGCATAGTATAATCAGAAAATTATCTTGTTTAGAATCTAAAAATTGTATTTACATATTTACGTTACACTATACATCCTAGGTTACTTCATTTCATTTCACCTTTTATCCATTTTGGGTATACATTGAATTTGTGAAACTTGTATGAGATTCACAACTTGGTGTCCTATTAGCAATACTATTGTGAGACATAGTTCGAGACTCATATCATCCTATGATACACCATTCACAATGGATATTGGGTTCTCCAACTCTTTCACTCATAGTGTTGATACTATTCAACCCTCTATGGATCATAGTCTTCATACCTCATTTCCAATGACTTCTCTACCTACAACTAATGTGGATGATGTTGAAACAATGACTAATAATGTCTCGCAAGAGAACATAAGAAGGATAGATGAAGAAATAGAAAAATTGCAAAACTTGGTGACTTATGAAAAAATTTCTAGTAGTTCCATTCCTGCTTTAGATAATGTGAGGAAAATGCTTGAAAATGAAGATGGAATAGAGATTGTGAAAATTCTAGCTCGTATTGTTGATAAGAACATCCCTACCATGACCAGTTGTGCTCAAGCTTTGGGGTATACTCAAAGTCAAGGTGGAAATTCTATTCCTCCTTCCATAACCCTTACGTCTATTCCTACATAAACTAGTACTCATGTTACTACAACCATCCAACCTACTAGCAATGTCAACACTTCCTTAGGTATTTCCACTGGAAATCCTTCTAACTTTGTGAATTAAAATCTCATTTCTCCTGAACCATCCCCCCTCACAAATCTACAATTCACTTTCCCTCCACAAACATACAAAACTCCACCTTATTCACCTCCATATCATAATACCAACAATGATCCAATCCTTAATTCACTTTTGCAAAATATATCATCCCTCCAACATTAAATTGCCACACTAAACCAAAACAACAATGTTCAACCTTCACAATACATCGAAACCAATTGGTTATCCTTGGAGATATTAAGAACAAAAATGCAACAAGGTATAGAGGTTCCTAGGTTTGAGAAATATGGTGGGGAAGGACATATTGTTAGCCATGTTTCTACTTATAAAACCCTATGTAGTGACTTCATTTTTGAAGATAAACTCTTGGCTAAACTTTCCCCTTGATCTTTGAAAGACACTGCTTTAGAGTGGTTTTGCACCTTATCAAATAATTCAATTAGATCATTTAATAAATTTATTGATGCCTTTTACATTCACTTCCAAATCCACATGCATCCTAAGATGACCTTAGCTGATTTGATGACATGTAAAAGGATGGTGAAAAGGTCATTGATTTTATAGCATGCTACCAAATTCTTTATTCACAAATAAACATTAAGATTCCTAATGTTGAGCTTCAAAGAATTTTTATTTCCAATTTGCAAGATAAAATCCAAACTAAGCTTGAGATTTGAGGTTTCCCTCCTTCACACAGTTGTGTACAACCCTTCATGATTACCAAAATGTAGTTAGTAGTTGTGAAGTGAAAACTCCCTCTAACTGTCCTGAAAAGTTTGAATCCACACCTCAAACCAACTATCAACCTTTCAAGAAAAAAAATAAGGGATTTCTAAAAATTAATCCCCCTCAATCAAATCAAAATTTTGACACCAAAGTGGCTGCTATAAAGATGACAAAACCACATGCCTTTATGGATAGAAATAGAAAATTTACACCCCTACCTGATACCCTTCATAATATCATGTTGCAACTTTTAGAAAAGAATTTAATTTCCTTACCTCCTATTAGAGATCTTGATCCTATTAAGCCTTTACCTTCAAACTATAGACCAAATGCCTATAGCCATTTCCATCGAAAAAATGGATATGATACAAAATATTATAAGTTTCTTAAATGTCTTGTGCAAGACCTCATTGATTCTAAACATATCCTAATTGGAGGTCTTAATGATCAAGGTAATAAATTTGTAGCTCCTCCTAATCAAAATTTTCAAATCTTTACCAATCCTATGCCTAGTCATAATATATCCTTTGTTGAAGTTAGTGAAAAAAAAATCATGTGATGAATGTTGACACAGATGATGAAAACATAAAGGAAAATGAGAACAACCTTATGGATGGTTTGGTTGGATTTATTGACGCTAAACCTCATAAGGGCCTAACTAAGATTTCGCTTGACATTGCTTTCTGACAACAAGGCATATTTAAACATGCACCTGATGGTCCTCTTTACATAGCTAGAAGAATCAATGACAAATCTACTAATGGGATATTAATTGATCCCTTATGTGTAGATAACATGATCATTGAAGAATTCCTATTTGTGCATGAGCTTTATCAAGATACATATGAATGATCGAAATCATGGATCAAAACACATAATGGTTTTGCTTTCCCTATGATTGGTTTGATGAATCTCACTTTAAATTTTGGACTGAAAGAATTAAATGTCACATTCACCATCATCTTGATGTCAGATCAATTTTGTGTGAAGTTAGGCTATACATGGCTTTGCTCCATGAATTCCATCCTGTTGGTCTTGCATAAATGTTTAAAGTTTTCATTTAGCAATGAGATATTTACTATGCATCATAGTGGCTTTAATCCTATGTCTTCCTGTGGGAAATTTTCATTGGATTTATTTTGGCCTGAGCCTATTGAACCTATTAGACCCTATGAAGACTTCTTTTTCAAATCCTATCAAAATTTTAAGGTAAATCACATAGCAGAATTATCCCTTAGTAATATGCCTCAACCCATGATTGAGCCTCCTATCCTTGATGAGACCACATGATTGAACCAAAATCTCTTCCAAGGAACCAAGACTAGCCTATGAAAAATCCTCCCCTATTTCATATAAGAGACTGCAAGATAACCAAATAAATCTTGTTGTGTCTCCTAAAGTCAAACAAGTTTACAAAGCTAAAGAGAAAGTGGTTGAACAACCTCCCATGGTTCCTTCCATTCCCCCCTTAAGGGAATAAAAGGAACCTATGGTTGCCAAAATTTCTCTTACACAATCACAACTTAAAAACCACATGAAAGTAAAATGAAATGCTAGAGATCGTTGGTGTAGACATCATGCTATTGCTCATTCGTTACAAGAAAAAGAAGAAAAGAATAACATTAAAAAACAAAATACATACTTTTCTCAACCAATGTATGATGCCTCTCCTGTTGGAGTTAAAATGACACTAAGAGGGGGGGTTGAATCAGTGTCTTAACAGATTTGACTAATTTTCAAAAATTCAAAAACATAGCTCAAATTTGATCACAATATTATTCTGATTAATGCATTCATGAGTTGAATGTAATCATTCATAAACAAATTTGAGAAAAGTAATAATCCTAACAATGTACTGAAACAACAAAAACATAGTAAAGCAGTGAGAACACAGAAGAAAAAAGTGACACAAAATTTTTCAAGTGGAAAACCCTCCTGGGGTATAAAAACCACTCCCTAACTGCCTTCTAGGCTTAATCTTTTAATCAATTGTTCACAATGCCTTATAGGCTAATTTTTGAGCACCCACTCAAGGAGCACCAACCCCTCGTTTAGAGATATCTATCTCAAGGAGTACCAACCCTTCAAATTATGTTTTGAACAATAATAATAACGCAGAGGATTTCTCTATTTTTAGTTAAGCACATATTTCTCTATTTTCTCTTCTACAGAATACCTTAAAGATTCAATAATTGAATCCCTAAAATACTACATAGAGAAGAAATTTACACTCTCTGCATCTTGTTATTCAAATTTTATTGCAAAGTTTATCTATACATTTTCATACAGCCAAAGAATGATAATCTCATAATTACAACAATAGCTGAACTAAAACATTATTTTCTGCTCCTCTTTATATATCTTTTTGAATTAAAAAAAAGACAAGTAATTGTCTTCAGAAGTAACGGCTAAACAACCAAAACAATACAAGATCCATTTAACCTAGCTAAGATCTGTCCTCAACAACTCTAAAACTTATGAGATCATTTCTCTGCATAAAATGCACAACTGCCCACCATAGAAAATCATAACATCTAATGTATGAAAGACAATACTCAGTCAGGGCATCATTTGTCATAGAGATGTAGAGAGCATTTATAGAAAATGGTGATTATAAACTAGTATGTGCAACATGAAATGCATAAATAAAAATACCAAACAAATTTGTAACTCCCATGGCTCCATCCACCACTGTCGAGCTTCCAGCTAGAGAGGCGCATCAAACATAGCAGCCATACCATTCATTTTTTAACCAAAAATAAATTTCATCCTGACAATGCCATTATAGCCAGCAACAATAGTAAAGAACAGTTTATGAAGCTTTCTCATGATGGCGACTAGGCTAGGGGTCGATACCCAACAAAGGAATAAACTCAAAATGTTTACCCTAATATTCTTTTCAATCGATGCAACGGTATGCCGAAGGCAACTTTAACGCTAGATGTTCAACCCTAAATCAATCATTAGTCATCCCCTTGGTTCAATTTGCTTTCGCTATGACACATCAGAGTTGGGGAGAAGACATAACGAATACATCATATCTCATTGATGAGCTTCCTTGGTGTATCATTCATTCGCTAAGACATAAGGAAAATTCTCACCAAGATTCCCTTCAGTTTCATTCACTATCGTTGTGACCAAACGATATCGGAGAGACATCTTGTAGACTTTATAATGTTTCACCGAAAGTCACTTGATACACATTGTCACCGTAACATATGGTTTTTCTTACCGACAGGTCCATCCATCTTGTATATGTCACTGTAACTTCAAACCATCGGGGAGACATCTTGTAGATCATTTCATGTCATACCGAAACACCCTGAATTTACCTCAAATTGCCAAGAGAGAACAAATCTCACACCAATAAATTCCTTTTTAATTCCATCGCCGAGACAACTCAATGCTTATGCCAACAAGGTCCATATGTATTCCATCGGTGAAGCCCACAGGGTTTGCTATGGCATTATACCAAAGAAAAACCTTTGCTGATAAGACCTTTTTGTGTACGGTCGATGAGACATGATGAGTTCGCTAAGACATCTTTCCGATGATATAACTCATGCCAATATGTAATTCTCCAACGATAGCCAGTGTGAAATTGCACATTCGCTAAGACCCTTCGCTGAAGCCTTAAGCTCTTGTCAATAAGTCCATTCAACCTCTAATTGGTGAGACAAAGAAAATTCATTGTGACCACATAGCGACGGAATAACTTATGCTGATATAACCTCTGTCGCCGAAAGAAAAGAGAATTCTTACCGAACTGATCTTTCTTTTGCCAGTCGCCAAGACACAAAGCACTCGATGAAAAAACATGCCAATAGGGATTTCTTAAGCCGATGAACCACCTTATGAGTTAGTCGGTGAGACTCGACTCATTTGGTAAGACCTCTAGGTGGTGAACACAACTCATGTCGATAGACCTTTCTATTGTCGCCAAGACCATGGGAATGTCACGTCGAAAGTTGCCTAAGAGATAAATTCAATCGACATGACATCAGAAATGTCTTGCTGATAGGAAACACAAACATTTCAAAGTGGATCGTGCAGACCCTGCCATACTCATGCCAATATGTGTAAGCCTGAATGAGAAACAACCAATACCTGTGATATGCAAAGAGAACTGATGTAAAGAGGGAAACTCTCCCCTTTCAAATATAAAACCACGCACATTAACCACTATGCAAGAAGGCTGCAAATAAACATTAACAACAAATATGGAAGAGAAATATGCAACATATATTGATTTCAAATTTGAATTTGAATTACACAATAATGGAGCTCATATGCTCACATACAACATGGGCTTCACACATACAAAAATCTGCAACTTAAACTTTCAACATCATTCCAGCAACATCTAGATATGCAACCACCAACTCTTCAAATCCCCCCTTCTCCAAATGAGCAACATCAATACATAGAAATTGTGTGAGAAGAAACTGCCATTGGTTTCTCAAAACAACCCCCACAAAACCACCAAGAAAATCCGTCACTTTAGGCCTATCAATGAACTATCATTTTTCTGAAACTCCTCAAACAATTTCTGGGTTTCTTTTTTCCTTCTTTCCAGCTTTCTAAATCATTTTGAAATTCTTCATTTTGTTACTGTATGAAAAAGTTATACCCATTTTACTAAAAATGGGTCTCATAGATACGACTTCAAACATGCAAAAACATGCAAAGCTTGTGGCCAACATGCAAATACATGCAAAAAACATGCAAGATTCCTTTGCAGCCAAAATTATAAAATTTTATGACACATATACATGTATACAAGACTCTTTGACCTTTTCCAAAAGTGGACACCAGAAAGGCATATTCCCCACTAAGATGCTTTCACTATTTTACCAAGACTTATTTCCCATGCAATTTACATTTACAATTTCACACCAAGAGAATCTAAATTGTTGCAAATTAAAATATTATTCTCCTAACCCCTAAGACCTTATTGAAAATAAACAAAAACCAAAAGAGCAATATTTTTGGTGATGCAAGATTGCACAAGGCTATAGATGCTCTGCATCAAACACCCATGGTAAATTGAAATGTTTCCCAAGAATCAAACTTTGAAACATTTGTAGACTCTATGTTTGTCCTAGATCCACCTCTCTACTTTGTCTATTGAGAATTTCTTATTCATAATTCTCTGTACTTTCACAATTCTATCCTCTTTCATTCTCCATCCTTCTCCTTTAGCAAAACAAATATTTCCTTTTACCTCTATCAATGTTATAACTTTTTTTCCTCCTCCCACCTTGTCTCCATTATGAAAATTCACTGTTTCAATGCCCTCTGAAAGATGTATCATTTCTACAATCTGATTTCTTTCACTCAAAACAGCATTAGTACAACAATCAAAAGACTCAATTTCTTCATTTCCTAACAAGTAATCAACTCTATTAATCAAGGGACTTGCATCTTTCCTATCCTGCATAAAACTACCATCTTTAATAACTCCATCCATAACAATCTTTGTATCAAGCAAGAGATTATCAAACCATTTCTCATTCACCTCTTCATCTTCTTCATCAATCATACCTTCATTTTCCAATGGGGTATTTGCTGCAATACTCTTCTTTATGCTAATATTGTCATCTATAAACAATTCAGCTTCAACAAAACTCTTACAAAGATCAAGGTTTACCTCTTCTTTCTCCATCAAAGCTTTCAATTTACCTCTCTTGGATGCTATCTTTATTGCTGCAACAAAATTATCTACTCCTTCACTCTCTTCCTCATCAAAGGAAATAATAAAATCAGATTTTACCTTATCATTTGCTGCTCTCTTCATTCCACTTGAGATCTCTTCTTCAATATGAGCCAACAATTCACCTTTCTCATCTTCTTGATGATTAGTGTGAACAAATCTAACATATTCTTGCTTCAAACCATCTAAAAGTCTAAGTTCATCAACCAAACAAGACCTTGAATTGCTACAAACCTTACTGATTTCTTCTTTTAATGGCTTCAATTTGTGTTTCACTCCATCCTTTGTCAATGTGTACGTGTTGCCGTATCCATCGTGCATTTCCTTCCTGTCAAATTTCCAAGGTCTTCCTAGAAGAATATGAAAAGCATCCATTGAAAGAATATCACATAAAACTTCATCATAATAGCCTCCTATCTTAAATTTTACCTCACATTGTTTGTTGATCAAAAGCTTCTTGTCATCTTGTACCCATGCTATCTGATATGGATTTGGGTGCTTCTTCCTTTCTAGATGCAATTTTCTTACCATTTCATTAGACACAAGATTATTTGTGCTTCCACTATCAATAATGACATTACATACCTTTTCTTCACACTTGCATCTTGTCCTAAACAAACTTCTCCTCTAAATGGATTTATCATCTTCATTTAATAGTGTTCTCCTAGCCATTAAAGTTTCACCATCTTCTGCTTCTTCAGAATGTGATGATCCTACATCTTCTCTATTCATATTTGCTGCCCTATTTTGATTTTCAGTCATTCTTCTTGGTCTTTCCTCTTCATGAGGACATTCATATGCTCTATGATCCTCTTCCCCAAACTTAAAACAAGTTCCTTGAAAGGTTTCTTTTCCAAAACCTCTACCCGATCTTCCTCTTCCTCTTTGATTTTGATCTATTGACTCATAAAATTCTTCATTCCTATGTTGTTTGCTACTGCCTTGGCCTCCATTTTTCTGATTTTTTTTATCATCATATTCTTCATATGCTCTTCTCTCAACCTTACCGTCATAACTTTTTCCTCTTTGTTTCTTTTCAAATCTCTTGTTGAACCTTTCCTCTATCTTCAATGCCATTTGATAAGCATCTTCCATTTTCACAACTCTAATCAATGCCATTTCTTCTTGAATGCTTGACTGCAACCCATTCATGTACCTTGCAATCTTTTCCTTGGTTACTTCTGAATGTCCAGTTCTTATGAGGATTTTATGAAATTCTTCTGTATACTCTTTAACACTTTTGCTGCCCTATTTCAAACCTTGCATTCTTTTAAGCAAATCTAACTCATAATCAACTGGAATAAACTGTCTTTTTAATTTGTCTACCATTTTATCCCATTTGGTAATCTTCTCTTTTCCTTTTCTTCCCCTTTCTAATTGAATCTCTCTCCACCATAAGGAGGCATGTCCTTTCAACCTTGTCTTAGTGAATCTCACTTTATTAGGGTCTTCTACCTCCTCAAATTCATAATAATCTTCCATTTCATTTAGCCAATCTATCAGTTCTTCTGGGTTCAAACTACCATTGAATGTAGGAACCTCCATTTTTGGTCTCTTTCCCATTTTTGTTAAAGCTTTCAGCAATGGGTCATTTGCAACTATTGCAATTTCTTCTCTTTGTTCAGTATCTAAACTTGCATTCTCTATACTTTCATCTTCATCTTCATCTTCACTTCTTGGGTCTCTATTTCTTGCAAATCCTCTCCTTATCTCATTTTGTAAAGTTTCAACTTGTCTTCTCAAGGCTCTAAAATCATCATTCCTAACAAAGTTATCTCCTCTTCCTCTTCCTCTACCACGATGGGCTCCTCTTGCATACATTTCCTCCAATACCCACAAGCTCAATCCTGGTGCAACTGCCTCTCTTCGGCGATCTGTTACACACTCAAGACCTTCTGGCTCTGATACCATTGATGTAAAGAGAGAAACTCTCCCCTTTCAAATCTAAAACCACGCACATTAACCACTATGCAAGAAGGTTGCGAATAAACATTAACAACAAATATGGAAGAGAAATATGCAACATATATTGATTTCAAATCTGAATTTGAATTACAAAATAATGGAGCTCATATGCTCACATACAACATGGGCTTCACACATACAAAAATCTGCAACTTAAACTTTCAACATCATTTCAGCAACATCTAGATATGCAACCACCAACTCTTCAAATCCCCCCTTCTCCAAATGAGCAACATCAATACATAGAAATTGTGTGAGAACAAATTGCCATTGGTTTCTCAAAACAACCCCCACAAAACCACCAAGAAAACCCGTCACTTTCGGCCTATCAATGAACTGTCATTTTTTTTGAAACTCCTCAAACAATTTCTGGATTTTGTTTTCCTTCTTTCCAAATTTCCGAATCATTTTTAAATTCTTCATTTTGTTACCGTATGAAAAATTTATGCCCATTTTACTAAAACTGGGTCTCATAGATATGACTTCAAACATGCAAAAACATCCAAAGCTTGTGGCCAACATACAAATACATGCAAACAACATGCAAGATTCCTTTGCAGCCCAAATTATGACATTTTATGACACATATACATGTATACAAGACTCTTTGACCTTTTCCAAAAGTGGACACCAGAAAGGCATATTCCCCACTAAGATGCTTTCACTATTTTACCAAGACTTATTTTCCATGCAATTTACATTTACAATTTCACACCAAGGGAATCTAAATTGTTGCAAATTAAAATATTTTTCTCCTAACCCCTAAGACCTTATTGAAAATAAACAAAAACCAAAAGAGCAATATTTTTGGTGATGCAAGATTGCACAAGGCCAAAGATGCTCCTGCATCAAGAACCATCCTGACAAGGAAACCATCTATCAAACTCTGTCAGTCAAAGGAATAACATTCATATCTTTCTATAATAGCAAAGAGACTTCAAAGAAGTGCCATGATAAATCATAAGGATCCAAACTGAGATTGATCATCAAAGAGAACTAACTGAAAGAGATTTTTTCATCAAGGACAAACCATAAACATAACTGAGATCCAACAAACCCCTCCTTTGTCCTTGATGGAAAAAGACAAATGACTCTCCCCCTTTTTGCCTCAATGACAAAGAATAGAAGAGAAGAATGTGCATTTCCATGAAACACAACTAAGAATCCAACCAAAATATCATGAGAAATAGCTGCAAAAAGAGTAACAGTGCAACAACCAAGATTGTAGGAGAGCTGTAAGTGAATCAAAACATATAACATGCTCCCCCTAAGCAGTAGCTTGGAGATTTAGTGAAGTAACGATTGAGAGATAACTCCCAATCAAAGTCTCAGCCTTTCAAATAACTCTTTTGCTAAGGGCTTAGTAAAAATGTCAACCACCTGATCTTGAGATCCAACAAACTGTAAGCAGACTTCATTAGCTAAAACATTTTCTCGAAGAAAGTGAAACTTGATAGCAATATGTTTAGTGTGAGAGTGAATAACAAGATTTTTTGAAATATTTATCACACTAGTGTTATCACAAAGAATGGAAACAGGTTTAGAAACATCAATACCCATATCTGAAATTGTCTGACTCATCCACAGAACTTGAGTACAACATGAAGTGGTAGCAATGTCTTCTACTTCAGTAGTAGAAAGAGAAATAGATACTTGTTTCTTGCTGTGCCATGCCACTAAACAATCACCAAGAAAGAATGTAACACCACTGGTACTTTTCCTATCATCCAAACAACCAGCCCAGTCAGCATCAGTATAAGTAATCAAAGAGAAATCATTGCTCCTAGGATACCAAAGACCATAATCACGAGTGCCCTAAATGTATCTAAAGATCTGTTTAATAGTAGTAACATGAGATTCTTTAGGTGATTCTTGAAAACATGCAATAGTGCAAACCGCCTGCATAATGTCAGGTCTAGAGGCAGTTAAATATAAGAGACTGTCGATCATTGATCTATATTATGTTTGATTTGAATCAAGAGAATCATCAATTTTAGTAAGTTTGCATCCAGTAGCCATTGGAGTGCTAACAGGATGACATTCATCCATTTTAAATTTCTTAAGCATCTCTCTAGCATATTTGGATTGAGAAAGAAATATTCCATTCTCACATTGAGAGATTTGAAAACCCAAAAAAAATTTAATTCTCCTAACATTGACATTTCAACTCGGATTCCATTATCTGAGAGAAATTTTTACTCAAAGTGACATTATTGCAGCCAAAGATAGTATCATCAATGTAAATTTCAACAACTAAAATATTAGAACCTTCAGTTTTAAGATAAAGATTATTGTCTACACCTCCTTTGTCTGATCGAAGGCATTTGAGTTTCAGATCAGATTCCTTTTCAACCATTTTTTGAAAGATTTTGAACCTTTCAAAGGCTTCTGATTTGTGCTTAAGAAATGTGACCCATACCATTGTAGTATAATCATCTACAAAAAGCATAAAGTATTTTTTACCATTAATAGACCTTGTTCTAGTTGGTCCACATAAATCAGTATGCACTAGTAGTAGAGGTTTTGATGAAGAGTGTTCTTTTGTTTTGAAGCTGATTTTAGTTTGTTTACCACTTAGAAATTCTTTGCACACATAATTTTCTGGCTTGTTAAGAATTGGTAAACCTCTAACATTCTGATTCTTACTGATTCTAACTAGATTTTCAAAGTTTATGTGTCCTAATCTTTTATGCCATAACCAACTCTCTTCAATTTGGCCCATTAGACACATACCTTGATTATTGTCATTGCATGATGAGTCAAGAAGATTGTACACATTTCCTTTTGTCCTCCTTCCATCTGCAACAAACTTTCCAAGTTTGTTCTTAATCTCATATCCTTGCGAAGTAAAAAGAACATGATAACCATTATCACAGATTTGACTAACATTTAGAAGATTGTGCTTGAGACCTTCCACATAGTACACATTATAGATAGGAGTGTCTTCATTCAAAATAAGTGAACCTCTACCTTTAATTTGAATACTAGAGTTATCACCAAACTTAACATATCCACCTACATAATCTTCAAGTTTTATAAACTTGTCCTTGTCGCTAGTCATATGGTTAGAACATCCACTGTCCAGGACCCATAAGTCCTTTTTCTTGGAATGAAAAATAGTTTGAACCAACATAGTTTGTTCAATGTTGTTGATAGCCTTAGGTTTCCAAACCTTTTTAATTTTTTGTTGTTTAGATTGTAGATCAGTTCTGCACTGTTTGACAGAATGTCCTAAAGTATTGCATTTAAAACATCTGATTTGTCTAACAAAACCATAGTGTTGCCTAAGACCAATCCTGGGTATTCTAGAATTCATAAGCCTACAAGTGCTCACCTTATGACCAAATTTGTTGCAGAAAAGGCAATAACCATAGAAAAAAGAATTGACTTTGTATGAAGGTCTATTACCTCTTAAAAACTAAACATGATCCTTACCAGATTCTGAGTGATTTGAACCTAAACCTTTGACTTCAGAAGAGGGGTTTTGTTTTGCTTTGTCAGTTGAGCATTCACCCTTTTCAAAACCAACACTAGATTTATCTTTATACATCTTTTGCTTGCTAAGCATCTCATTCAGTTTTAGAGTGCTTTCATATCTTTCAATTTCCTTCCTAAGAAGGACTACTTCTTATTCCAATTTTTGAATTTCTTGATCTTTGCAACTTACAGTCTCTCGAAGACAGACTTCAACTCTTTTAGCTTCTTCAAGTTGAGTTTTCAGAGAGACCAATTCTTGATTTGGTTTATGTTCTTGAGCAAGAACTTGTTTTTTGAGTTTTCTGACCTCTTGTAAAGAACATTTCAGCTCACTTTCAAGATCTACTTCACCTTGTTCAATGTGGTGTTAGAATCATTTTGCTAAGTAATTTTAGCCATGAACAAAGTTTCATCTTCTTCAGCTGATGAATCTTTAGACTCAATATTAGATTCATCCTTACTAAATAGGCTTTTCTTCTTTTTGAAATAGAAGTTTCGTTTAGGTTTGGAGGCCTTCTTCTTAGGCTGTATTTTAGTTGTCTCGTTGTCATAGATTTGATCATCATAGGGACACTTTGCAGCAAAGTGACCTATTTTGCCACAATTAAAACATTTAAAGGGAAGTTTTCCCTTATATTTTCCTGATCCCTTTTTAAATCTTCTAACAAAATGGGATTCTTTAGAATCTGACAACTCTAATTCACTGACTTCGACTTTTTCTTTCTTTTTAGTGTTAAAGGAAATTTCTTTTCCTATTGAATTGTTTATGCTAGTTCTCATTTCAGAGGCAGTAAGTATTCCTTGCAGGCTGTCTAAGGTAAGCTGATCAAAGTGTTTCTTTTCTTCTAGGGCTGAAACCTTAGATTCAAATTTGGATGGTAAGGATTTAACAACCTTTGTGACCACATCAAATTCATTAACATCTTGACCTAGACCTTTCATTCCATTGATAACTTCATCAACTCTTAGGAAATATTTAGCCACTTTTTCATCATCCTTCATTTTCAACTCCTCAAACTGATGTTTGAGTGTAATGATTTTTGATAGTTTGACTTTCTCATTTCCTTGATATATAGTTTCAAGTTTTTCCCAGATATCATGAGCAGATTTGCAATGCATGAATTTAATGAACACATCTTTAGTTAACCCACACAAGATGGAATCCTTAGCTCTGGAATTTCTTTCATACCTCTTTTTTTCACTAGGATTAGTGGGAATAGAGGCTGGTACATTGTAATAATTTATAACCATGCTCCAAACATCAACATCAAAATAAATAAGAAAAGCTTCCATTCTAATTTTCCAGAACACATAATTTGTTCCATCAAATAATGGAGCTCTGGTTACAGAGGCACCGTCTTGAGAATGTGCCATTAAAAACAAACTCCAAGACCAAGATCAATCCAAGGTGATTAAAACCTATCAGAGGACCCTACGCTTTGATACCAATTGTTGGAGTTAAAATGAAACTGAGAGGGGGGGTGAATCAATGTCTTAACAAATTTGACTAATTTTCAAAAATTCAAAAACATAGCTCAGATTTGATCTCAATATTATTCTGATTAATGCATTCATGAGTTGAATGTAATCATTCATAAACAAAATTGAGAAAAGTAATAATCCCAATAGTGTACTGAAACAACAACAACATAGTAAAGCAGTGAGAACATAGAAGAACAAAGTGACACAAAATTTGCTAAGTGGAAAACCCTCCTGGGGTATAAAAACCACTCCCTAACTGCCTTCCAAGCTTAATATTTTAATCAACTATTCATAACGCTTTATAGGATGATGTTTGAGCACCCACTCAAGGAGCACCAACCCCTCGTTTAGAGATATCTATCTCAAGGAGTACCAACTGCTCAAATTATGTTTTGAACAATAATAATAACTCAGAGGATTTCTCTATTTTTAGTTAAGCACATATTTCTCTGTTTTCTCGTCTACAGAATACCTTAAAGATTTAATAATTGAATCCCTAAAATACTACATAGAGAAGAAATTTACAATCTCTGCATCTTGTTATTCAGATTTTATTGCAGAGTTTATTTATACATTTTCATATAGCTGAAGAATGATAATCTTAGAATTACAACAACAGCTAAACTAAAACATTGTTTTCTACTCCTCTTTATATATCTTTTTGAATTAAAAAAAGATAATTAACTGTCTTCAGAAGTAATAGCTGAACAACCAAAACAATACAAGAGTTGTTTAACCCAGCTAAGAGCCGTCCTCAACAAGTTTGAAACTTATGAGGTCATTTCTCTTCATAAAATGCACAACTGCCCACCATAGAAAATCATAACATCTAATGTATGAAAGACAATACTCAGTCAAGGCATCATTTGTCATAGAGATGCAGAGAGCAGTTAAAGAAAATGGGGATTATAAACTAGTATGTGCAACATGAAATGCATAAATAAAAATACGAGACAAATTTGTAACTTCCACCACTGTCGAGCTTCCATCCAGAGAGGCGCATCAAACATAGTAGCCATACCATTCATTTCTGAACCAAAAATGAATTTCATCCTGACAATGTCGTTACAACTAGCAACAATAGTAAAGAACAATTTATGAAGCTTTCTCATGATGGTGGCTAGGCTAGGGTTCGATACCCAACAAAGGAATAAACTCAAAATGTTTACCCTAACATTCTTTTCAATCGATGCAACAGTATGCTGAAGGCAACTTTAATGCCAGATGTTTAACCCTAAATCAATCGTTAGTCATCCCCTTGGTTCAATTTGCTTTTGTTGTGACACATCAGAGTCGAGGATAAGACATAATGAATACATCATGTATCATCGATGGGCATCCTTGGTGTATGTTTCATTCGCTGAGACATAAGGAAACTTCTCACCGAGATGCCCTTCAGTTTCATGAACTATTGTTGTGACCAAACGATATCGGAGAGACATCTTGTAGACTTCATAATGTTTCACCAAAAGTCACTTGATACACATTATCATCGTAACATATGGTTTTTCTTACCAACGAGTCCATCCATCCTATATATGTCGCTGTAAATTCAAACCATCGGGGAGACATCTTGTAGATCGTTTCATGTCATACCGAAACACCCAAAATTTACCTCAGATTGCTAAGAGAGAACAAATCTCACACCGATAAATTCCTTTTGAATTCCATCATTGAGACAACTCAATGCTTATGCCGACAAGGTCCATATGTATTCCATTGGTGAGACCCATAGGGTTCGCTATGACATTATACTGAAGAAAAACCTCTGCCGATAAGACCTTTTTGTGCATGGTCGGTGAGACATGATGAGTTCGCTAAGACATCTTTCTGATGGTATAACTCATGCCGATATGTAATTCTCCAATGGTGGTCAGTGTGACATTGAACATTCACTAAGACCCTTCGCCAAAGCCTTAAGCTCTTGCCAATAAGTCCATTCAACCTTTGATCGATGAGACAAAGAAAATTCACTGTGACCACATACCGATGGAATAACTTATGCCGATATAACCTCTGTCGCCGAAATAAAAGAGAAGTCTTGCTGAACTAATCTTTCTTGTGCTGGTTGCCAAGACACAAAGCGCTCGATGAAACAACATGTCGTTAGGGATTTCTTACACCAATGAACCACCTTATGAGTTAGTTGGTGAGACCTGACTCATTCAGTAAGACCTCTCAGTGGTGAACATAACTCATGTCAATAGACATTTCTACTGTTGCCAAGACCATGGGAATGTCACGCCAAAAGCTGCCTGAAAGATAAATTCAATCGACATGACATCATAAATGTCTTGCTGATAGGCAACACAGGCATTTCAAAGTGGATCGGGGAGACCCTGCCATACTCATGCCGATATGTGTAAGCCCAAATGAGAAACAACCAATGCCTGTGATATGCAAAGAGAACCATCCTAACAAGGAAACCATCTATCAAACTCTGTCAGTTAAAGGAATAGTATTCATATCTTTCTGTAACAGCCAAGAGACATCAAAGAAGTGCCATGATAAATCATAAGGATCCAAACTGAAACTGATCATCAAAGAGAACTAACTAAAAGAGATTTTGTCATCAGGGACAAACCATAAACACAACTGAGATCCAACATCTCCACCCTCGCTGCAACATAAAAAAACTTCTATGCATATTATCATTAGACCTATTGTGATTAACTTGGATGATGATAATGAAATTTCAAAGATTGATGAACAAGTGCATAATGAGTTGAATTCATTGTTTTCATCTTCTATGAGCTTAAATGATGATCCTCCTAATAAGAGAGTTGAACTTGGTGCTTGTCCTAGTTTGGAACTTGATGTTGTCCCTTTGTATAGTTATTCACATTCCAAATATACTAATCAATATTGGAATGCAGACAACCTACTATAGGTTGAATCGCATGTGCCTTACTAGTATTTTCCTTTGTTTTCTTTTCATGTTTTTGGTGTGATTGCATGTGCATAATGTGATTCCCCTATACTATTATGTTTTATGTATCTCTCTCTTTATGTGCATTCCTCAATTTGTACCTACATTCTTCCATATGTCATAAAAAATTATCTTTTCTTTGTCTTGTGTTTTTCTTTTGGGGATGACACAAGGCATTAAGACATTCAGGTCTCTTCAATGTTGACCCAAAAGCTTTTTCTTTGTTTTCACTCTCTATGTGTCATTCTTCCTATTTTTGTGAGTATTTAGGGAATGATGACGTTTCTGAGCTCTATAATCACATTGTAGCAAATACATACTGAACTTGAATCCATAGATCCCTTATGTGCTTGGGATTTCATTTTTGGGGGCAACTCCTCCATCTCTCTTTTTCATGGTGTAGCTTCATTAAGGAAGATATGACTTGGCATAGGGATTTCCAAATAAGTTCTCATGTCTTCTTTATTGATTAAAATTGATTATTGGCTACTTTAAAGTAAATTTATCCCAACAATGGTGCTAGCACTTTCTTTAAAGTGGGGGTATACATTGGTCTTATTATTTTCAACATTCCTTACGTTTCATTGTGTGATTTTCTTTCTTCTTATGATGCATCCTTTTCTTGGTGGTGTCATTGGGTTTGACGTCCTCTAAGAGCATTATATTTCTTTTATCCTAGACTATTCCTCTCTTGGAGACATTAGGCATTATGTTCCCTAAGAAGATACCTTACATGAACTAAGTAAGATCGCTTTGAACAAACCTTTACTTACATTTTTATTCATAAATTTTTAGCATAATACAACTTGTTAACCTTGTGAAGCTCAATTTTTTTTTTGTTTCATGGTGCCGTATCAGAGTTATCAAGGGATATCTTTGGTATGATTACTACAATGAGAGCCTATAGACCTTGCATGACTTTCCCACAAAGCCACTTTTTTGGAGGCTCGCCTAGTGGACATCCCAAGGTTCCATTAGCCCAGAGTGAGTGTGCATTGTTGTTTGCATAGTGGACATTGTGTTTCACCTATGAATGTTTTGGACAATCAGTTGAGACGTGTTCCACATCGCATTGGATAGTTAAGGCTTGATTTTCCCTTTTCTTTTGGAAAAACAGCTAAGGCGTGTTCCACATCGCATTATATAGTCAAGGCTTGATCTACCATTTTTGTTTTTACCTTTTCCTTTTAAGCCTTTGTTATTGTATGATTGAGTAATATTTTCATTATTGCATGCATATCTTTTGAATGTATGCTTTAGTATGATTTTACGCTTTTGTTCATCCTCTCACTAAAGTGGGGGCTAAATATAGCGTAGAAAAATGCATCCCTTTTACATTTTCATGCTTAATTTAGGATTAATATTAAAATGGACTTAATTGTGCCTTATTTTTGGTGTTGTAAAGTGTACATGTTTACACTTTAATACTTATTTAGGGATCCTTTAATTAATTGAGCTTAATTTTCCTTATTTGCCCCTTTAATTCAAATCCAAGCCTATTTAATTGCATTTTCCCAAGAGGAAACTTGACATTCATGAATGCCTTAACATAAAACTTCTCATTGAGCAAAGTGTGTCCTAGGGTTAGGGACCTAGGACCCATTCACCCATGGGAGAATGGGTCCTCCCTTAGACCTAGGACCTAAATTTAAATTATGTTTTTCATGATATTTTAACATTTACAAATCTATATTCATATGCCAGCTTGTGTTATTTTAATTTCAAGAAATTAAGGATACATATATATATAAATATAAGGTTATTTCATCATTTCAAATCCTAGGAAAGCAATTCAAGATCCTAGAAATTTCAAGAGCATTTCACAAGTGATCAAAGGAATTCAAGAGCAAAAATATTAGATTTTTATTCACTAGTAGAATTTGGCAAATAAATGACTAGGTGACTAAAAATTTTAGTCACAACAACTAAAAATGACTAAATTCTACTAAATTTTTGCAATAAAGCTATAAATGAGTAAACAAATGACTAATTTGGTTGTCATGTAAAAAATTATTTAGTCACACAAATAAAAATGACTAAACAGTTAGTCATGCAAATACAAATTAGACAAAAATTTTAAAAATATTTGGGGAAATTATTTGTGGGAGTGTATTATGCATGATTCATTATTTTTTTAGCCTAGCACTTGACAACTACACTGATCCATTTTGAACTATAGAATCTACTTTCATGGGCACACAATTCATTATTCATTTAGCCTAGCACTTGACAACTACATTGAGGTAGTTTGAGTTATAGCAACTACTTGTATGGATGATAAAGATTGTTTGGAGAGGACTTGGAGAATTCTGAAAAGGCGGGCAAGGAATTCGGAGTTTTCTACAATGAATTTGAAGTTAGTGAGGGCCTCTGCATCAAAGTCAAATTTGGGGATGCCCTCTGCAGTGAATCCATAGGTAATTCGAAACCCTCATTACATTATACACAAAATATATAGCTTTTTGATTGGAAACTTACAATAGTTACAATCTACTACTCTTAATAATGTTATTTTACAATCTTGCCACTATTCTGCTTCATAATGCGCTTGAGCTAAATATAATAAAATTTGAGTGTCAATGTTAAAATAGAATTTTCTCAAACAATTTTGATACATTTTTAGTTCAAGCGCAAACTATCCTTGTGCAAAGTAAACATGTGCTAGATTTACCCACACATCAAGCATTTGAACAAAGATGTTTCTTGTTGTAGCTTCTTGCACCTATGTAAAAATTTCCTTTGCAATATCAAATTGACCCCTTTCAACTAGCACAATGGCTTCCCCATTTGCAACACAAACATTTCTTGGTCTATGTGTCAACACTTTACAATACAATTCTCTAGCCTTCTCAAGATGTTGTGCCTCCACCTTTGGATCCCTCCTCTCTTTGTGAAAAGCTACAAAATAATTCCAATTTCCAAGTGAAATGTCAACATAAGAATTATTTGCATCTGATTCACTTTGTGCAACTTTAATTGTTTCTTTTGCTTTAAGTTAGTCATCTTTTTTATTTCCATTTTTCCAAGCATAGATAAAGCAATTGATTATTTTTATCCACCTTAAGTACATCCCTAATAAATTCTAGGCTTAGTTGGATCTCATTCTAAGCCTAAGCCATGGCTGCAAGATGTAGATTTGCATCCACATAATCAGGAAACTTGAACAATATTATCCTATATAAAAGATTTGTTTTTTTAGTATCATGTAGTTGTTCAAACAACCTAGCAAGATTAAATAGTATTGTGACTTTATCCCATGGTAACCCAAGTGAAATACCACCTTCTTCTAGTCGATGGAAGAATTCCATATCCTTAAAGAGCATAGGAAAAATTATAGAATTGGCACTCGGGCTTTTATTTATGAATTCAACCAAAATGCCATTTCCTAATGCCTCCATAAAAGTCTGTTGAGCCAACTCTAGTTCATCATGCTCAAAATGAAGAACCCCAATGTTGTTTAACAATTGAATGGGTACTTATTCTCTGCTCTTCTCCAGAAGAGACTTTGGTTTCTTAAGAGAATCTAAGGTTGTATTGGGGTCTGATGATATTAATAACTCACCCATCTTGATAAATGCATGTGAATCACATGGATCTATGCAAGTTTCCTTTCTTAAAGTTTCCAAAGCCTTCTCTACCCACCCTTGCTAAGCATATATGTGGACTACAACTTTTAAGCTCTCACAATTCTTAAGTGGACTTCCAGAACCTTTTCAAAATTTGAGAGAGAACTCTTAAGATCTCCCAACTTCAATTGAACCTGTCCACAAAATCTCATGGCCTTTGGATTTCCTTGACTAATTCCATGTAGTAGTAGCCAGTGGTGTCATAATCACCTTTACTATAATAAGATCGTGCAAGATTATAATATGAATGAGATTTCATGAGAGGGTGGTTAGTTGAAACAATGGCTATCTTAGTCAACTGTTCCATAAGAAAATGTTGCCCTGTGAAGAAAAAATTATTTTCTAAATGATTCAATTCCATTGCATAGTATAGGTATAATTCATAGGCTATATGCATCTTTTCCATTCCTTCATGAACACTACCTTTTTCACTAGTTGTGAGAATTCTAGAAGTAAAAAATGCACAAAACTAACCACAAAGATTTATGTAGAGGTAGAACATCATTTTCTAATGCCTCCATAAAATTTTGTTGAGCCAAGTCTAGTTCATCATGCTCAAAATTAAGAACCCCAATGTTGTTTAATAATTCAATGGGTAATTCTTCTCTTCTCTTCTTCAAAAGAGACTTTTGCATCTTAAGAGAATCTAAGGTTGCACTGGGGTTTGACAATATTAATAACTCACCCATCTTGATAAATGCACGGGAATCATGTGAGTTTCCTTTCTTAAAATTTCTAAAGCCTTCTCTACTTTCCCTTGCTTATAATATAAATAGCCTACAACTTTTAAGCTCTCATAGTTCTCAGGGTGGACCTCCAAAACCTTTTCAAAAATTGGGAGAGAACTCTTAAGATCTCCCAGCTTCAATTAAACATGTCCACAAAATCATGTGGCCTCTCGCTTTCCTTGACAGATGCCTAGTAGTGGCCAATGGTGTCATAATAACCTTTACTATGGTAAGATTGTGTAAGATTATAATATGAATGAGATTTCATGAGAGGATGGTCAATTGAAATAAGAGTTTTCTTAGTCAACGGTTCCACAAGAAAATGTTGCCCTGTGAAGAAAAAATGGTTTGCTAAATGATTCAATGCCATTGCATAGTATGAGTATAATTCAAAGGCTCTACACATCTTTTCCATTGCTTCATGAAAACTACATTTTTCACTAATTGTGAGAATCCTACAATTAAAAAATGCACAAAACTAACCACAAAGATTTTTCCCCATTTCAAACAAAAAAATTTCCAAAAAAATGCATTTAAAACCTACAAAAAATGTAAATAAAATCACGCTAATTTTTGTGCCAAAACAAACCGTGAGACCATAGCTTTTTGCTTACTATTATGCTTTGATATATATTTTACAAGCATCCATATCTTGCTTTAAATCATATATTTTAGGCTTTTAGCCATAGCAACAAGGTAGTGAACTGTTTGATAAAATGATTTTGTAGACATGTATGAAAAATGTGGCAGCATAGACAAGGCAATGAACTTTGGAAAAAATGCCTCAAAGAAATGTGGTCTCATGGTGATAGAATGAAATGACAAATTCCATGAAAAGTGAATTGTTATGGATTGTCATGGCATTCCATCACCATGAGACCACATTTCTTTGAGGCATTTTTTCAACCAGTTCACTTCCTCGTCTATACTATTGCATACTATTATGCTTTGATAAATTTTTTCCAAGCATCCATAGCTTGTTTGGAAGCACTTGTTTTAGGGTTTTAGCCATAGTAAAAAAAAAGTGAACTATTTGAAAAAATGCCTCAAAGAAATGTTGTCTCATGGAATGCCATGACAAGCAAATGCAATTGGAAGCTACTCCTAGTTATTAGTTATGCAATGTGAAGTAATTGCATAACTTCTTAGGTTGAATTTGTAAAAACTATATTGTATTTTAAATTTTGTCATCTATCAGCATCTAGTTATTAGTTATGCAATGTGAAGTAATACTTTGAGTTTGAAAGATGTGCGATGCAATGCAATGAACAATTTGAATGTAAACTACAAAAATCTATTTTTTGCAATTCATTAGTTAAACTCTCTATTTTATTTTCTCTCTATAACCCTATTGCTATGGAAATTCCTTTCAATTAAAAAAAAGTGTTTTCCTCTTATTCTACAATTTTTTACATTTTTTAATCTATCAGCATCTAGTTGCTAGTTATGTAATGTGAAGTAATGCTTTGTGTTTGAAAGATGTGCAATGCAATGTAATCAACAATTTGAATATAAACTACAAAAATCTATTTTTAACAATTCATTAGTTAAACTCTCTATTTTATTTGCTCTTTATAACTCTATTGCTATGGAAATGCCTTAATACAATTAAAAAAATATTTGTCTCTTAGTCTACAATTTTTTACATTTTGTCATCTATCAACATCTAGTTATTAGTTATGCAATATGAAGTAATGCTTTGAGTTTGAAAGATATGCAATGCAATTTAATCAACAATTTGAGTATAAACTACAAAAATCTAGTTTTTACAATTCATTAGTTAAACTCTCTATTTTATTTGCTCTCTACAACTTGATTGCTATGGAAATGCCTTTCAATTAAAATAAATATTTTTTCGGCTTAGTCTATAATTTTTTGTTGCTATGTGTAGAACATTATAGATGGATCAATGTCGAAGGTTGACTACAGATCAATACCATGCATTTGATGAGAGAGTGGCTGATGAGCGGGACATGGACAAATATCCATGTCCATGTAATGATTGTCTTGGTGGAAAGGTGAGAAAAAGAAATCTGATTTATTGACATATGATAAGATATGGGCATAGTGGAATAATCCCTTGGGATTAAAATTATTATAAAGATATGGTAGAATTGTAGAGTGTGAGAGATGAAGAGGCAACAAACATAGATGAAGTGGCACCAAACATAGATGAAGAGGTAGAAATGTTAGATGAAGGGTTTGAAGTATATAGAATGTTGAATGAGGGTCTAAACAATGATTGGGCCAAGTTGATGGAGGATGCTTTAAAGTTTGTGTATGCGAAATTCAAGTTAAGTCATTTGACAACAATCCTTCAAATTCAGAACTTGCAAATGGTGTTTGGTTGGAAAAATGGGAGTGTAGATTACTTATTGGAATTATTAAGTTTGTTGTTACCACCTGACTCCACATTTACAATAAAATGAAGTCAATGTAAAATGAAAATCACTAAGCTAGGCTTAGGGTATGAAAACATCCACACATGTGTGAATGGTCGTGTATTATTTTGCAAGAATCTTGCAAGTGAGAGTGAATGTTTGAAATATCATGAAGTGAGGTATAGATAAGGGTTGAAATCAACTGTGGTTCCTACAAAGGTTCTTTGCCACTTTTTGGTAATCCCGTGATTAATTTGAATGTATAGGGGCAGAGACATTGTTGAACTTATGCAATGTCATGCCAAAAATAAGAGCACTGATGGAAAACAATGACATGTGCCTGATTCTAAGACGTGGATGGAATTTGATAACAGATGGCCTGATTTTTCTCAAGATCCTTGTAATATAAGGTTGGTTTGGATCTAGATGGGGTGAAACCATTCTTAGATAAAAGTACTAAATAGTCAACTTGGCCAGTGTTTTTAATAAATTATAACTTGCCTCCATGGTTAGCAACTAAATATTTTTTCTTAATGCTATCATTGATTATACCAAGAAAGAAAAGTGTGACTTCAGGTATAATTGATGCTTATCTAGAGCCATTATGTGATGAGCTAATGGAATTGTGGAAAGGAATTGAAGCAATTCAATCTTTAAGGGATGGTCATTCAATCAAATTCACTTTAAGAGCTTCCTTATTTTTTATGATTTATGATCTTCCTGCATATGGTACATTGTCTGGTCTCAATGTTCATGGATACCATGGATGTCCTACTTGCAAATTTAAGGATTTTGTGAGGCAATCAATAAGTCTGCGTAAGTGTATTTACCTTAAAATGGATCATCCATATCATCGACAAAAAACACAATTCAATGGTCAAGAAGAGAATCGTGAAGCACCATTGCTAATAAAAGGTGATTACATTGTTGAGAATGGACAAAAAGAATGTCATTTATTGAAAATGATGGGATTTCTAGTAATAGATATGATCCATGTAATGAAAGTGGTAAAAATATTGTGCATATTCTATACTATCATACTTTAAGGATATAGCCATTAGGCATACTATTGACTTTATGCATACTAAGAAAAATATAGCCTATGCTATTATAGAAACTCTTTTTGGCGATTTTGATACTATTTCATCACATGAATAATTTTGACAACTAAAGATTCATCAAAATATTTGGGTTGAAAAATATGATGATGAAAAATATAGAAAATCTAGTGCTCCTTATGTCTAGACAAAGGAACAATGTGCACAATTCTTATAGTTGATGTCTTAGACTCGCTTTCCCACTGGATAAGTAATTAGTAGTATTAGAATCCAAACTGACATTAATGGCTTAAGAGGCCTCAAGACCCATGACTATCATATCATAATCAAAAATATTTTACCTATTTTGGTAAATATATAAATTTTGGAAAAGGGTCCCAAATTGGTACTTATAAGGTTGGGCCTAATATTAAATAGAATGAGTTTACATGTATTAGATCCTTCGAACTTTGATAGTTTGAGGGAGGAGGTTGTTGAATTCCTTCATCGAGAATTTCTACCAACAATCTTTAACATTTCTATGCATATTTTGATTCATCTAGAATATGAACTAGAGCATTGTTGCCTAGTAAGAACGAGATGGATGTATCCTATAGAATGACATATAAAGGTTTTGAAAAAAATATTCGTACTAGGGAAAAACTAGAAGACAACATGTCTAAGGGATATTTAATGCAAGAGGCCATGGGATTTTGCATAGAATATATGAAGGATTTTAAAAAATTTGAGCATCATGTATTAGATGATGACAAAGATGAGAGAGTTGCAGGTGAGTATTAGAAGGAAATGGATGTCGCTTCAAGCTATCACATCAAGAAAGGAGTGTGATACATTCCTATATTCTTCAAAACACATAATTATTTGATAAGTGGCGTAGGTAAAAAAAATTACACAATAATTTATTTACTCAATTGTATTTACACGTTTATATTATTAATCTTACTATTTGTATGTTAATATTCTATGTAGAAAATATGAAGAAGAAAATCAAGCTTGGATGCAACATTGACCTCAAAAGCATAGATGTCATGATTTGATTAGAGGTGATTCTTTTCCAAAATTTGAAGAATGGATTGCTAATGCAGTCAGTGATGCAAAAGAAGGTCAAGATATAACAATAGAGGAAAGTGATATTTTGCAATCTCCACGATTATGTGTTATGCATTTTAGTAGAATGTGGGCCTATGGTAGTCATTTAAGAGTGGAAGAAAAAGACAAAGGAAAGAAAAATTGTGATTGTGTTGTTAGTGGTGAATTTCTTCACGAAACTAAGAAGAAATTTTATGTTGGATTCATCCAAGAAATTATTCAAGTGGATTTTGGTGAATATAGTCCTATATTATTAAAATGTAAGTGAATTTGACCATCCACAGTACAATTTGATGAGTATGGATTTGTACGCACAAATACAAGACAATTTTTATCAGAGATGAATGAGCCATATGTTCCCCTCTTCAAATTAACCAATCATTTCTAATTGATGATGTAAGAAGCTCAAGATGGTCATATTTCATTCAAACAAAGTCTCATTCAAAAAAAAAATCATGGAAGTTGTCGATATAATGCCTGATGGGAAATATGTTAATTTACAAGAAACATTCAAAGAAGTGGATGAAGACGATGATGGAGTGTTTGAAGAAGAGATTTTGATTACCAATGAAGAGATTGGGAGAGAATATATTGTATGTCACAGATGAGGATGAGGAAGAAAATAAAGTAGATTCAAACATGAGTGATTAGGATTTTGATCTTGCTAGCAATGTAGATGATTATGATGATATTTTATCACCTTAACTAGCTTGCCACCTTAAGAGGTTAGCTTGTCACCTAAAATTTGGTTATATTTATGGTGTAATTTATTATTGAATCTAATAAAGATCTGAGTATAGGTATGTTTATTCATTGTTGTTTTACTGATACATTTTTGAATGTAATCATCATTATTCTGTTGGTACGTTGTAAACAAAACCTAAGATGTTCACTACTAATTTGAAGTGCATTTAAAGTTAGGTTCAATAATTCTTCTCAGTGCATTAATTTTGTTTAGCTAATTTGAAGTACACTTAAAGTTAGGTTCACTATTGATTTAATCCTTACTTGAAGGAACCAATTAAAATAAATCACACAATTATAGAAAGTGTGTATTGAAAAATTAAACATATACTTGATATACTTAATTTGAATAACAAGGAAATATTAAACTAGAGACAACCATACAATCATACACAATATTATCAAAAAATAATTGAGACCAGAATTCAAGCACTAGATTAAAGATTCTTCTCCATTGATTGCTTGAAATAGATATTACAATATAATAGAAGTCTCTTCATATATGTTTCTATAAATGCCTATGATGATGATATCAAAATTCGGTCTTGTTTTATAAGAGAAGAAACAAGCCTCGAACTATTACAAAATATTCCATCTTTTCAAAATTCATGCCTCTTCGTATAAACTAAACATTGGTTTTTCTTAAAACATAACTAAGAGAAAAAAGAGAAAGTAGACAATATTGATTAGAAGCCCACAACAATTGAAATACACTTGTAGTCTATTAATCAACATAGGAGACCCATGATCATCCCAATCTAGAAAAGTTCCCCTCTCCATGATAGAGTGTTTGAAGGCTTGGTTCTTCCATTGCAACATCTTCAAGGCCCTATTCTTCCGGAGGAGCCAAATTCTTTTTCTTCCATTGGTATACTGTGTAGTCATGAGGCCATTTGTATTCTTGAATATTTGATATATTTTTTAGGTGATTACTCCATCTATAGTTGAGTAACCCTCTGACATCTATAATGAGTTTATAATATCTAGTATCCAAGGCTATTATTCCATCCATGATCAAATTAGGTTGTGGAAATTCAACTCACAATCCTTTTGTACACAAGCCATGCAATCAAGAATAATTTGGCCAAATTCCTTTCTCTATTCATTGATATGTTTCAATTGGTCATCATCCTTTAATATCCTTGGCACAAACCACTTCTTCAATGTATGAAATGATTCCATCCTTATTTTCATCTTCTAATATTCTCCATTCATATACCAAGATTCATCTATAACTAACTTAACCATCTGCTCAGTTGGCTTTAAAGCTGAAGGAGATTCCAAACTTCTTTGTAATACCATGCATAAAATCATCAAGGTATGATGAATTGGCTGCCACTTCTTGAAAAGAGGATCCAATATAAGTGCATGGTCTTTCATTTGGTCAATTTCTTGGGATAATGAAGTGTAGAAATCATACACACTTTCCAATTTATCTTCAATTAGTTTGATCTTGTGATCCAAGATTTTTTCCAAGACATTGATGATCTCATCCCTCACTCCCTCCTTGGTTTCATTATTGGATTTTTTCAACTCGTCCATATCTTGTCTTAGTACATTCATTTGTTTAGAGGATGCACTGTCTATATCAGTTGATTGGGTAGTAGGAGGTTGATACAATACTATTTATTTACTTTGTGAGGGACCTACTCCTTTCAATTTCTCTTTCAGTCTTACATTTTCTATGAGCAATTTATTTACCTCATCATTTAAGAATTTATGTTCCTTTTCATATTCTATCAATTTTTTTTCCATTTCCTTAACAACAACTCAAGTGAACATGGCCAAGTGCATTGTCATGGTTGCAAATTCGAAAGGAGATGTGTCCTTCAATGTTTTTACCATAGTTTTTCCTCTAATCTCTTGTACCACATCTAACAACATTTTTTTGTGTATTTCTTTGCTTGGCCCAAAATTCCAAGATCTCAATCTTAGGGTTGTACCTTGTACCACTTATTCCCTCATTAGAATCAGATTCAATAATCATCATTGGGTCTTCTTGTGCTCTTACTTGGTAAAGTAAGAATATATTATTTAGTTCCATACCTAAGATAATGAGTATATTACTCTTCAAAACCATATCCCTAGCTTCTTGTGGGCTAATATCAACATTATCGATTCTTAATTCATTGAAATTCTTGGCTACAATCTGATCATGCTGAGACTCTTCAACACCCATCATGTTTATCTCTAACCTTTCTTCAAACTCTCTCATTTTACTTTTAACCTAGAAATCCTTAAATTCATGGGTCTTAATGAAATCATCATCTTCAATAAATTTGAGAGTTACAATTTCCCTCTCATCATCTTGCATTTCCCTTTCTCCCTACACATGGATCTCAATTCTAGCCTCTGGTTTATGAACTTCAATTTCATGGGTTGGTCGATCTACCTCAAAATTATCCTTCAAACTCCTCAATACAATGGCCACTTCTTCTATATCTCCCACTTGTTCACTTATTGCATAGGAGACCATTCTATATGGCTTATGTGTCTTTTTTTTCTTAGGAAGTGGTTGTTCAAGAGGTGATTCTTGAGGAACATGACATACTAAAATAGTGTTAGGAGATGGCTCTAAAATTAAAATACCACTTGGAATTTTGGGAGATAATTTGGTGGGCCTCTCATCCTCTGCTGTAGACTTAGCATACAATTCATCAAACTTATCAATTATCAAATTTATGCTCTTAAGAGGATCTACTTCTTCTACAAAGTATCCCAAGAAGTCACTATTCTTCTTCTTCCTTTCTTTCTCAAGCTTCATCATGATCTCCCATTTTCTTTTCCTTTGATATACCTCTTGGGGAGTGAAGCAATTTCTAATCACATCCTCTTCATAAAACATTTGATGAGTGATTTCAGCCTTTGTGTGGAGGTTTTGTCTTATAAAATTCATATGGCTCTCAGGGTCAAAAACCCTTTCACTTTGAGACCTTAGAGAATATATTGTCTTGAGGTAACGTTGCAATTCTTCAAGGGTGTCATATCCAACAGATAATTCTTCACATATTTTTAAGTTAGGTAGAAATGTACCCTTCTTTTGTTTGTGCATGATATCCTTTTCCATCGACAACATCTACCACATTAATTCTAAAAAGGCTAACTGAAGAGGAACAAATTTTGGAAATATTTGTGGGGCCTGTGGGCACCCATAATTCCTGATTATTGTGACATCTTACAGAAAAAATCAATCACCAAAGTTATGAGTATGTGCTTGTTCTGGTTTCAAATCCAAGGGCCTCAATAGTTGTAGTATAGGTGTGTGTAATCTTGGCAATGAGTGGCCAATAACTCTCATAAATTTGTACATAAAGTCATCACGAAATAATACATAATAAGATTTTTTGCATTTTCTATCCCATTTATAACACTATCATTGCACAAGAAATAAGTTCCCTTATTGATCAATCTGATGCAGGAGCATCCAGTGGTGTAAGGGCAATCTTGCATCACCCAAAAATAGTTAAATTTCAAGTTTATCATTTTTCAGATGTTTTTACATTTTTGGATACCCATTTCGTCATAATGAAATTCTCAATTTACGGTTTTTTATTTTCTATTCCTGGGTTGGAAGATATTGCAGTTTTAGTTTCCCAGATTTGCACTTGAAAACCTTTCGAGTGGGATTTGAGGAACTTAGAGCTTCCAGATTGGCCCCAAAACTTTCCAAAATTGGCGTAGAAAATTTTGAGTGCGTTCTTGACTTCGAGACCTTTCCAACGGTTCAAACAGTTCGTGAATCGGAGCCCCGAATCAAAAGTTATGGCCCCGGGAAGTTGGCGCACTTTCTAGAAGATACCATTGCAAATGCTCTTTTGAAATTTGAACTTCATGTTGTAAATTTTTGGCACCAAACCGCCTAAACTCAATTTGAATATTTTTTGGCTCTAAAATAATGAGTAGCTCTATTTATGGGTGGGTTTTCTAATTTTGGGTAACTTTTTGGGGACAAGCTCGCATATTGCGAAAGGGTTATCTGTAGCTTTTGTAGCTTACATGTGTTGTAGAACTTGGGGATTTGAGATCCTCTGCATGTAAGAAGCTCCATTTATTGAATAATAAAGTTATTCTCTTATTTGTGGGTTATTTTCTGTGTCTCGGGTTGTGCCCTCATCAAGTGGTATTCAGCAGGGTTTTCTTGAGCGTGTGGACAGATCGCCGATCCTGAGGCAGTTTGCACCAGGACCGTGGTTGTGGGTCGAGGTCAAGAAAGATGCCTCCAAGAGTGATGCATAGTAGGCATGGTGGTGCCAGAGGTGGTGAGGTGGCAGAAATGCTGGTGGAAGAGATGCACTGGCAGCCTCCAAAGACAGGTTGATGCATTACAAGAGCAGTTGAGAAGAGGGTTAAACTTGAGGGAGGAAAGTGAGGATGAAGGAGAGGAAGAAGGTTCAAATGTAGAAGAGGAAGAATAAGTAATTGATCAAGACCAAATGCAGCTAATAAGGGCCATTTCAAAGATTAGGAAAAGACCTAGAGCAGAAGTCCCCAGTTATTCGGGAAGTCTGAACCCGGAAGAGTTGATCGATTGGATCAACAAGCTAGAAGAATATTTTGAGTATGAGGAAATAGAGGACCCAGAGCAAGTTAAGTTTGCAGAAATGAAGCTAAAGGGCCATGCCAGTATTTGGTGGAAAGAGGTCTAGTTGGAAAGAAATCAAAGAGGAAAAGTCAAGATCACCAGATGGGATCGCATGGTAGAGAAACTGAAGAAGCAGTTCATACCAGTGGACTAGGAGTTAGATCTATTGAAGAAATTGCAAGGGTTGAAGCAAAGAGGTAGATCTGTGAAAGAATATACTGAAGAATTTCATAAGATAATCATCAGAATGGGTCACATAGAGGCCAATAAGGAGAAGGTAGCCCAATATCTTAACGGGTTATGACCAAGCATTCAGGAGGAGTTAAGCCTAGTCAGAATGACCACAATTGAGGATGTGTATCAGTTTGCTCTAAAGGTGGAAGAGAGGCTAAACAAATGATTTGATGGAAAGTAAAAAGGACGGGGAGGTTAAAGCCGAAGGGGCAATGGAAGACCTTTAGAAGGCTGAAATGATGATGAAAAGAAAAGTGAAGATGTGGGTACCAGTCGAAGCCAAAGGAATGACAATTTCTACCGCCCTCGTGATCAAAACAGTGGTGATCAAAGAGGTAGAGGACGAGGGAGATATGGAAAAGGATCTGAAAGAGATGGTTTCAAAGGAACGTGTTTCTAGTGTGGTGAAGAAGGGCATCGAGCCTATGAATGTCCACAACACCAAGGAAGGGCAGACAAAAGGCCAGAAGGTCATGGAAGGGTTGCCCATGCAGATGAAGAGGCCCAATCTGAACATTCAGATGATGCTAAAAGGGGAGAAGCCCTAGTGACTGAGAAAAAGGAACTAGAACAGAGGAAGAATCTATTTTGCACAAGGTGCAAGTGTGAAGGAAAATATTGTGATGTCATTATTGACGGTGGAAGTACTGATAATCTGGTGTCAGAAGAGATGGTCACAAAGTTGAAGCTGAAGAGGAAAAAACACTCGCATCCATATCGGATTGCCTGGTTGCAGAAAGACCACAAAGTTTTGGTCAATGAGTAGTGCCTAGTGAAGTTCAAGATCGGAAGCTACCATGATGAGGTACTATGTGATATCATTCCCATGGATGCATGTCACATGTTGTTGGGGAGGCTGTGGCAGTTTGATAGATGAGCTATACATGATGGCCATGCAAACACTTATTCTTTGATAAAGGATGGGGTTCATCACAAATTGAAGCCCCTAAAGGAGACCGAAGAAAAGGTATGCAGTAGTGCTAAAAGTTGTTATGTAGATGGAAGAAAATTTTTAGAAGGTATAAAGAATGAGCGTGTGTGTTATGCATTGATTCCTAAAGTGAGTAAAGAGGATAGTGAGAAGGTTCTAGAAAAAGTTTGTGGCATGTTGGATGAGTTTCAAGATATTGTTTCTGATAATGTACCTGAGGGTTTACCACCAATAAGGAAGATTAGTCATTAGATTGACTTGATTCCTGGAGCCAGTTTGCCAAATAAGGAAGCTCATAGAATGACTCCAACAGAAAATGAGGAGTTGAATAGACAAGTTCAAGAGTTGTTGAGAAAGGGTTTGATATGGGAGAGTTTGAGCCCATGTGCAGTACCTGCAGTACTAACACCAAAGAAGGATGAAGAGTGGAGGATGTGTACAAATTCCCAAGCCATAAATAAGATAACAATCAAATATAGATTTCCCCTGCCAAGGATGGATGACCTGATGGACTATTTGATGGAGCTCAATATTTCACAAAGATTGATCTGAAGAGTGGATATCACCAGATCCGGATTTGAGAGGGAGATGAATGGAAGACTGCCTTCAAGACCAAAGAGGGCCTACACAAGTGGTTAGTCATGGCTTTTGGGCTAACCAATGCACCAAGCACATTCATTTGGCTCATGAACAAGGTATTAAAAGAATTTCTGGGAAGTTTTGTTATTGTGTATTTAGATGATATTTTTATTTTCAGTAAGACGTTGGATGAGCATCTAATGCATATTTGAAGAGCCTTTGAGAAGTTAATAGAAGAGAAACTGTTGATTAATCTGAAGAAGTGTAGTTTTGTGAAGAGGGAGTTAGTGTACTTGGGGTTTGTTGTCTCAGCAGAAGGTCTCAAGATGGACCCAGAGAAGGT
Organism: Sequoia sempervirens; assembly: GCA_007258455.2. Lineage (NCBI taxonomy): Eukaryota > Viridiplantae > Streptophyta > Pinopsida > Cupressales > Cupressaceae > Sequoia > Sequoia sempervirens. The sequence goes on along the minus strand of VDFB02047230.1, from coordinate 237,001,941 downwards.
GAAGGCTATTCTCGAATGGCATACCCTGAGAACTGCTACTGAGGTGAGATATTTCCATGGCTTGGCTAGTTTTTATAGAAAGTTCACTAGAAACATCAGTAGTATTTGTGGACCCCTGACTGAAACAATGAGAGGGGATAGAAAAGAATTCAAGTGGAGCACTGGAGCAGCAAAAAGTTTTGAATTGTTGAAGCAGAAGGTGACAGATCAACCTATTCTAGCTCTCCCAGATATCAACAAGGTGTTTCAGGTGGATTGTGATGCTAGTGGTTGTGCCATTGGAGCAGTGTTGAGCCAAGAAGCTAAGCCCATTGCCTATTTCAGTGAAAAGTTAAATGAAGCCAAGAGAAAGTATTCCGTATTTGATCAGGAATTTTATGCAATAGTTCAAGCATTAAAGAAATGGAGACATTATTTGTTGCCAAAGGAATTTGTTCTATATACTAATCATCAGGCCTTGCAGTACCTAAATAGTCAAGAAAAATTAAATCAGAGGCATATGAAATGGGTAGAGTTTTTGTAGAGTTATATTTTTGTTTTGAAACATGGGAGTGGGAAGTCAAATAGGGTTGCAGATGCCTTAAGTAGGAGGCATACATTGATGACAAAGATGCAGATTGAAGTGGTTGGGTTCAATGAACTCAAGACATAGTATGCAGAAGATCCTGATTTTGCAGAGGCTTGGACAGCTTGCAAGGAACCTGTTACAGTGGACAGGACAAGGTGGCTGGATTTCATAATCCAGGATGGCATGTTATTTAAGGGAAGTCAATTGTGTATTCCGAGAAGTTCCATGAGGGAGAACCTGATAAAGGAGAAGCATAGTGGAGGATTGGCAGGACATTTTTTTTGGGATAAGACCATTGCCATTATAAGTGAGCATTATTATTGGCCTCAGTTGTCACAGGATGTGAAGAAGTTTGTACAAAGCTACAGAGTATTTCAGATGGCTAAAGGAGTGAGCCAGAATACAGGCTTATATCAGCCCCTACCTCTACTAGAGAGGCCATGGGAGGATATAAGTATGGAATTTGTTCTTGGTTTGCCAAGGACACAACGAGGGAATGATTCAATTTTTGTGGTGGTTGATAGGTTTTTGAAGATGACACATTTCATTCCATGTTAGAAGACCCATGATGCAGTCCACATTGTTGACTTGTTCTTCAAAGATGTGGTGAAGCTACATGGTTTGCCAAAGAGTATTGTTTAAGATCATGACACCAAATTTATGGGGCACTTTTGGAGGACCTTGTGGAAGAAGCTGAAGACAAAGTTGAAGTTTAGTTCTGCACACCATCCACAAACAGATGGGCAGACAGAGGTTGTTAACAAGAGTCTGGAAAACCTACTGAGATGTTTGGTAGGAGATAAATCAAATGGATGGGACTTGATCTTACCCCAAGCAAAATTTTCTTAAAACAATTCTGTCAACAGAAGCACTGGTAGATCACCATTCCAGATTGTGTATGGAGGTAGCCCCAGAACAGCTCCAGAATTGAGGAAGATGGACCACGAGAAGAAAATAAGTGTTGAAGCCAAAGATTTTGTAGAACACATCAAGGATATACATGAGAAGGTAAGAGAACATATTAACAAGATGAATATGCAGTATAAGGCTAAGGCAGATCAGAAGCGGAGGTATAAGGAGTTTTAGATTGGTGATGAAGTGATGGTCCACTTGAGGAAAGAAAAGGTTTCCAGTGGGAACATATAACAAATTGAAGATGAAGAAGTTTGGTCCCTGTAAAATTTTAAAGAAGCATGATTCAGGGAATGCATATGAGGTAGAGTTTCCAGATGGATTCAACATTTCCCTTGTGTTCAACATTTTCGATTTGACAGAGTACCATGAAGGTGGCACAGAGGACATACCAATGATGGAACAGTGTGGGATTCTAGCACCTACTTCAGAAAAGGAGGAGATTGAGGAAATATTGGATAGTCGTGTGGGAAGGATTACAAGAAACAAGCAGTATGAAGAATATCTGGTGAAATGGAGAGGAAGTCCTGTGGAAGATTCCTCCTGGCTATCTAAGGCAGCAGTTCACCAATTGGGTTATCCTCAACCATCTGAGACGTGATAGGGTCACTTCTCAAAAAAATTACCCTAGTTGTCTGATGCAGGAGCAGCCAGTGGTGTAAGGGCAATCTTGCATCACCCAAAAATAGTTAAATTTCAAGTTTATCATTTTTTAGATGTTTTTACATTTTTGGATACCCATTTCGTCATAATGAAATTCTCAATTTATGGTTTTTTATTTTCTATTCCGAGGTTGGAAGATATTGCAGTTTTAGTTTCCCAGATTTGCACCTAAAAACCTTCCAAGTGGGATTTGAGGCACTTAGAGCTTCTAGATTGGCCCTGAAAGTTGTTGAAATCAGCATAGTGGATTTCCAACATGTTCTTGACTTTGAGACCTTTCCAACGGTTCAAACGGTTCACGAATCGGAGCCCCGAATCAAAAGTTATGGCCCCGGGAAGTTGGCGCACTTTCTAGAATATATCATTGCAAATGTTCTTTTGAAATTTGAACTTCATGTTGTAAATTTTTGGCGCCAAACTGCCTAAATTCAATTTGAATGTTTTTTGGGCTCCAAACTAATGAGGAGCTCTATTTATGGGCAGGTTTTTCTAATTTTGGATAACTTTTTCGGGATAAGCTCGTATATTGCGAAAGGGTTATCCTGTAGCTTTCTGTAGCTTGCATGTGTTGTAGAACTTGGGGATTTGAGATCCTTTGCATGTAAGAAGCTCCATTTTCTGAATAATAAAGTTATTCTCTTATTTGTGGGTTATTTTTTGTGTATCGGGTTGTGCCCTCATCAAGTGGTATTAGAGTAGGGTTTTCTTGAGCGTGTGACAGATCATCGTGAGGCGTTCGCACCGGACCGTGGTTGTGGGTCGAGGTCAAGAAAGATGACTCCAAGAGTGATGCCTGGTAGGCATGGTGGTGCTAGAGGTGGTTGAGGTGGCAGAAATGCTGGTGGAAGAGATGCACTAGCAGCCCTCTAGAGACAGGTTGATGCATTACAAGAGCAGTTGAGAAGAGGGTTAAACCTGAGGGAGGAAAGTGAGGATGAAGGAGAGGAAGAAGGTTCAGATGTAGAAGAGGAAGAAGAAGTAATTGATCAAGACCAAATGTGGCTAATAAGGGCCATTTCAAAGATCAGGAAAAGACCTAGAGCAAAAGTCCCCAGTTATTCGGGATGTCTGAACCCAGAAGAGTTGATCGATTGGATCAACGAGCTAGAAGAATATTTTCAGTATGAGGAAATAAAGGACCCAGATCGGGTTAAGTTTGAAAAAATGAAGCTAAAGGGCCATGCCAATATTTGGTGGAAAGAGGTCCAATTGGAAAAAAATCGAAGAGGAAAAGTCAAGATCACCAGATGGGATCGCATGGTAGAGAAACTGAAGAAGCAGTTCATACCAGTGGACTATGAGTTAGATCTGTTGAAGAAATTGCAAGGGTTGAAACAAGGAGGTAGATCTGTGAAAGAATATACTAAATAATTTCATAAGATAATCATCAGAACGGGTCACACAGAGGCCAATAAGGAGAAGGTAGCCCGATATCTTAATGGGTTACGACCGAGCATTCAGGAGGAGTTAAGCCTAGTCAGAATGACTACCATTGAGGATGTGTATCAGTTTGCTCTAAAGGTGGAAGAGAGGCTGAACAAAAGATTTGATGGCAAGCAAAAAGGATGGGGAGGTCAAAGAGGAAGGGGTAATGGAAGACGTTCAGGTGGCCAAAATGATGATGAAAAGAAAAGTGAAGATGTGGGTACCAGTCGAAGCCAAAGGAATGACAATTTCTACCACCCTCGTAATCAAAACAGTGGTGATCAAAGAGGTAGAGGATGAGGGAGATATGGACAAGGATCTGGAAGAGGTGGTTTCAAAGGAACATGTTTCCAGTGTGGTGAAGAAGGGCATCGAGCCTATGAATGTCCACAACACCAAGGAAGGGTAGACAAAAGGCCAAAAGGTAGTGGAAGGGTTGCCCATGCAGATGAAGAGGCCCAATCTGAACATTTAGATGATGCTGAAAGGGGAGAAGCCCTAGTGACTGAGGAAAAGGAACCAGAATAGAGGAAGAATCTATTTTGCACAAAGTGCAAGTGTGAAGGAAAATGTTGTGATGTCATTATTGACGGTGGAAGTATTGATAATCTGGTGTCAGAAGAGATGGTCACAAAGTTGAAGCTGAAGAGGGAAAAACACCCGCATCCATATCAAATTGCCTGGTTGCAGAAAGACCACAAAGTTTTGGTCAATGAGCAATGCCTAGTGAAGTTCAAGATCAGAAGCTACCGTGATAAGGTACTATGCGATATCATTCCCATGGATGCATGTCACATGTTGTTGGGGAGGCCGTTGCAGTTTGATAGACAAGCTATTCATGATGGCCATGCAAACACTTATTCTTTGACAAAGGATGGGGTTCGTCACAAATTGAAGCCCCTAAAGGAGACCGAAGAAAAGGTATGCAGTAGTGCTAGAATTTGTTATGTAGATGGAAGAAATTTTTTAGAAGGTATGAAGCATGAACGTGTGTGTTATGCATTGATTCCTAAAGTGAGTAAGGAGGATAGTGAGAAGGTTGTAGAAGAAGTTTGTGGAATGTTCGATGAGTTTCAGGATATTGTTTTTGATAATGTACTTGAGGGTTTACCACCAATAAGGAAGATCAATCATCAGATTGACTTGATTCCTGGAGCCACTTTGCCAAATAAGGTAGCTCATAGAATGAATCCAACAGAAAATGAGGAGTTGAACAGACAAGTTCAAGAGTTGTTGAGAAATGGTTTGATACAGGAGAGTTTGATCCCATGTGCAGTACCTGCAGTACTAGCACCAAAGAAGGATGGAGAGTGGAGGATGTGTACAGATTCCTGAGCCATAAACAAGATAACAATCAAATACAGATTTCCCCTACCAAGGATGGATGACCTGATGGACTATTTGAGTGGAGCTTAGTATTTCACAAAGATTGATCTAAAGAGTGGATATCACCAGATCCAGATTTGAGAGGGAGATGAATGGAAGACTGCCTTCAAGACTAAAGAGGGCCTGCACAAGTGGTTAGTCATGCCTTTTGGGCTAACCAGTGCACCAAGCACATTCATGCGGCTCATGAATGAGGTGATAAAAGAATTTCTGGGAAGTTTTGTTATTATGTATTTAGATGATATTTTTATTTTCAGTAAGACGTTGGATGAGCATCTGATGCATATTCGGAGAGCCTTTGAGAAGTTAAGAGAAGAGAAACTATTGATTAATCTGAAGAAGTGCAGTTTTGTGAAGAGGGAGTTAGTGTACTTGGGGTTTGTTGTCTCAGCAGAAGGTCTCAAGATGGACTCAAAGAAGGGGAAGGCTATTTTGGAATGGCCTACCCCGAGAACTACTACCGAGGTGAGATCTTTCCATGGATTGGCTAGTTTTTACAGAAAGTTAATTAGAAACTTTAGTAGTATTTGTGGACCCCTGACTGAAATAATGAGAGGGGATAGAAAAGAATTCAAGTGGAGCACTGGAGTAGCAAAAAGTTTTGAATTCTTGAAGTAGAAGGTGATAGAGCAACCTATTCTAGCTCTCCCAGATTTCAACAAGGTGTTTCAGGTGGATTGTGACGCTAGTGGTTGTGCCATTGGAGCAGTGTTGAGCCAAGAAGCTAAGCCCATTCCCTATTTCAGTGAAAATTTAAATGAAGCCAAGAGAAAGTATTCCGTATTTGATCAGAAATTTTATTCAATAGTTCAAGCATTAGAGAAATGGAGACATTATTTGTTGCCAAAGGAATTTGTTCTATATACTGATCATCAGGCCTTGCAGTACCTAAATAGTCAAGGAAAATTAAATCAGAGGCATATGAAATGGGTAGAGTTTTTGCAGAGTTATACTTTTGTTTTGAAACATAGGAGTGGGAAGTCAAATAGGGTTGCAGATGCCTTAAGTAGGAGGCATACATTGATGAAAAAAATGTAGATTGAAGTGGTTGGGTTCAATGAACTCAAGACACAGTATGCAAAAGATCCTTATTTTGCAGAGGCTTGGAAAGCTTGCAAGGAACTTGTGACAGTGGATAGGACAAGGTGGCTGGATTTCATAATCCAGGATGGCATGTTATTTAAGGGAGGTCAATTGTGTATTCCGAGAAGTTTCGTGAGGGAGAACCTGATAAAGGAGAAGCATAGTGGAGGATTGGCAGGACATTTTGGTCGGGATAAGACCATTGCCATTATCAGTGAGCATTATTATTAGCCTCATTTGTCACAGGATGTGAAAAAGTTTGTACAAAGCTGCAGAGTATGTCAGATGGCTAAAGGAGGGAGCCAGAATATAGGCTTATATCAGCCCTTACCTGTACCAGAGAGGCCATGGGAGGATATAAGTATGTACTTTGTTCTTGGTTTGCCAAGGACACAACGAGGGAATGATTTAGTTTTTGTGGTGGTTGATAGGTTTTCGAAGATGTCACATTTCATTCCATGTCAGAAGACCCATGATGCAGTCCACATTGCTGACTTGTTCTTCAAAGAGGTGGTGAGGCTACATGGTTTACCAAAGAGTATTGTTTCAGATCGTGAAACCAAATTTATGGGGCACTTTTGGAGGACCTTGTGGAAGAAGCTGAAGACAGAGTTGAAGTTCAGTTCTGCACACAATCCACAAACAGATGGGTAGATAGAGGTTGTTAACAGGAGTTTGGGTAACCTACTGAGATGTTTGGTAGGAGATAAACCCCAAGGGATGGGACTTGATCTTACCCCAAGCAGAATTTTCTTACAACAATTCTGTCAACAGAAGCACTGGTAGATCACCATTCCAGATTGTGTATGGAGGTAGCCCCAAAACAACTTCAGAATTGAGGAAGATGGACCTCGAGAAGAAAATAAGTGTTGAAGCCAAATATTTTTTAGAACACATCAAGGATATACATGAGAAGGGAAGATAACATATTAATAAGATGAATATGCAGTATAAGGCTAAGGCAGATCAGAAGCGGAGGTATAAGGAGTCTCAGATTGGTGATGAAGTGATGGTCCACTTGAGGCAAGAAAGGTTTCCAGTGGGAACATATAACAAATTGAAGATGAAGAAGTTCGGTCCCTGTAAAATTTTAAAGAAGCATGATTCAGGGAATGCATATGAGGTAGAGTTGCCGGATGGATTGAACATTTCCTGTGTTCAACATTTCCGATTTGACAGAGTATGCTATTCCTTAATATTGTACATCGGGTTATGAATAGTTGGCTTGTGGCTATCTTAACTCTCTATTAAGTTATATTATCATTAGTATATTGTTATTTAGTTTTTTAGGTCGGCCTAAGTCTGATATAGGTGTGTGTCTAAGTTGGCCTAGGTGATATCCTTGGCATAAATAGGTATATATAGGAGGTTGTGAGTCTTATTTCATCATCAAGTTTGTGAAGTGTGTTCTCATTAGAGATATTTGGAGGTTTTCCCCTCGAAGTGGCTTGTTATTCTTAGTTATTATCAAGTATTTGTAGCATATTTCATATCATATTCTTCTATTGTGCAAGTTATTTCATAACAAGTGGTATCAGAGCATGATCTTGGCACCATAGAGGCAAGGTTTTTCTCAATTTTGGAGGTGATTTTGGGAAGAGCATATCTTTCAGATTTTGGTGAATTGTTTTCTAATTTTTAAAGGGTTTTTGAAGAACATATTGAAGAATCTACAGTCTAGATTTTAGAAGAATTGGAGCAGAATTAAGTGAATTATTGCAGAATTAGGGTTTCTACACTATTTTTTTGGAATCTACATATCTCGCACATCTTGTTGAATTGGAGTCTGATTTGTATTGGGTTTTTGAATAAATACTAAAGGAAATTATAGTAAAATTTTGAGAGAATTTAAGTTTCATTTATGTGATTTATTTCAATATTAGTGGTTTCCATCATGACATGGCCTGCAACAAGGGGTAAAAAGAATGTTGTCACTCCGGGGAAGACTCCTGATAAGGATGGTGAAACAATCGAGGATGTTACTCATAATGAAGAAATAAATAAGGTCAAGGAAGAAATTTCCTCAATTAAGATGGATATATGTGACCTAAGAGGAGATATGTTTGACATGAAAAACATGTTAAGCACCTACATAGCTGAATCAAGAAAGGAGTTCTCAAGCGGCGAAGGTGAAAATTCTAGGTCAGCTACTACTAACACAAGCTTCAGTACTCCTATGGGATCTAGGAATTTATTTCCAAAGGTGGATATGCGCAAGTTTGATGGTAAGGATCCTCTAACATGGATAAACCAAATGGAGAATTTTTTTGAAGTACACCAAATCCCAAATGGACAAAAGGTCACGATGGATTCCTTATATTTAGAACCAGATCAATTCATTTGGTATCGTTGGCTTTGCACTCATCGAGGTAAAAAGGGGCTCACTATCTCATGGTCAATTTTTACAGAGGAACTCCAAGCGCAATATAGCAATAGCGTCACAGACAACTTCTTCAGCCAGCTAGCTAAACTTCAACAAACAGGATCAGTTAAGGATTATATTCAACAATTCCAAAATCTATCCTTAAGGGTGGATTCAATTACGGAGGAAAATTTGAATGACTTATTCTTGGTGGTCTCAAGGATCACATTCAACATGAGGTATGCATGTTTAGCCCTAGTTCCATAAATGAGTCTTTTATCTTAGCACGCAGGTAGAGGGAGAAAATCTGATTCCTAAGAAGCAAGGGGCTAATGCTGACAAGAGAGAAAGGATATTCAACACAACCTACGGTTGACTCCACAAACAAATTGAGGAGAAAAGAGAAAAAGGCTTGTGTTTCAATTGTGATAGCAAATACAGTCGAGGACATAAATGTAGTGAAAAGAAATTGTTTTATATTGAAGGTCCCAATGAGGAAGAAGAGGAGGAACCCATACTAGAAGATGAAAGGGAGTCAAATGAGGAATCACATGATTCTCAACCAATCATTTTTGTCATGCACTCTCAAGTTTCAGGCTCCACAAACTCTCAAGGTGGTGGGGTTCCTAAAGAAGCAGAAGGTAATAGTGTTGATCGACTCGGTAGTACTCATAATTTCATCAACAAAAAGTTAGCTACTCATCTAAATTGTTTCATATATCCAGCTCCAGAGTTTCAAGTTTTGATTGCAGATGGTGGTACAGTTAGTTGTTCAGGGAAGTGTCATAGCATTAAATTATCCATGGGATATTATCATCTTGATACCCCAATGTATGCGATATCCATGGGTGCAGCAGATATTGTTTTGGGAGTACAATGGCTTACTACATTAGGAACAATTGAGATGAACTTCCAAGAACTATTCATGAGATTCCAATCAGAAGGAAGGCTAGTAGAGCTAAGGGGGTTGAAGGAAAAATCTCCACAAATGGTAAGATCTCATCAAATGCAAAAGTTGCTTAAGAAAGGAGTGGATGGATTTGTGGCCCAACTATGTTCATTAGAAGTCTCTCAATCTATTACTCCTACTCATCAAAATTTGCAAGCTATAATTGATTGTCACTCAGTTGTTCTTGGAGATATTCCTAAAGACTTCCTCCTAAGAGGGATCATGATCATGCCATCCAGTTAGTCCCAGGGAGCCAACCACCGAACATCAAGCCTTACAGGTATCCACACATACAAAAGAGTGATAAAAAAAACTGTTGAAGAGATGCTAGAGGTAGGAATCATCAGGCATAGCCAAAGTGCTTACTCCTCACCGGTGGTGATGGTACATAAGAAGGATGATACTTGGTGCATGTGTCTAGATTATAGAGTGCTCAACATGTACACCATTAAAGATAAGTTTCCAATTCCAGTCATTGATGATTTGCTAGATGAATTAAATGGAGGTATGTTTTTTACCAAGTTAGATCTTAGATTTGGTTATCACCAAATTCAAATTAAGGAGGAAGATATTTTTAAGACATCATTTCAGACTCATGAGGGTCATTATGAATTTTTGGTGATGCCATTTGGTCTTACCAATGCACCATCTACATTCCAAAGTTTGATGAATTCCATTTTTAAAAAGTTCTTGAGAAAGTTTGTGTTAGTATTCTTTGATGATATATTGATTTACATCAAGACTTGGGAAGAACATTTGCAACATGTGGACCAAGCATTACAAATACTTGAAGATCATAAAATCTATGCTAAGCCATCCAAGTGTGCTTTTGGTCTTACAGAGGTGGAGTATTTGGGACACATAGTTTCACATGAAGGAGTAAAGGTGGACCCTAACAAAATTAATGCTATCATGGAATGGCCTATTCCAAAAACCATTAAGAAACTGAGAGGATTCTTGGGATTGACAGTGGTACTATAGAAGATTTGTGAAGAATTATGGTAGTATAGCAGCACCTCTCACCACTCTATTGAAGAAGGATTCTTTTCATTGGAACGAGTCTGCCAATATAGCATTTGAGAGATTGAAGGAGGCTATGTGTACAACTCCAGTACTTGTCACTCTAGACTTCACCAAGGAATTCATTGTGGAATGTGATGCTTCTAGAAATGGGATAGGAGCAGTGCTCATGCAAGAAGGTCGACCAATTGCTTTTGAGAGTCGTCAATTAAAAGGTAAGAATCTACTCAAACCTATTTATGAGAAGGAAATGCTAGCAATACTCCATGTAGTGAAACAATGGCGACCTTATCTATTGGGTAGACATTTCAAGGTTAAGACAGATCATGATAGCCTAAAATATTTTTTGGAACAACGACTATCTTCTGAAGAGCAACAAAAATGGGTCACTAAGATGTTAGGATATGACTTTGAGATTGTATATAAGAAAGGGAAAGAAAATATTATCGCAGATGCACTGTCAAGGAAGGATGAGAAAGATGAAGCCTATGTGCCCTTTCAATACAAGAAAATTGGGTGGGGAAGCCAAAGTAGAGTGGCAAAACGATGTTGTGACAAGTAATCTCATCGAGTAATTAAAAAGTGATCCTAGTAGTTGGATAAGTTTTGTTGGAAGGGAGATACTCTTTGGTATAAAGAGTTTGTATCTCTGCAAGAATTCCAACCTTAAAATCAAGATTCTCACAGAAGTTGCATGAGTCTCCAGTGGGTGGTCATTCAGGATTTTTGAAGACATATCATCAAGTCAAGCAAGATTTCTTTTGGGAAGGCTAAAGGGTGATGTTCAAAAATTTGTGGCTAATGTTTGGTGTGTCAAAGGCATAAAGGGGAGACAATTAAGACACCAGGTCTCTTGCAACCCTTATCTATTCCTAGCCAGTGTTGGGAAGAGATATCCATGGACTTCATCACAGGGCTTCCCAAATCTAAGGTCATAATGTCATCATGGTGGTAGTTGATCGACTCACTAAATATGCACATTTCATTGCATTAGCACATCCTTTTACAAAGAAGTGCAGTATAAAGCTTTTTGGAGAATATCCAAAAGCTACATGGTACACCTAAAGTTATTGTTAGTGATCGTGATCCTATCTTCACTAGTCACTTTTGGAAAGATTTATTCTCATGTTTGGGTACTCAATTGGCTCTTAGCTCTTCATACCACCCTCAATCAGATGGGAAAACTGAGGTTGTTAATAAGTGTTTGGAAGGATATCTACGTTGTTTCACTTCAGAGAAAAAGTCCAGTGGGTAGATTGGCTACCACTTGCAAAATGGTGGTATAACACTTCTTTTCATAGCTCATCAAAAATGTCTCCATTTTTGGCACTTTATGGATATCATCCTCCTTCCATCACATCATCAATAAAGGTGTCACCAAGAGTTCAGGTAGTAGAAGACCACTTGCTTCATCAACAACAAGTACTTTAAGGACTCAAGGAGAATTTAGCCATGGCACAAAATTGAATGAAGCAATAGGCAGACCAACATCATAGTGAAAGAAGTTTTGAAGTCAGATTGGGTCTTCTGCATTGCAGCCTTATAAGCAAATCTCACTAAAGCAGCAAAGAAAGAATAATAAGTTGTCTCCAAAGTATTATGGTCCATACCAAATCATGTAAGATCGTAGTGTGCCTACAAGCTTGAGTTGCCACCAACAACAAATATACATCCAGTTTTTCATGTTTCCTATTCTGAAGAAGGTAATTGGGCATAATATTCCCACTCAAACAACACTTCCCGAGCTGGATGAAGAAGGAAGAATCATTTTGGAACCAAAGTGCATTCATCAAACACACACAAAGAAGCTAAGGAATAGAACTATCACCGAGTATCTCATCCAATGGAAGAATTTACCAGTTGAAGATGCCACATGGGAAGACGAGGAGTTCATTCAAAAGTTTCTAAACTTGATTAGCATTGAGGACAATGCTTCTTTGAAGAAGGGGGGCATGCTACACCCTTTATATTATTGTACATCGGGTTATGAATAGTCGGCTTGTGGCTATCTTAACTCTATTAAGTCATATTATCATTAGTATATTGTTATTTAGTTGTTTAGGTCGACCTAAGTCTTATATAGGTGTGTCTAAGTCGGCCTAGGTGATATCCTTGGCATAAATAGGTATATATATAGAGGCTTTCAGAGTCTTATTTCATCATCAAGTTGTGAAGTGTGTTCTCATTAGAGATATTTGGAGGTTTTCCCCCTCAAAGTGGCTTGTTATTCTCAGTTATTATCAAGTATTTGTAGCATATTTCATATCATATTCTTCTATTGTGCAAGTTATTTCATAACAGAGTACCATGAAGGTGGCACAAAGGACATACCAATGATGGTACAGTGTGAGATTCCAGCACCTACTTCAAAAAAGGAGGAGATTGAGGAAATCTTGGATAGTCATGTGCAAAGGAGTACTAGAAACAGGCAGTATGAAGAATATCTGGTGAAATGGAGAGGAAGGCCTGTGGAAGATTCCTCCTGGCTATCTAAGGCAGAGATTCACCTGTTGGGTTTTCCTTAACCATCTGAGACATGACGGGGTCACTTCTCAAAAAATATTACACTAGGTGTCTGATGCAGGAGCATCTAGTGGTGTAAGGGCAATCTTGCATCACCCAAAAATAGTTAAATTTCAAGTTTATCATTTTTTAGATGTTTTTACATTTTTGGATACCCATTTTATCATAATAAAATTCTCAATTTACGGTTTTTTATTTTCTATTCCTGGGTTGGAAGATATTGCAGTTTTAGTTTCCCAGATTTGCACCTGAAAACCTTTCGAGTGAGATTTGAGGCACTTAGAGCTTCCGGATTGGCCCTGAAACTTTCTAAAATTGGCATAGAAAATTCAGAGTGCGTTCTTGACTTCGAGACCTTTCCAATAGTTCAAACGGTTCGCGAATCAGAGCCCCGGATCAAAAGTTATGGCTCTGGGAAGTTGGCTCACTTTCTAGAAGATATCATTGCAAATGCTCTTTTGAAATTTGAACTTCATGTTGTAAATTTTTGGTGCCAAACCACCTAAACTCAATTTTAATGTTGTTTTGGCTCCAAACTAATGAGGAGCTCTATTTATGGGCAGGTTTTTCTAATTTTGGGTAACTTTTTGGGGACAAGCTCGCATATTGCGAAAGGGTTATCCTGTAGCTTTCTGTAGCTTGCATGTGTTGTAGAACTTGGGGATTTGAGATCCTCTACATGTAAGAAGCTCCATTTATTGAATAATAAAGTTATTCTCTTATTTGTGGGTTATTTTCTGTGTCTCATGTTGTGCCCTCATCAAGTGGTATCAGAGCAGGGTTTTCTTGAGCATGTGGACAGATCGCCGATCGTGAGGCAGTTCGCACTAGGACTATGGTTGTGGGTCGAGGTCAAGAAAGATGCCTCCAAGAGTGATGCCTGGTAGGCATGGTGGTGCCAGAGGTGGTCGAGGTGGCAGAAATGCTAGTGGAAGAGATGCATTGATAGCCCTCCAGAGACAGGTTGATGCATTACAAGAGCAGTTGAGAAGAGGGTTAAACCTGAGGGAGGAAAGTGAGGATGAAGGAGAGGAAGAAGGTTCAGATGTAGAAGAGGAAGAAGAAGTAATTGATCAAGACCAAATGTGGCTAATAAGGGCCATTTCAAAGATCGAGAAAAGACCTAGAGTAGAAGTCCCCAGTTATTTTGGAAGTCTGAACCCGGAAGAGTTGATCGATTGGATCAACGAGCCAGAAGAATATTTTGAGTATGAGGAAATAGAGGACCCAGATCGGGTTAAGTTTGCAAAAATGAAGCTAAAGGGCCATGCCAGTATTTGGTGGAAAGAGGTCCAGTTGGAAAGAAATCGAAGAGGAAAAGTCA
>VDFB02047230.1:236961424-236987626 GCA_007258455.2 Sequoia sempervirens | reverse complement strand
GGGTGAAGACAAAGTAGTTGAAGCTAAAGTGAGATCTAGTATAACAAGCATGGTCTAGAACTCTAGAACACCTAAAAAACCGCTAGTCAGGCAACCAAATGCTCAAATGTACTTATCATTTAATGACTATTGTTTTCTATGCAAGAAATTTGGACATAAGGCTATAGAGTGTAGAAGCAAGAAGGAACCCAGTACTCAATGCTTTAACTATCACAAGTTTGGTCACAAAACAAGTCATTGCAGAAGTTAGTTATCTAATCTAGTTAGAAGGAATGGAATGAATAATCACTTTCATGGTAATTTCTATTTATTGCATGGTTATTGTCACAAATCTAATCAGTGTAGATCTAAGGTTCACTCAGTTAAGTTAGGAAAAAAATGTTACAAGTGCAGTCAACCCAGACATTATGCTAACACATGCAGATATGTTGCTCCAAAAAAGTTTGAAAACAAAAAAAAGGTTACAAAATTAGGTGAATATAAGAAGAAGATTGTCATGGTGTGGAAGAAAAAGGAAATGAGTGTTGAAAACTCTTTTGTAGTACTAGATCTTGGTACAAGCTCTTCTGGAAATTAAGCCAACTACCTTGGGTCAGAGGGAGTGTTGCTATGCATATCTTGTCGGCTCCCCCTCTCTAAAGTAATATTGATGTGTTTTCAACATGACTAAGTTTGATCTAGTTGGTGATGTATGATGAAGCTTAATCTGGCTGATTGAAAAGTGAAGTACAATTGATGACATCATTGATGTAAGTTTTTGGCAAAAAATTCATCATGAGCAAGGTGGAGTTTTAAATTATTTCTCACAGTTTACAAAGGAGAAGAAGAGGTTTCATTGAGCGATAAAATGTTGAAGAAGATAAGTGTGATGATGGAATCCATTGATAGAGAATCCAGTGGTGGTATTTTACTAAGGATGGAGGGAGTAGAGTTGGATGAATTTGATCATTGGAAGATGAAGGAAATGGAACTAGGGTTGAAGACTAATGAATTGCAGAATGTAAGTTCCCTAGTTATGTTGCATATGGTATCACTTACAAAATCTATTTCAAAAATTTTGAAGGTTGTACTTCAGCTATTGTTGTGTATGTTGCACATAAGATGGTGAAGGAAAATAAACAATTTGACCTGTGTAGCCTAATAATGGAAAACCTAATTGTGAATGTCAAAATGTCCTTGGTTGAGAGTAATCCTTTTTGGTTTGGGTCTCTACTCATATATTTAGTATTTTAATTTTTGAGTTCACTACCATCAAAGGAGAATGTTACATGGAATTTTGGCATCCCTATTGAAAATCAAGCTCACAAATATCTGGAATGTATGGAAGATAAAGAAAGTACATGCAAATTTTATTCCTTATCCTTGCAGATGGATTTGTGCTCCAGTGTGATAGTGTCTATTTAGGTTGAGGATTCCTCCTCTGGTAAGAAGGAGTTAGATGTTATCATTGGTGGTTCCCCTCCGAAACCTAAAAGGAGGAAAATTAACACAATGGATGTCATCACTATCTTAGAAGAGAAGAAGGAAGAAAAGTCTTTGCCTAGATCTGACTCTTTCGATATAGATGAAGTTTGTTCAATGTTGGATGAAGGTGATATGAAAAAGATTGGTGAAATGTGGTATACCTTCTCTACAGACTGTAGGGCTAGAATTAAAGATGCCTTATTTGATTATCTATTCAAAAAAGGTATTACTATTTCAATTGTTTCTGACTCGTTACCAGATGATTTGGAAAAAGTTGTTGAAGAAAGGATGTTGTAGCAAGGATCTAAAGGTCATAAGATCCAAGCTATGATTGGGAGAAGGTGTTTCAAATCCAAACAAAATTTATCCAAACACATTGGTGAGATAAGAGAATGCATTAAGGAGATGTTTTACATCTACAGGTATTGTCTCTAGTGGCCTACTATTGTTGATAATTTTAGAAGTAGAATTGAAGCTATTGAATTTGAATTGAATGATATTGGGAAGTTTTTTGACTTCTGCAAAGATAAAGATGGAAAAAAAAGAATAAGAGTTGGTGAGTTGCAAGCTGAGTTATTTTCTACTCAAAGATAGAGGGAAGATTTGGTTAAAACTTTTTGGTTGGTCAAAGAAATTGTCAAGGTCCAGTTGGATCATCTCTCTAGGATACTTTCTGATGCAAAGGATTGTGAATGATAGTGCCTATCATCGGACTGGTCATCTTCATTTATGTTGTTGACTCTACTAGATAGTATGTGTGCCAAAATGGTTTTTGCAGTACAAGCTTGGAAGAGGGTTCTTCCAACTATGAGAGAAAGGTACAAGAAAAATTTTCATGTGAAAAGTGTTATTTTTACTTGATCTCCTTAATGTTCTTATTTGTCCCTTTGCATTTGATGGAAAAAATGGGGAGAAAAATAAAAACAACAAGAGGTATTGAATTGCTTGTCAAAGGGGGAGTGCTTGGAGTTTTGGAGTTTTTGTTTTTGTGTTTTTTTTGTTTTTCCATCAATTCCAAAGGGGGAGATTGTTGAGAAGTTGTTGAGATGACTTAGCATTCTTTTCATTGATTTCAAAACCTAGGATCTGGAAGGTTGTACTCCAAATGATATACAAAAATGATCTATCCTATCAAGTGCTATGATGTTACGTAGTATGGATGTTATCTTTGGTCTAGATATGGAAGTACTTCTTTTTGGGACATCCATGGAAGTCAATTAATGCAAAATAATGAAGTCTAATCTTTTGATGTTGGTTGTTGTGATCAAATCTTACTCTGAGTATCCTTCCTATCTAGACATTCATGTAGCATGGTACAATTTTTGGTATGTCTAATTATATTTCTTTGTTTGATATTGAAATTGATTCTAATCAAGGTTTGGTCTTGGTTGTGGCATTCTCATTGGCTACAGAATACATTTCATGTAGTTCAAAGTTTCCTATCTTATGTATGACCTTTCTATGGGTCCCTTGGTAACGTGGTAAGAAGATCTTTATGTGTGACCTATCTTTTGGGTCTGGTGCTAGTGTTCCAAGACTTATTGAATATTTCAAGAGTGTTCTTCAACCTAACATGTTTTTGCTAGGCGGACTTAGGAGATTATGAAGACATTGTATTTGACTGACCTAGGAGATTATGAAAAGATGAAATGGTATAAGTAAAATTTATGTTTGTTTGATGAAGAAAGAAGTGTGGTGTTTGGTGTGTGCAAACAAACTTGTGAAGGATTATGCGATAAGAAAGCTAAAGGCAAGTCTTAGGAAGAAGTAATATGCTTTACAGAAGTTGTGTGAGGAAGGTGTGCAGAAGATTCTTGACCAGATCTGTTGCAGACAGATATTGTGCTCTTAATTGGAACTAAATTTATGCATATATAGATGTAGCTTCATCAGTTCACTTTTTTCAATAAGACTATTTTACATTCATATGTATTAATTAGGCAGTGAGCCCACCGGTAGTGACCCTTACCTGCAGTGAGCATTTTGGTAGTGAGCCCTTGTAAAAATCACCTTAACCAGTGTTTTATAATTGAGAATTAGCATTCTCTATGGTTTTTCCCTTCTTGGGTTTCCATGTAAATTCTGGTGTTCATTTTGCATGGTGTTGTGTGTTTTCTTGTTCATATTTGTTTGATTATTTTCTAATTGATATAAGCCTGCTCCGGATTAATTAAAGAAAATAAAATTGTTTTATGATAACTAATTAACCCCCCCTCTTAGTTCTCTATATTATTGAACAATTTTGAGGCTGAATATTTTGTTGAGAACCTAAAGAATTTACACAAAGAGGTCAAGAAAGGTATCAATAAGATGGATGTGCAATATAAGGTGTTCAATCAAAAAAGGAGGTATAACCTTTGGAGTTCTAGGTAGGAGATGAAGTCATGGTTCATTTGTGAAAGGAAAGGTTTCCAATTGGTACATACAAGTTAAAGATGATGAAGTTCGGACCATGCAAGATCCTGAAGAAGCATGATTTAGGAAATGCATATGAGGTAGAAATTCTTAATGAAATTCTTATTTCACCTGTGTTTAATGTTTTATATTTAATAGAATATCATGAAGGAGGAATTGATGAAGAAATATTAAAAGTGTAGTGGAATATCCTAGCACCTACTTCAAAAAAGGAGATAGAATAAATTTTGGATAGTCATGTGGGTAGAAGCACAAGAACTATCCAATATGCAGAGTACTTGGTGAAATGGAGAGGAAGGCCTATTGAAGATTCATCTTGGTTTTCTAAGGTTGAGGTTAACCATCTTGGTTTTCCTCTAACTCCTAAGATGTGACAGGGTCACTTTTCAAATTACCCTGTGTGTCTAATGCAGGAGCATCCAATAGTGTAGGGAAATCTTGCATCACCCAAAAAAAATATTTATCCTTAATTTCTTTAGTTGTTTAGAGTTCTAGGATGGAACTTAAGGGGTGTAAGACAATTAGGAGTCAAAAAAGGTGAAAAATGATCACTTACTATTTTAGTAAGTTAGCCTAAATAGGCTCATATGGACCTAAAAAATTTACCCCAAGGAGAAAAACTGAAAAAAACATTTTTGGTCGCAAAATAATTGTCTCAATACCCTACATGGTTTGGGAGATATTAAAGTTTCCCTCTCAGGAAATTTCTCCAATGTAGCTTAAAATTAAGTAATGAAAACCTTAGAGGCCACAAAACACCTCAAAAAGTTGACAAACTAATCTTTGATGGATTTAGCATTTTAGATCTCTTTGAATATCTTTGAGAGCTTTCCAAAAATATGTTTGTTTTCAAAAAAATTGTGCCTGAATGCTTGAATGACTAAATTCAACAGTCTGTTGAAAAATGGAAACTATCTTCAAGCTATGGGTATTCCTATGGTGAAGATAGACCTCCAGTTTCTAGGCTAGTTCCTATATGATGATCAATTAGGTACTTGAATGATTAGTTTTGAGAAAAGGGTAAGAAGGATTGAACTGAATGCATGAACTAAAATTAAAACTTTGGTGATGCACCTAAATGATGTTAAACTTTCAAAATGATTCATAACTTATACCCTCAAGAAAATTTGTTAACACAATCCAATTTGAGCACTTTGAACACATTAGTAATTCATTAAAAGGTTGTATGTGTTCTTTTCCTATTAAGAAAAACTAAGTTTTCACAAATTAGAGGAAAAAGAAAAAAACTTTTGAACACAATTAACGACCTATGATGAACTACAATTGTATATATGCATGCATAAACAAGACAAAAATTTGAAGATTTTAAAAATGAAACTCATCAAAATTGTATCAAATTATTTAAACCATACAAAACACCTGAAATTGGAAAAGTGAACTCTATTTCAATTAATATAATGAAGGAAAACCTTTGTAGAAATGATAACTTATGTAACATGTAAAGCTATAAAACTGTATTAAATATAAAATGTTGAGTTACAAGATAGTCCTCTTTGCAGAACACAAAGGAAAAAAAAATAACTAGTGAAAAATGACTAATTCATATCACTTTATACAAAAGCCTCTCCAAGGCATGAAGGTGAAACTAAAATTCAATTTCAATGTAAAAATGATAACTCCAAGGTAAATATCGACCAAAAATAAAAATCTCCAAAAGAAGAGCTCAAACTCATACAAAAATGAGTGAACTCAGGCCCAAACTCACAGTCACAATATGTACAATTGAATTGCAACTCGAACTAGCTTCAAAATGCATGAAAATGGAATTGAAAGTGAATTGAAGTCAAAAAAATATCTCTGAAATATCTTCTCACAAGCAAAAGAAAAAATCCTCAAAAAATGGGCCCGCAACTGAAGTGAATTGAACTCGACATGCTACAAACTCATCCTCTTGATATGCATGATCAAAATATCTTCAAAACTAATATGGAACTAAGGAAATTTGTCAAGAATCTCCATAATTTTCATGCTTGGACCTTTAGTTGGCTTTCACTTATATTTCTTACATGATTTTGGAAAAGATAACCATTTAATTAAATATTAAAAAGATAATCAATCAATGATTATTTTAATACTTAATATATGAAAATTCTCCTTTTCATTCGTTATATATTCAATATTAAGATAACTATTGAAATATTACCATTAATATTTAATTACATCATTTATTTTTTATTTTTGTTCAAAATCATGCAAAGTCCTCCACTAGAATATGCAAATTTTTTTTAATGAGCTTGTCACTTTATCAAAACTCACGAGCCCTCTCTAATTTCTAGGTCAATTGACTTTCAAGACCATGGAAATAAAAATGGAATGATTTTCTTAAAACATAAGTCAAAATTGCTCATCATTCAAATTAGGGATTTTTTAGTAAAAGAAAGCTCGAACCCTAATATTTGATCATTATTCATTTTGCAATTGCTGGAAAAGAACTCAACACCGCCATGAGTAGGGTTTTGATAGCTCAAATTTCATGATTCTCTGCTGCTTTTGATGACTTTTTTGAAGATCTCCATAGAGAAATGCATGGTAAACTTTTCTCAATATAAATCTCATATTTCTCTCTTTATCTAGAACATTTTTGGCTTATACAACCACGACTTTGGCATAATTTCTGGTATATTTCATTCATTTGCTCCTCTATTCTTGGGATGCCATGGATTCATTGTGCTTCTAGAATTTGAACTTGAGAACTAAGGCCTTTTGAAGTTAATATGTTGCACTACCCTGGATTTTTGAGTTTGAAGTTTTTGGAGCCTTCCAGCCGATATACTGTTGTTTCCTTTGTGATTTTCATGGCACTACAACAAGGAAATTTTGGCTCCTCTTCTCATTCCCTTCATGCCTTTTATACTCAGGTAAGCTTTTGAAATATTGGGAATGGATTTTTCTGTGACTGAAAGTTAAATTCCTTTGCTATGAGGTTCCTTTATGCTCATTTGGAACTCTGTATTATGGGCCACAGCTTCATTTCAAGGGCTTCACCTTTCCCTTTGTAGATCACGAGTTTTGACCCATATAGGCATCCTCTCTTGTTGTATGAGCTCAAATAGAGCTTCATCCTTGGCACGACATGACTTTCCTTCAAATCCATGGCTTCCATTATGTTGTAGGCCATTGCTATATTCTTTGTATTTGAGTATTTAGTTATGCACTCTTGTATAGGATTTGCACTATCATTGGCTTCTATTGTCATGGTCCTACACTTGTTCATTGTTATACTCATCTGCTAACAAAAGATATACATGTGAATTTTTGTAGCATAATCTTGAATCTCCGCCACTTGATATTCAACATTGTATATTTGCTACATTGAGATTGAAACGTATATTTGTTGTTTTGCACTTGTCTTAACTCACTTGCTTCTATAGGTTGCTACAATCATATAATATAAAGCTCTTTGCGAATGATTGTTAAGACTATTGCATCTTTTTATTTTAGTCTATTTGTATATAAAGATTCAGAATGTAAGTATGCATTATGGAATTAAACTGAAAACTCAGATATCATCAACATCAATGGTGGGGATGCTAAGGGTAGCAATTGTATTGCCAAGGTTTATGATCTAATCTTGATATCATGTATTGATGGCATTGAAAACTACTCTTTCCTCATACATTGATGACTCACTATTGAATGTCTTGTTAGAAACACTTGCTTCCTTCAACATTATAATGAATTTTCAACATCATAATGATTGTTTCATATATACTTAATGAATGGATTGTACCTTAAAAATCATATGAAAACAAACACCTGGATCTAACTTTGGTTGTCATTTCATAAATGAAAGATGTTATGGCCTAGGCTTTTAAAGTCCTCAGACACTGTTATATCTTTTTGTTGTTGTAAAAGAATGAAGGAAAACTCTGTAAAATCCTTTATCTCTGTAAAAGAATTCTCTTACTTATGTTTGGATTTTATCTTTCAAAAGATCTATAGTTTGCTACCATATAAAGTTGCTTCTTCTACATGCTACTCTTTCATTTTTATGAGCTAGGCTCAACCCTTGTGGGAGCCACATTTCTCACCACTCATAGCAATAACTGTTGGTTGAAATGATCTGATTATGCCTATTCTTGCACATTAAACAAACAAATTAGCAAAATAATTGAAGTTGAAAGCTTCCATTGAACTTCATGCTCCTTGAACATCTTCCTTTCTTATGACTTAATCATCTAGTGAATGACTGATTAGATGTGTATTACATTTTTGTTGGTAATGTAGGCATGAAGTAGGATTTGATTCTTCATTTCTCTAACACCACCTTTTTACAATCTTGTAGATGCATTTGGAACTCAGAACTACTACAGCTCAGAGACACGACAACCAAAGACTTCAAATGTGACAATGATTCATCATTCCAGGCAATGACAAATCACCTTCTCCCTTATACCTATATTATCTTCAATTGTGTTGTGCACATTTCTTCCTTGTATTCATTATTTTATTTAGAAAATCAAATTAACTTACTCCCATGGCTTGTGTGGGACTTTGGTTTTTACAATATGAATAAAGCAACATTACTATGCAATCTTATGAATTCCTTTGTTACAAACATTTGCATAATAACACTTGAAATTCACAAGTAATCAAAACTTGGAACATAATGAATACTTAAGTAGAATTTTTTGTACCTTCCTGTGATGAATACAATTCAGCTCTACCTGTTTGAACTTGTACTGAAAAATAGGTAACCATGTT
This sequence comes from Sequoia sempervirens, assembly GCA_007258455.2. Taxonomy (NCBI): domain Eukaryota; kingdom Viridiplantae; phylum Streptophyta; class Pinopsida; order Cupressales; family Cupressaceae; genus Sequoia; species Sequoia sempervirens. The sequence continues at coordinate 236,979,022 of VDFB02047230.1, read as the reverse complement.
ATAATAGCCAATTGGGTAACCGAATCAAAATTTATGGCGCTGTGAAGTTGCCCCTCTAAAAAGTGAATTTCATTAAAATTTCTTCCTAGGCTAGAAATCAAATGGTGGGATTTTTGGTGCCAAAACAAAAGGGAAAGTTGAACTTTCTAGAACTTTCTAGGTGTTTATTGGGTAAAATAAAAGGGTTAAGTGGGGATTGTAGAAGGTGGCTCCATAGTGCAGATTGTGGCTCCAAATAATACATTTTGTTTTTTAGAGTTGATTTTGGTGTAATGAATCAAGCCCATGAGGCTGTAGCATGTAAGTTTTGAATATGTAATTTCATTTTCTAGAAAATAATTGAAAGTGAGTTTTTTTTTCTTGCATCTTCTGTGTTGGTATTTATTGTGGTGGTTTGTGTAGGTTTTGGGTAGTGTGGCCCTCATCAATTATGTGATTTGCATTAATGGTTCTAATTTGTTTATCAGTTTCTATCATTCCCTACTCGATAAGATTTTGTATGATGTTATTAAGCTTAAAATAGTTTGAAGTTTTATTCCCTTTATTCTAATGATACTTTTAAAATTCATCATCATTCCACCAAGATGGTTTGAAAGGTCCTAGTTTGTAATTTTGGATCTCAAGGAGTTGTAGTACATTTTGTTGTATCAGTTTCTTCAAAATTGATTCAATTAGTTCCCCTAAGGGAGTGTATGTTTTGTACAGTTGGGAAGCCCTTGGAGGACTACATGGTTTTATATTAGGCACCATGTTTATTTTTGGTTCCTATTTCTAAGGAAGATTATTTCCTTTCAAATTAAGCACAAGATATGGTTTATGTATGACCTTAGCATCCACAACATCATCATTTGTCACATTTTTTGTTATGTGACCAAAATGTGTTCTTGCCATTGTTGGCATTATTGTGAGAATAACTCTTATTCTCCTTAAAAAAATTCACAAGCCCTTTTCCAATGAGGGCTTTATCGATGGGTAATCCTTTCTCTATCACCTCTTCAAACGTGTTAGAACAATGCATCTGTAAGTGGAACATAACCTCCTTATTGAGGTTCTCCATAAAAATATGGACTAGTTGTTTCTCTGGTATATGGTAGGGACACTTACTTGCTAAGCTTCAACATCTTTGTAAGAATGATGAGAAGGTCTCGCCACATTTTTGTTTCTCAACACACAAATGGGTAATGTTGACATTAGTTGATATGTTGTATGAAAAGTGTGTGAAAAACTTGACCATTAGTTCACTCCAAGTTTATATACCTAAAGGTAAGTTTTTGAACCATTCAAGGGCTTGCCCTCCCAGACTCTATGGAAAAAATCACATAAGATATGTATGTTCATGTGCCACGTCTAAATAGGTTGTATGGAACTCCCACATGTGCTCAATGGGGTCACCCTTTCTCAAATTATTCGATAAAGAACGATCTAGGCCAAGAGGTGCTAGATCAAGATTGATGGATGCAAATTGTTGAGAGGAATTGATTGCCCAGTTAACTGACTACAATTGGCTACATGAATTTAGTTAACTAGTTGCATGAAGAATTAATTGAAGTATTAACTAGTATATTAATAATTAGTTAACCAAATTGATTGATCAAAGAAGTGGATAACTAATCTTAGTTGACTGAGAGAGAGTGGTTATTATGTACAAAGGAACCTCTAGAGATATTTTTCTCACATTTTTTGAGAGCTAACATAAGTATGATGGTGTTTGGTTCAAGTATTGTGTTGCCCTGTTCTATTGTAGTTGGTTTTGGCATTTGGAAGCATCGAGCTTAATTGATCTATGTGTTTTACATTAGTGTGACCGACCGTGTTTCAAGCACTACTTTCGAAGTTGATGAAGCATGTTGGATCTAATATCGGTCCGGTGTGTGTTTAGGTTTCCCTCTTTCTAATTCCACCCTAGGATGTTTGGTGTTGACCCAATTTGAATTTGAAGTTGGATGGCCGAACTTTGTATCTTTTCAAAGTTGGAGATGGTATAAATACATAATTTGCTAAGTGATGAAAATTGTACATAAGAAAAGAAGGAAGATAAGTGAAAGAGCAGATGCGACTTTGATGCTATTTTTTATGTGTGAGAGTTGAGTGTGTGGTTGTTCAGTGTGAAGCTTAATGTTGGGTTTTCAGATGCAGTGAGCAAAAGGCTAACTCTATCATTCATGCGAGTTGATCAGTGATTGTGGTGGAATCTTCATTGCATTTGGATTGTTGTCTCTTTCTAACAAATATTCTTTTTCTTCTTTGTATCTCTATGGTAGTGAACCCTTCAAGTGGTAGCCCTACGGACAGTGAATCCTTATTTTAGGCAATGAGCCTTATCTTTGGGAGTGAGCCTTTTTGTAATATGTTTTGATATTCTCTATAGTGTGAGCTAATCCTCACCGTGGTTTTTCCCTCATTGGGTTTTCCACATAAATCTGGTGTTATTGTGTTTGTGCATTTGTATTTGATGGTTAATCACTTAATCAGTTTATGTGTTAGTTCTAGTAATTGAATTTAAGGGTATAATCTATGACAACTAATTCACCCCCCCTCTCATTTGTCTTATCCAACAATTGTTATCAAAGCTTGGTTCCTTGGTGAAGAGCCTAACTGCTTGAGGAAGGTCCTAGATGGCTAACAAAATGATCTTTGATTATCTGAGGTTTGATGGAACTAACTATGGTATCTGGAAAGTATTGATGGAATAATATCTAGAGTATTGCAGATATGATGTAGAGAAAGCTTACACTCCTCCTACAAATGGTCCAAGTACACTTGAATAAATTAAAGCACATGAAGCGAATAACTAGGAAAATTTCATCTTGAAGAATAGTTTGGTACATTTAGAGTTGATTAAGGTTCAGAATTTCAAGATAGCTAAGGATTTATGGGATGCTTTAGAAAGAGCGCATGATGGAGATGAAAGGGTAAAAGAGGTGAAATTACAAAATTTAGAAACACAGTTTGATCTTCTACATATGTCTGAAGATGAGAATGTTAAAGCCTATGTAGAGAGATTGGATGAGGTAGTGGCTAGAATGCGATCTCTTGTTGCCACTATAGATGAAACCAGAATTGTAAAGAAGATTCTCATAACTCTTCTTGATGCTTTCAGTGAAAAGGTGAGTGCTATTGAGCAGACTATAGGTTACAAGACTTGGACTAAGGATTTTTTGTTAGGATTTTTGGCATCTTATGAAATGAGGAAGATGAATCTAAGAAGTGGAGGAAAAAAAATAACTACTTTTAAAGCTACAAAAATTGAAGATTCAAATGAAGAGAAATTTAAATAAATTGAGGCTAACTTTGTAAGAAGATTAACAAAAAGAACTAAAAAAAATAAATAAAGATATGAGAAAGAAATGAAAGGAAAGAAGATTAACAGAGCTTACTATGTTAATGATAATGCTATTATTTTAGATGAAGATTCAAAATATGGAGATCCTTATGAAAATGAATGCTTGTTCTTGGTGATTAAAGATGAACCTACTTCTACTTATTTAGAAAGATAGTTAAAGGAAAGTCCTCCAGAGAAGAAGAAGGAAAAGGAGAAGGAGAAGGAGAAAAATGAAGGTACAATTATCTCTTCTCTACATGCTAAATACGAAAGGAATTTTTGGATAGTTGATAGTGGTTGTTCACATCACATGACTAGTGATAAGAGTAAGTTTGTAAAACTTAAAAAATATGATGGAGGTGTGGTTACATTTGGAGATGATACTGGTGCTAAAATTTTTGGGATAGGTTCAGTAAGTTTTGATGGAAAGTATCATACTGACGATGTCTACTATGTTAATGGTTTAAGGCATAATTTGTTGAGCATTGGTAAAATGTATAGAAAGGGATATGATCTTGTGTTTAAGGATGAGAAGTGTGAGATCCAAAAAGGATCTAAAACATTGATTGGTACAGGAAAGAAATCATAAGGGAATATTTATCAGCTTAAAGGTGTTGATGGACGATGTTTTATGACTCAGATAAATGATAGCTGGTTATGGTACAAGAGAATGTTTCACATGAATTTTGATAACTTGGAAAGGATTAGTACTATTCAAGCCGTGAGAGATCTATCAAGAATTACAAAGCCCGTAAATACTATATGCAAGAATTTCCAATTTGGGAAGTAGACAAGAAATCATTATAGACTAAGAGAACAATCTACTATTGGTTTGTTGGATTTGGTTCATACAGGTCTTTGTGGTCCTATGAGAGTGTGAAATCTTCTTGGTAAAAGGTAATTTATGCTTTTAATTGATGATTATTCTAGATATACTTGGGTGACATTTTTAAGAGAAAAATCAAAAGCATTAGATAGATTCAAAGCATTCAAAGCTATAGTCAAAAATGAAGTAAATTTGAAGATAAAATTCTTAAGATTTGATAGAGGTGGTGAATTCACCTCTCATGAGTTCAATATTTTTTTGAAGTGCATGGAATAAAGCAACAATTATCTGCTTTGAGAAATCCTCAGCAGAATGGAGTTGTTGAGAGAAAAAATAGAACAGTTCAAGAGGTTGTTAGGTCAATGATTACAGAAGTTGGATTATCAAAAGTTTACTGGAAAGAAGCTCTTTACATTGTTGTATATGTATTCAGACAAGTTCAAGCAAGAGAAAATAGTACAAAGGCTCCCTATGAGCTATGGCATAGAAGAATTCCAATAGTTAAATATTTCAAGGTATTCAGAATCAAATGTTAAATCAAAAGAGATGAGGAAACACTAGGAAAGTTTGATGCAAGAAGTGATTAAGGAATATTTCTTGGCTACTCTACTAAAAGTAAGGCATACAAATATTTTAACAAAATATTAAGGAAGAATGTGGAAAGCTCGAATGTGAAGGTTGATGAAACAGTGGAGAATTGTATTGATATTGATGGATATATGTCTAATGAACATGACTGTGCAAGAATAGAATAAATTGTGGAAGAACAGGGTAAAGATGAGCAGAAAGAGCAGAATGAAAGAGAAGAACATGCCCTTAGAAAATTGAAATATGTATAGAGGAATTATTTAGAAAGTTAGATTATTGGAGACAAGACAAGAGGTGTGTTGACCAGAAGCAAAGTTGTTGCTGAAGTAAATTTATGGTTATTATCTGAAATTGAGCTGAAGTCAGTAAAAGAAGCCTATGAAGATGAACATTAGAAGAAAGGAATGAAAGAATAAATTGTGTAGATTGAAAAGAATCAAACTTGGGAACTGGTCCCAAGACCATCAAACAAAAATATCATTGGATCAAAATGGGTATTTAGAGACAAATTGAATGAGAATGAGAAAGTTGTTAGAAACAAAGCAAGGCTACTCGCAAGTGGAAGGTATAGATTTTCAAGATACTTTTTCTCTAGTAGCAAGAATGGAAGCTATAAGGATTTTCTGGGCATTAGCTGCTTATAAAGATTTCAAAGTCTATCAGATGGATGTGAAGTCAACATTTCTGAATGGAGAACTAGATGAAGAATTTTATGTGGAACAACCAAAAGGAATCCAATTGACAGATCAACTAGATATGGTTTGCAGATTGAAGAAAGATTTATATAGACTAAAGCAAGCTCCTAGAGCCTAGTATGCAAGTTTAGATAAGTATTTGAATCAGTAAGAATTTCACAAAGGTACGACAGATAGTAATTTGTATTTCAAGACTGAGAATAAAAAAATCTTGATCATAGTTGTCTATGTTGATGGCATTATCTTTGGAGGAAATGAAAATATGTGCAAGAGGTTTGTGGAAGAAATTTAGAAAGAATTTGAAATTTCTATGTTTGGGGAGATGAATTTCTTTCTTGGGCTGCATATTCATCAAACACAAAAAGGAATTTTCATTTCATAGTCTAAGTATGTGAGAGAAAAGTTGAAGAAATTTGGTATGGATGGTTCCAAACTACTAAGTACTCCTATGGTAACTAGATGCAAGTTGGGAAAGGATGATGATTCACCTAAGGCTGCTCAGAGAAAATATACATAGATCTATGATTGGTGGACTACTGTATTTGACTACTACTAGACTAGATATTATGCATGTGGTCTGTATTGTAGCTAGATTTCAAGAAGATCTAAAGGAAAGACATGTTATTGTAGTTAAAAGAATATTAAGATATTTTAAAGGCACTCCAGATTATGGATTATGGTATCTTAAAGATACTAATTTTACACTCAGTGCTTATACAAATGCAAATTGGGCTAGAAGTATAGATGACAGAAAGAGTACAAGTGGTGGTGCATTCTTTCTTGGATGTAGATTAGTGGCATGGTTGAGTAAAAAGCAAGATTCAGTCTCTTTGTCTACTGTTGAAGCTAAGTCTATTGCTATTGCATCATGTTGTACAAATTTTTTATGGATGAAACAAGCATTGAAAGATATCATAGTGCTACATGATGATCCTATTCCTATCTTTTGTGATAACACAAGTGCAATTAATATTTTAAAGAATCCTATGATGCACTCAAGAATGAAGAATATATCTATCAGGTACCATTTCTTAAGAGAGAAGGTCATGGAGAATGAAGTTAAGCTTGAGTATGTTTCGACAAAAGATCATATTGCAGACATATTTACAAAGGCTCTTCCTAAACATAATTTTGAGTATCTCTGAGATAACCTGGGGGTTATTGCTCCTCCTTTTAAAAACTAAGATGCATTTGGAGATGCATCAGTCTGGTGATTTCATGATTCTATCTTTTGGACTAATGTTCGTTGGCAGTTGCCCTCAGGGGGAGCAAGTAGATTTTCTAAAGTGTTTTCATTATGAGTATTCTATTTTCATTTCAAAGGAAGCTTCAATAGACATATCTTTTTCCTTTTCCATTGATGTCAAAGGGGGAGAAAGAGAAAGCATGTGAAAAAGAGAAAAGAGAGAGAGCATGTGAAAAAGAAAATGAATATGAGGTTGATGATCTTATGGAAGGGGAGAAGCAGAAGGAAAAATCTTGAGAAGTATTGTTAGAATAGGTTTGGTGTCTTTGATGTTTTTTCACATCATTTGTTTCCATCAATGACAAATGGGGAGGTTGTTGCAAGAATGGAAGAAGAATGAAGTGTTGTCATTGATGTTAATCAGTTAGCTAGTTATCTACTAGTTGTTGATTGTACATGATGAGGATATTAAGAAAATTGTATTAAAAGAAGGTTGTTGGTTTTGGTGCTTTTGAACTATGTTTTTTTGTGTGTTGTTTGAGGTTCGAAAGAATTGGTGTTGGTCCAAAATTTCTCTTTGTTGAAGTATCATGGTGTTTGGTTCAAGTATTTTGTTGCCCTACTTCTTTTGTAGTTGCTTTTGGCATTTGGAAGCATCAAGCTTAATTAATCTATGTGTTTTACACTGGTGTGGCTGACTGTGTGTCAAGCACTACTTTCAAAGCTGGTGAAGTGTGTTGGATCTATTATGGGTCCCAGTGAAGCGTGTGTTTAGGTTTCCCTCATTCTAATTCCACCCTATGATATTTGGTGCCAACCTAATTTGAATTTGAAGTTGGATGGCTGACTTTGTATCTTTTCAAAGTTGGAGATGGTATAAATACAGAATGTGCTAAGCGATGAAAATTGTACATAAGAAAAGAAGGAAGATAAGTGAAAGAGAAGACATGACTTTGATGGTATTTTTTATGTGTGAGAGTTTATTGTGTGGTTGTTCAATGTGAAGCTTAACACCAGGTTTTCAGATGCAGTGAGCAAAAGGATAACTCTATCATTCATGCAAGTTGATCAGTGATTATGGTGGAATCTTCGTTGCATTGGGTTTGTTGTCTCTCTTTAACAAATCATCTTTGTCTTCTTTGTATCTCTATGGCAGTGATCCCTCTAAGTTGTAGCCCTGTGGACAGTGATTCCAGAGAGTGAGACCTTATTTAAGGAAGTGAGCCTTATCTCTAGTAGTGAGCCTTTTTGTAATTGGTTTTGATATTCTCTAGAGTGTGAGTTAATCCTCACCATGGTTTTTCCCTCATTGGGTTTTCCATGTAAATATAGTGTTATTGTTTTTGTGCATTTGCATTTCATAGTTAATCACTTAATCAATTTATGTGTTAATTTTGGTAATTGAATTTAAGGTTATAATCTTTGATAACTGATTCACCCCCCCTCTTAGTTGTCCTATCCAAAAAAATTAAGGTTAACATCTTTAACTAGGCACCTAATAGTGGAAAAAGGTGATGAATAGAAGAATCATGTGCCATCCTCCCTGGAAGAAGTAGAAGATATCTATGCTCACCTGAAAAGTCAAGTCCAAATCATAACTTCTACAAAGAAATAATAGGACAACTCTTTTAACTCATTTGAAGTCAATTTATAAGGACATTCTTCTATCAAGTTAGAGTTGAGTATTTCTTGATGCATGATAGTTTTTGTGCAACTTTTTGATAATATGTAAATATGTAGAGTAGATAATTTATTAGAATGTTATGTATATATTATCTATTTAAATAAAGGAACTTTTTGGAATAAGCCACAAAGGGGGAGATTGTTGGAAAATGTGCTTTTAGTGTATTTTTATTGATGTCAACTTATGTTACTACCACATGCACTTTTATTTTTCTTGTTGAAGAATTATGATTAATGAGCTAATGTGGACATTAGTACATAGTTGTACTTTATTTTTTGAAGCTTATGTTTGATGTTAAAGTAATTTGAGTAATGTTCCTAATGAGGTCTTCACATGAGAAATGAAAAGAATTGCATAGTCTCCAAACTGTCTAAGGCACAAAGATTAGCATCATAAGAGCTCAGTCTAATGCTCAACATATCTCTACAAATAAAGATATGGTCATGTGGTTAGAAGAGGTGCTCTATACAGCTATGAGGTATGTGTATTCCAAGTTTCTATGCAAGATTTTTACTATAGAGTCTTTTGGTTTTATTAGAGTATGCACATGTTAAGTTCCAATGAATGATTGCTAAGGAAGAACTAAATATCTCTGCACTTCATCGCATTATGTTTTTTTTCCTTGCAATTATGGATTTATGTTTCTAAAGGCTGTGTATCTTCTCATTCCAAGTTTCACTTGTTCTGGTACGCCACTAGTGTTTCTATAGATGAAAATGTGTTGTCTATATTCTAGCTACTTGATAGGTTGGTCTGTTGGTGTTCAAATGATCTATGTCAGCAATTACTTATTAAAATTCATATAAATAGGTTATGGAATGCATGATGGAGTCTCTTTGTGTTCTCTAAATCATCTACAAGTTGGTCTATGTTTCTCCCTTGTACTATAGTATGCTTGGAGTAAATGTTTTTGGGTATGAAGTGTTTTCTCCAAGAGAAAATGATCTGAAATGAAAAAAGTAGTGCATAAAAGTTTTTTTACAAGCTATATCAATATGTTAAAGTGATCTGGACAACTTTTTTTGGTCTCTCTAGTACCACATTAGTTTGGAGTTGATGTTTGACAACTTACATTCTTGTCGGCTCAACTTGAGAAGATGTGTTTCTTGTGCTAAGTTTTTAGATATGTGTGCTGATTTTGGAAATGTGTGAACTATGGAAAATAGGTCTTGAATATCTTTCAGCTTGAGTCGCATCTAATTTTCTTCTACTACAAATTTTTTTGAATTAAATTTTTTGTGATCAATGTATATCTCATGTTACATGTTTGTAGTCAACAAGGAGAAACCTTTTTAAGTTTGTGGAGGGTATAAATAGAAGATTAAAAAAGTTGAGAATGTGTGTGAGAGTATTGTGAGTGTTTTGAGTAGATAATGTATGAATAAGAATATGTAGAATATGTCTTGATAATGAAATGTGGCAAAGATCAGTTCTAGGAGATTGGTAGTAAGTATATGTGAATCTATGAGGAAGAACATGTTAATGTAAATCAAAAAGTGTGTTGAAGGTAGTGAGCCAAAGGCAACTGAGCTTGTTAAAGCATATGTATGTGTAAATTTACTAGAGGCAGTGAGTTGGAGGTAACAAAAGTATTGATATATTCCAATTATATGTTGAGGTTGTAAACCTTTGCTATGAGTGTTGTATAAGTATGGATTAGTGAACTTCCTTTGGTTAAAGACCATAAAAACTTATTATAAAATTTATTTTATTTGTGAGTGAAACAAAGAAAAGAGTGAAGGAGGTATTAAAATGGGTTTGAACCACTTAGGGGCCTATTCTTCCTTAATTTCATTAGGAAATGAGATTCACACAATGAAATGACTATCAAATCTTAGATGAATCAATTCAAAGTGTGAATATATAGATTTCCTTTTTTTGCAAGGACAAGGGTCTTGGTCAAACAACACTTTGGGGATAAAAACTAAAAATAGTAAAAGAAATCTACAACTTGGAATGGCTAGATGAAAGTCAGAATAAAAACCAAAAATTAGACCATAGATCAAAGAGAGGAAGAATGATGTGTACTAGTCACCAATAGTCAGTTTCTAAAGTTGATCTAGGACTCATTCACCCAGGGGCGAATGGGTCCTAAGTTAGGGTTGATCTGCAAATTTTGGGAGCCTCTACTATAGATTTGAATCCTTCAATTTTCCCAGGTTTTAGGTTCAAAAGGTCAAAAATAATTTTTGCAAGTGACTTTTTGTGATATGACAACTTTTTCAACTTTGACAAGTTCTCCAATTTTTCTCTTCAAGAGATTTTCAAGATTTCTCCCACCTAAATTTGCAAACATAAATCAAGATGGAATTTTTTTTTGTTTTTGGTGAATGGGGGGTTGCCTTGGTCCAACCCTATTTTGGTAATTAAACCTTGAAATGAAATAAAATAGCATGAAAGGAATGATGAATGAACAAATCAATGTCACAACTCACCAAACCCTTGAATAAACCTTGGGATGTAAATCTACAACTTGTATGAAATGGCTTCAATGGATGTGGATCTTAAACCTTGAATTTTGACTTGGAATAATTCTTTGAATGCTTGAATGGATCATGAAACCTACATCACCATATTAGCTCCAATAACATGCATGATGCAAGAAGACTTTGATGTGACAATTGGATCTTGATTGCTACAATCACTATTACAGAAACAACAATATATGATTGAAAAAACTACTAAAAACTGCATATAAATGATTGAACATGATCACGTGACCATTAGTAGTTTACTACCAGTCATTTATAATGTGGCCATATTGATGAATAAACCATTTTTAGTCATTTATTGGTTGTTTTGATTGATTGATTTGGTAGTATATTTAGTTGTTAATTTAGTCGTTGATTGTTGTAAACTGGTCACTATTTAGTCATTTTTTATTCACTAATATATTTAGTCATTGATTGTTCTTAAGTGGTCACTTATTTAGTCATTTTTATTCACTGATTTTTGTCCATTGGTAGTGTATTTAGTTATTAATTTTAATTATCATTTTGATCAATTTGGTAGTTTATTTAATTATTTGTGTTCACAGATTTCTGTCAACTGGTAGTATATTGATACATTGTTTATTAATTACATAATCATTATATTTAGTCATTTATTCACTGATTTCTATCAATTGGTATTATATTTAGTCAATTGGTAGTTTATTTAATTGTTTTTGTTCACTAGTTTTTGCCTAAAATGTTGGAAATTAATGAGAAAATATTTTTTAGGTTTAAACATAAAACATAGAAAAACATAATCAATCATTCATTTTCACATAATGAAACAGCTATTAAGAAGGAAGAGTACTAAAATTTTATTGAGAGAAGGTTTTCTTATAGTAGATACAAGACAAAAATATGTGTCTTTGCTTTGAAAAATGTGTTACAGAATGTGTTTTGTAGTGCTATGACTAAGAAAACTGAGTTAGAGTGCCAGTTTTTGCTTATACAACTCCAAAACATACAAAAAACACTAAGATCCCTGAACAACACATTCAAACTATTGCATAAAGTAGTGGGCCAAGATGTTTAACAGCTAGTATAAACATCAACTATGTCATTTTTTTCAAAAAAATTAGTGGCCACCGTGCGAAGGTCCCTTCTTTCTATTTTAGACAGACAACTCCATCTATTTTGTATTCATAAGCAAGGGGTATATTACTTATGAAATTTAAAATATTTATATTTGCATCTCATATTCCTTTCAATTTGACTCCATGTACAATAGATAGTGAGTGAATACACCCAATTCCCACAACAACACCATCAAATGGATCCAACACCCCAACTTTATCCCCTTTTTGGAGTTTATCAAGAAATGTCTACCAAAAAAAAAAAACACATTATAGTGAGATATAAAACACACATTATATTGGGATATAAAACACACATTATATTGTTTTTGACAGTTGTATGTAATGTCTTATGTCTTCGAAAAAAATAGTTTTTGTATGTGCTTTTTTTATTTTTGACAAAGAAGCAACTTTTTACACTGAAAAAAAAAAACTAACCCATTGCAAGGTACAAACAAATGGAGGGAAAGACTACAATAGTGATAGACTGTACAAGTACTCTAGAAAGAGACATGGATTGGCAATGAAGTCCCCCCAACTAAGGACCATGACATCCTTGAACACAATGCACTAATGCATTGTCAAAATCTATGTCTGCATTCTATTACAACTAAGCTCTAAGATTCCATATGTAAGTTATATGCTCCCCATTATTTCCATAATTTATGTATAGTAGTTAATTACACTTCACTACTATTCTAACCAACTTCTATCAAATAGGTAATGATTACCTTGATTTACATAATAAAACAACCATTACTTACTTGAATAGTACTTACTTTCATGTGGTTTCATAGAGCTCACCTCGAGTTTAGCACAATTACTAGTATGAATATCATGTGCATGCTTGTCGAGTTCATCATCATAATCATTATCAACATTGACATGAAGTTGTGCAGCTTTGCAAAGAGCTCTATTAGCAAAGCCTTTTTCTTTTCGTCCTGCTTTCATATAATTGCTCTGCATGTGGTTTAATCATCATGCAAAAATTAATATAAGTCAAGTAAAGAATAAAAGAGCTATAAATTTTTTTCCAAAAGAAGAATGAAAAAACATTGGGATAGATAACTGATAACTATTATATTACCTCAACTTTATCACAACTATGATGACTATGTTGCACATTATTGTCTAGTTCATCATGATCACTATCAATATCGACAACTCTTTTGACATCATGAAAGAATTTTCATTTTCCTATTGCTACTTTGATAAAATTTCCTTGCATTTGGTTTAACCATTGTGCAAAAAAATATACAAAGAATTCAATAGTCAAGTAAAGAATGCAAGCTATAAATTTGTCCAAAAGAACATTTTCTAGATCACTCCAACAATAAAGAAAATGGTTTGGATTCTCCTATGCTTGTATTTCAATATTAAACATATTAAGAGGAATTTGTATACAGAATTTCCAAACAAGAAGAAATGAGATCAATAGAGCCTCTTACCTCATCTGAATCTATGGATTTATGCTCATTCCATGCAAAAACTATAGGGTTAACGGAGGAAACCAATTAAGAAACTTGTTGAGTGAGGTTGAATATGCAACTCATTACATGTTGGTACCCTTCACTTGAGTCAACATGATCTAAAGAGGCTCCTTATAGGAATTTAATAAATGGTTGTGAAATCTCTATTGACGAACTAGATTTCCACTTCATCCTACTCTTAGATTTACTAGGATCTAGTGCTGCCATATAATTGACAATATCTTCTGCACCTACTTCTCTATTACTATTTTCCACCTAAACTACAATTTCAATTTCAATATATAGTTAGTTCAATAAAAATTTGAATTAAACAACACAATGTAAATTCAGGAAAAAATCCATACACTTACTACAAATTTTTCCATTTTGGCATGCATCTTGCGTCAACCAAATGTATATCCAACCCTCACATTATCTCTTGCTCTCTTGCCTTTGTTACTATTTTCCAAATATTCTTCAGAATTCATACTTTCTTTCAATGCCTCCCAATATTTGGGATATAGAGTGGAGTCTAACCTCTCTTTTCCTTCCATGATTGTTTTTCTACAATTGTATCTAAAATTGTTCATCAAAATTCTCATCTTTTTCTTGTAATATTTTTTAGAGATTTGTCCACCAATAGTCTCAAAATAATTTTCCATTTTTCATATAAAATTTTCCACAATTCATGGATCTTTCTCTACAAAACTTGATTTACAAATATCCAAATGGGCCCTACATCTTACACCCAACTTGGGGGCTCACTTTGCATCATTTGGCCCAATGGGTTCACCATCCCTGATACCTCAACTAAGAATGGCTTCTTGCGTTCTATTTTTTTTTGCATTCTTCTCTATAAATCTATATAAATCTTGACTCAATATTTTTCTTTTGACAAAAGGAGAAACATCTTCTATTAAAACACTACCAGTATTTCTGGTTGATCCACTAGTTTCATCAAAAGTTCTAGATGCAATAGGTGCACTTTGAGGCACAATAGATGCAAGAAATATATCTTCATGACTTTCATTAACTGAAACTTCATGCTCCTTGGCCACATCAGGTGTGGTATGAGTAGGTAGATTAGTACTGGTCTCCATAGATTTCAATTCAAACACATCCTTTAATGTTGAATAAATCATCTATAGACATGTTCCTTTGCTCTGATGTTTTTAAATAATCTATCTTAGAATTTGTGCTAAAAGATCATCATGACATTGCACATTACCATGTGCTAAGGCAGGCTACAAATCATCACAACTATTATTTTCACCAACTGCATTTTGTTGAATCACAAATGCATTGGCTTCTACGAGATGGTGAAACTGTATCTTTTCTTTCTTTCTTTTTTTTCTCCACATTTTCTTTGCACTCTTTTTCTTGCCTATAAAACAAAAAAATATATCATATTGTCTTCTATACATAAATCTCTTGCCTATAAAATTTCATTAAACACTATTAAACAAATAATATACTACTTAGTGGATTTACAACTTGCCTATTTGTCAAACCAAGACGCAATAAATATTCATTATTCTTGGCCACTTTATCTCTACTAAAGCAATCATAATATATCACTATAATTTCAACATTATGATCACTATCATCTAATTTGTGCCTTATAGTCCTTGTCTTCATTTCATGAAGTCCAAATAAACAATAATGTATAAATCAACAACTTGAATCAGTAAAACTTTATTGAGTTCATAAGTTGATAACTATTGACTTTCCAATCCCTTGATAACTGCAAATGGAAACTTAAAATAGAATTCAGTTTATAGATTAAAAAGAATTTGCAGTCAAAAATCATGAAGATGTTTACAATTACAGGTATCAGATAAATTTTCCTTAGGGATATATTCACAAGAAAGGAACTCATAAAAACATACTCCATTTCATCATGAGGTGGTTAGAACCTTAAAAAATTTCCTAGTTCCATCATCACAATTAACCTTGAGCTCCATGACCTAAGCCTTGACCCTTATATTCCTTTTCATTTTTGATTAAGCCTCCCCATTGTAAACAAAAATATAAATTTTTTAGGTCTAACTAACACTAAAAGACCTATACAAAGCTAAAATTTTATCATATATACTTGAGAAAAAACATGTCTAGATATTTTACATCCATAAAAGTCCTTTACCATAATCCCACAACAACATTTTGAACCCTTAGCAGGCTGGTGGTATATAAAAGACAACATAAAAGTATTCACCGCAATACCAAATGGGTATTATAATAAAGGTGTGGTTGGGCAATATAAAAGAGCTTAATTACATTATAACTGCAATACAATGAAGAATACTACTAATACATGTGTTATAGCGATAAGATTCTCGCTACCCCACAATGAAGCATGAGGAAGCTTGTGGTATAGTAGTACACACCCTTCTATTCTAGGATAGAGAAATATCAAGACAGTGATACAATAGTAAGTTAGATAAATAAAAAGATTCATGACCTCACTATCCCGCACCAGTTAAAGAAAGAGGCAGTGGTGTTGTGGCACAGACTGTCGAGGAATTATTACTAGTTGTGGTATTAAATGCACAACCCTCATATATTTTGAACATCAATGGCACACATTCAAACTTAAAATATGAGCTGATCACATAAACATTTGGCATTCATTTGCAAGGATTGTCATTCGGGAAGCTAGAATTTTTTGAAATATTGCATGTAAAAACTTAGAAATATCAAGTAGAGGTTGACATTAGATATCATGTCACCTAAAAAGAAAGAACCTAAGACCAAGAAGGAAGATCCTAAGGGTAAAAAGAGATCATTACAACAATCTATCTTAGATATCTTTCCTAACTCAACTAAAATAAAAGAAGGTTTTCAAGGATACAACTCATGGTTGTAGAGATGCCCTTATTCTTATTTTGGGGGGGGGGGGGGAAATTGTTTTGGTATTTCTATAAAAAGAGGGAAGGGAGAATTCTAGTATCAAATCCATGGAAATTACACTTAGCTAAGCTAATTGTCCCAAATTTCTTCATAGATGTGGAGTTCATTAGAGTTTTATCCCAAAATTACCACCCTACTACCAAGTCCATGAGGATAACAGATGGGTCACTGTTGGTAATATTAACAAAAGCTACAATCATTGAATGCTTCAATATAAACAAATAGACCCTCACTAAGGTTGACTTGCAAAATATTGTGGAAGAATATACTAGGTTAAGGAGAATATATAGAAGTGATGAACTCCCCATATACATGAAAATGGGTGTTAACAACAAGGTGATACCTATCTCCCCCACTGCCATCAAACTGTTTAATGTAGAATATTTTTAGTCTTATTTCAAGAAAACCTACTTTGCTTTCTGTCAAGTACTTGGGATAGATGCACAAGAACAAATTCCAGTTAGTTTGATGATGATGGCTATGAGAATTTAGAACCCCAAGACAAACATGTTGAATATGAATTTTCCACTTATCTTGAGAAGGAATTTCATGAAGGCTTCTTGCAAGTCAGAGAGAACATGGTGCCTATAACATTTAGGCACTATTCTTTACTATGTCTCTTGATATTGTACCAAAACAGAGATAGATGAATAGAAAGGATGTCCTTGGGTAGGATTGTGATGAGGGCACAACCCGAGACATAGAAAATAACCCACACATAAGAGAATAACTTTATTATTCAAAAAATGGATCTTCTTACATGCAGAGGATCTCAAATCTCCAAGTTCCACAATACATGCAAGCTACAGAAAGCTACAGGATAACCCTTTCACAATATGCGAGCTTGTCCCCAAAAAGTTACCCAAAATTAGAAAAACACGCCCATAAATAGAGATCCTCATTAGTTTGGAGCCAAAACAACATTCAAATTGAGTTTAGGTGGTTTGGTGCCAAAAATTTACAACATGAAGTTCAAATTTTGAAAGAGCATTTGCAATGGTATCTTCTAGAAAGTGCGCCAACTTCCCGGGGCCATAACTTTTGATCCGGGCTCCGATTCGTGAACCGTTTGAACCGTTGGAAAGGTCTCGAACTCAAGAACGAGCTTGAAATTTTCTATGCCAATTTTAGAAAGTTTTAGGGCCAATCCGGAAGCTCTAAGTGCCTCAAATCCCACTCGGAAGGTTTTCAGATGCAAATCTGGGAAACTAAAACTGCAATATCTTCCAACCCAGGAATAGAAAATAAAAAATCATAAATTGGGAATTTAATTATGACGAAATGAGTATCCAAAAATGTAAAAACATCTAAAAAATGATAAACTTGAAATTTAACTATTTTTGGGTGATGCAA
>VDFB02047230.1:236848279-236961324 GCA_007258455.2 Sequoia sempervirens | reverse complement strand
TGATCACAAAAAATTTAATTCAAAAAAATTTGTAGTAGAAGAAAATTAGATGCGACTCAAGCTGAAAGATATTCAAGACCTATTTTCCATAGTTCACACATTTCCAAAATCAGCACACATATCTAAAAACTTAGCACAAGAAACACATCTTCTCAAGTTGAGCCGACAAGAATGTAAGTTGTCAAACATCAACTCCAAACTAATGTGGTACTAGAGAGACCAAAAAAAGTTGTCCAGATCACTTTAACATATTGATATAGCTTGTAAAAAAACTTTTATGCACTACTTTTTTCATTTCAGATCATTTTCTCTTGGAGAAAACACTTCATACCCAAAAACATTTACTCCAAGCATACTATAGTACAAGGGAGAAACATAGACCAACTTGTAGATGATTTAGAGAACACAAAGAGACTCCATCATGCATTCCATAACCTATTTATATGAATTTTAATAAGTAATTGCTGACATAGATCATTTGAACACCAACAGACCAACCTATCAAGTAGCTAGAATATAGACAACACATTTTCATCTATAGAAACACTAGTGGCGTACCAGAACAAGTGAAACTTGGAATGAGAAGATACACAGCCTTTAGAAACATAAATCCATAATTGCAAGGAAAAAAAACATAATGCGATGAAGTGCAGAGATATTTAGTTCTTCCTTAGCAATCATTCATTGGAACTTAACATGTGCATACTCTAATAAAACCAAAAGACTCTATAGTAAAAATCTTGCATAGAAACTTGGAATACACATACCTCATAGCTGTATAGAGCACCTCTTCTAACCACATGACCATATCTTTATTTGTAGAGATATGTTGAGCATTAGACTGAGCTCTTATGATGCTAATCTTTGTGCCTTAGACAGTTTGGAGACTATGCAATTCTTTTCATTTCTCATGTGAAGACCTCATTAGGAACATTACTCAAATTACTTTAACATCAAACATAAGCTTCAAAAAATAAAGTACAACTATGTACTAATGTCCACATTAGCTCATTAATCATAATTCTTCAACAAGAAAAATAAAAGTGCATGTGGTAGTAACATAAGTTGACATCAATAAAAATACACTAAAAGCACATTTTCCAACAATCTCCCCCTTTGTGGCTTATTCCAAAAAGTTCCTTTATTTAAATAGATAATATATACATAACATTCTAATAAATTATCTACTCTACATATTTACATATTATCAAAAAGTTGCACAAAAACTATCATGCATCAAGAAATACTCAACTCTAACTTGATAGAAGAATGTCCTTATAAATTGACTTCAAATGAGTTAAAAGAGTTGTCCTATTATTTCTTTGTAGAAGTTATGATTTGGACTTGACTTTTCAGGTGAGCATAGATATCTTCTACTTCTTCCAGGGAGGATGGCACATGATTCTTCTATTCATCACCTTTTTCCACTATTAGGTGCCTAGTTAAAGATGTTAACCTTAATTTTTTTGGATAGGACAACTAAGAGGGGGGGTGAATCAGTTATCAAAGATTATAACCTTAAATTCAATTACCAAAATTAACACATAAATTGATTAAGTGATTAACTATGAAATGCAAATGCACAAAAACAATAACACTATATTTACATGGAAAACCCAATGAGGGAAAAACCATGGTGAGGATTAACTCACACTCTAGAGAATATCAAAACCAATTACAAAAAGGCTCACTACTAGAGATAAGGCTCACTTCCTTAAATAAGGTCTCACTCTCTGGAATCACTGTCCACAGGGCTACAACTTAGAGGGATCACTGCCATAGAGATACAAAGAAGACAAAGATGATTTGTTAAAGAGAGACAACAAACCCAATGCAACGAAGATTCCACCATAATCACTGATCAACTTGCATGAATGATAGAGTTATCCTTTTGCTCACTGCATCTGAAAACCTGGTGTTAAGCTTCACATTGAACAACCACACAATAAACTCTCACACATAAAAAATACCATCAAAGTCATGTCTTCTCTTTCACTTATCTTCCTTCTTTTCTTATGTACAATTTTCATCGCTTAGCACATTCTGTATTTATACCATCTCCAACTTTGAAAAGATACAAAGTCAGCCATCCAACTTCAAATTCAAATTAGGTTGGCACCAAATATCATAGGGTGGAATTAGAATGAGGGAAACCTAAACACACGCTTCACTGGGACCCATAATAGATCCAACACACTTCACCAGCTTGGGACCCATAATAGATCCAACACACTTCACCAGCTTTGAAAGTAGTGCTTGACACACAGTCAGCCACACCAGTGTAAAACACATAGATTAATTAAGCTTGATGCTTCCAAATGCCAAAAGCAACTACAAAAGAAGTAGGGCAACAAAATACTTGAACCAAACACCATGATACTTCAACAAAGAGAAATTTTGGACCAACACCAATTCTTTCGAACCTCAAACAACACACAAAAAAACATAGTTCAAAAGCACCAAAACCAACAACCTTCTTTTAATACAATTTTCTTAATATCCTCATCATGTACAATCAACAACTAGTAGATAACTAGCTAACTGATTAACATCAATGACAACACTTCATTCTTCTTCCATTCTTGCAACAACCTCCCCATTTGTCATTGATGGAAACAAATGATGTGAAAAAACATCAAAGACACCAAACCTATTCTAACAATACTTCTCAAGATTTTTCCTTCTGCTTCTCCCCTTCCATAAGATCATCAACCTCATATTCATTTTCTTTTTCACATGCTCTCTCTCTTTTCTCTTTTTCACATGCTTTCTCTTTCTCCCCCTTTGACATCAATGGAAAAGGAAAAAGATATGTCTATTGAAGCTTCCTTTGAAATGAAAATAGAATACTCATAATGAAAACACTTTAGAAAATCTACTTGCTCCCCCTGAGGGCAACTGCCAACGAACATTAGTCCAAAAGATAGAATCATGAAATCACCAGACTGATGCATCTCCAAATGCATCTTAGTTTTTAAAAGGAGGAGCAATAACCCCCAGGTTATCTCAGAGATACTCAAAATTATGTTTAGGAAGAGCCTTTGTAAATATGTCTGCAATATGATCTTTTGTCGAAACATACTCAAGCTTAACTTCATTCTCCATGACCTTCTCTCTTAAGAAATGGTACCTGATAGATATATTCTTCATTCTTGAGTGCATCATAGGATTCTTTAAAATATTAATTGCACTTGTGTTATCACAAAAGATAGGAATAGGATCATCATGTAGCACTATGATATCTTTCAATGCTTGTTTCATCCATAAAAAATTTGTACAACATGATGCAATAGCAATAGACTTAGCTTCAACAGTAGACAAAGAGACTGAATCTTGCTTTTTACTCAACCATGCCACTAATCTACATCCAAGAAAGAATGCACCACCACTTGTACTCTTTCTGTCATCTATACTTCTAGCCCAATTTGCATTTGTATAAGCACTGAGTGTAAAATTAGTATCTTTAAGATACCATAATCCATAATCTGGAGTGCCTTTAAAATATCTTAATATTCTTTTAACTACAATAACATGTCTTTCCTTTAGATCTTCTTGAAATCTAGCTACAATACAGACCACATGCATAATATCTAGTCTAGTAGTAGTCAAATACAGTAGTCCACCAATCATAGATCTATGTATATTTTCTCTGAGCAGCCTTAGGTGAATCATCATCCTTTCCCAACTTGCATCTAGTTACCATAGGAGTACTTAGTAGTTTGGAACCATCCATACCAAATTTCTTCAACTTTTCTCTCACATACTTAGACTATGAAATGAAAATTCCTTTTTGTGTTTGATGAATATGCAGCCCAAGAAAGAAATTCATCTCCCCAAACATAGAAATTTCAAATTCTTTCTAAATTTCTTCCACAAACCTCTTGCACATATTTTCATTTCCTCCAAAGATAATGCCATCAACATAGACAACTATGATCAAGATTTTTTTATTCTCAGTCTTGAAATACAAATTACTATCTGTCGTACCTTTGTGAAATTCTTACTGATTCAAATACTTATCTAAACTTGCATACTAGGCTCTAGGAGCTTGCTTTAGTCTATATAAATCTTTCTTCAATCTGCAAACCATATCTAGTTGATCTGTCAATTGGATTCCTTTTGGTTGTTCCACATAAAATTCTTCATCTAGTTCTCCATTCAGAAATGTTGACTTCACATCCATCTGATAGACTTTGAAATCTTTATAAGCAGCTAATGCCCAGAAAATCCTTATAGCTTCCATTCTTGCTACTAGAGAAAAAGTATCTTGAAAATCTATACCTTCCACTTGCGAGTAGCCTTGCTTTGTTTCTAACAACTTTCTCATTCTCATTCAATTTGTCTCTAAATACCCATTTTGATCCAATGATATTTTTGTTTGATGGTCTTGGGACCAGTTCCCAAGTTTGATTCTTTTCAATCTACACAATTTATTCTTTCATTCCTTTCTTCTAATGTTCATCTTCATAGGCTTCTTTTACTGACTTCAGCTCAATTTCAGATAATAACCATAAATTTACTTCAGCAACAACTTTGCTTCTGGTCAACACACCTCTTGTCTTGTCTCCAATAATCTAACTTTCTAAATAATTCCTCTATACATATTTCAATTTTCTAAGGGCATGTTCTTCTCTTTCATTCTGCTCTTTCTGCTCATCTTTACCCTGTTCTTCCACAATTTATTCTATTCTTGCACAGTCATGTTCATTAGACATATATCCATCAATATCAATACAATTCTCCACTGTTTCATCAACCTTCACATTCGAGCTTTCCACATTCTTCCTTAATATTTTGTTAAAATATTTGTATGCCTTACTTTTAGTAGAGTAGCCAAGAAATATTCCTTAATCACTTCTTGCATCAAACTTTCCTAGTGTTTCCTCATCTCTTTTGATTTAACATTTGATTCTGAATACCTTGAAATATTTAACTATTGGAATTCTTCTATGCCATAGCTCATAGGGAGCCTTTGTACTATTTTCTCTTGCTTGAACTTGTCTGAATACATATACAACAATGTAAAGAGCTTCTTTCCAGTAAACTTTTGATAATCCAACTTCTGTAATCATTGACCTAACAACCTCTTGAACTGTTCTATTTTTTCTCTCAACAACTCCATTCTGCTGAGGATTTCTCAAAGCAGATAATTGTTGCTTTATTCCATGCACTTCAAAAAAATATTGAACTCATGAGAGGTGAATTCACCACCTCTATCAAATCTTAAGAATTTTATCTTCAAATTTACTTCATTTTTGACTATAGCTTTGAATGCTTTGAATCTATCTAATGCTTTTGATTTTTCTCTTAAAAATGTCACCCAAGTATATCTAGAATAATCATCAATTAAAAGCATAAATTACCTTTTACCAAGAAGATTTCACACTCTCATAGGACCACAAAGACCTGTATGAACCAAATCCAACAAACCAATAGTAGATTGTTCTCTTAGTCTATAATGATTTCTTGTCTACTTCCCAAATTGGAAATTCTTGCATATAGTATTTACGGGCTTTGTAATTCTTGATAGATCTCTCACGGCTTGAATAGTACTAATCCTTTCCAAGTTATCAAAATTCATGTGAAACATTCTCTTGTACCATAACCAGCTATCATTTATCTGAGTCATAAAACATCGTCCATCAACACCTTTAAGCTGATAAATATTCCCTTATGATTTCTTTCCTGTACCAATCAATGTTTTAGATCCTTTTTGGATCTCACACTTCTCATCCTTAAACACAAGATCATATCCCTTTCTATACATTTTACCAATGCTCAACAAATTATGCCTTAAACCATTAACATAGTAGACATCGTCAGTATGATACTTTCCATCAAAACTTACTGAACCTATCCCAAAAATTTTAGCACCAGTATCATCTCCAAATGTAACCACACCTCCATCATATTTTTTAAGTTTTACAAACTTACTCTTATCACTAGTCATGTGATGTGAACAACCACTATCAACTATCCAAAAATTCCTTTCGTATTTAGCATGTAGAGAAGAGATAATTGTACCTTCATTTTTCTCCTTCTCCTTCTCCTTTTCCTTCTTCTTCTCTGGAGGACTTTCCTTTAACTATCTTTCTAAATAAGTAGAAGTAGGTTCATCTTTAATCACCAAGAACAAGCATTCATTTTCATAAGGATCTCCATATTTTGAATCTTCATCTAAAATAATAGCATTATCATTAACATAGTAAGCTCTGTTAATCTTCTTTCCTTTCATTTCTTTCTCATATCTTTATTTATTTTTTTTAGTTCTTTTTGTTAATCTTCTTACAAAGTTAGCCTCAATTTATTTAAATTTCTCTTCATTTGAATCTTCAATTTTTGTAGCTTTAAAAGTAGTTATTTTTTTTCCTCCACTTCTTAGATTCATCTTCCTCATTTCATAAGATGCCAAAAATCCTAACAAAAAATCCTTAGTCCAAGTCTTGTAACCTATAGTCTGCTCAATAGCACTCACCTTTTCACTGAAAGCATCAAGAAGAGTTATGAGAATCTTCTTTACAATTCTGGTTTCATCTATAGTGGCAACAAGAGATCGCATTCTAGCCACTACCTCATCCAATCTCTCTACATAGGCTTTAACATTCTCATCTTCAGACATATGTAGAAGATCAAACTGTGTTTCTAAATTTTGTAATTTCACCTCTTTTACCCTTTCATCTCCATCATGCGCTCTTTCTAAAGCATCCCATAAATCCTTAGCTATCTTGAAATTCTGAACCTTAATCAACTCTAAATGTACCAAACTATTCTTCAAGATGAAATTTTCCTAGTTATTCGCTTCATGTGCTTTAATTTATTCAAGTGTACTTGGACCATTTGTAGGAGGAGTGTAAGCTTTCTCTACATCATATCTGCAATACTCTAGATATTATTCCATCAATACTTTCCAGATACCATAGTTAGTTCCATCAAACCTCAGATAATCAAAGATCATTTTGTTAGCCATCTAGGACCTTCCTCAAGCAGTTAGGCTCTTCACCAAGGAACCAAGCTTTGATAACAATTGTTGGATAAGACAAATGAGAGGGGGGGTGAATTAGTTGTCATAGATTATACCCTTAAATTCAATTACTAGAACTAACACATAAACTGATTAAGTGATTAACCATCAAATACAAATGCACAAACACAATAACACCAGATTTATGTGGAAAACCCAATGAGGGAAAAACCACGGTGAGGATTAGCTCACACTATAGAGAATATCAAAACATATTACAAAAAGGCTCACTCCCAAAGATAAGGCTCATTGCCTAAAATAAGGATTCACTGTCCGTAGGGCTACCACTTGAAGGGTTCACTACCATAGAGATACAAAGAAGAAAAAGAATATTTGTTAGAAAGAGACAACAATCCAAATGCAATGAAGATTCCACCACAATCACTGATCAACTCGCATGAATGATAGAGTTAGCCTTTTGCTCACTGCATCTGAAAACCCAACATTAAGCTTCACACTGAACAACCACACACTCAACTCTCACACATAAAAAATAATATCAAAGTCGCATATGCTCTTTCACTTATCTTCCTTCTTTTCTTATGTACAATTTTCATCGCTTAACAAATTATGTATTTATACCATCTCAAAATTTGAAAAGATACAAAGTCGGCCATCCAACTTCAAATTCAAATTGGGTCAACACCAAACGTCCTAGGGTGGAATTTGAAAGAGGGAAACCTAAACACACACTTCACTGGGACCCATATTAGATCCAACACGCTTCATCAACTTTGTAAGTAGTGCTTGAAACATGGTCGGTCACACCAATGTAAAACAAATAGATCAATTAAGCTTGATGCTTCCAAATGCCAAAACCAACTTTAACAGAACCAAGGCAACACAATACTTGAAACAAACACCATGATACTTCAAAAAAGAGAAATTTTGAACCAACACCACTTCTTCTAGACCTCAAACAACACAAAAAGAAACATAGTTCACAAGCACCAAAACCAAAAACCTTCTTTTAATACAATTTTCTCAATATCCTCATCAAGTACAATCAATAGAAACTAGTAGATAACTAGCTGATTGGTTGACATAACTGTTGTGCAGTTTTGCACAGACACCCCACTGAAAGTGGGGACCCTCTTTTTGCTCTGGATTTTGGTGTTTTTTGGCCCCTTAATTTTATTGATTTCATTGCCTTTGGAGGTCCTTAGATGTTTATCTTGCTTGTTCAAGTCCTTCCCCCGAGTTGTGCTTAGAAAAAATTAAGTTTTGAACAAAATCCAGGATTTTCCAGTCTGCCTGGAATTTTCCATAATCCTGTCTACCTGGAATTTCCTGGATTGGATTTTGGTGTCTTTTGGCCCCTTAATTTTATTGATTTCATTTCCTTTGGAGGTCCTTAGATGTTTATCTTGCTTGTTCAAGTCCTTCCCCCGAGTTGTGCTTTGAAAAAACTGAGTTTTGAACAAAATCTGAGATTTTCCAGTTTGCCTGGAATTTCCCATAATCCTGTTTGCCTAAAATTTTCTATAATCCTGTCTGCCTGGAATTTCCCGGATTCCTATCTGGCTGGAATTTTCCGGATTCCTGTCCACCTGGATTTTCCCAGATTTTGGTCTGGAGTTTGCCTGGCCCAAATTTTTCTAGATTTTCCCCTTGGTCTAATTTCCCTAGAAGGGCCCAAATCCCGAAATTTTCCAAAATGGAAATTTTTCCGAAAATGATTATTTATTTATTTACTTTTTCCAAAATGGAATTTTTTTAAATGTTCCTAAAATGAAAATTTCTTGAAAAGATGTTGAAAATAAAATTTCCAAAAATGGAAAAAATTATGAAAATGGAAAGTTTCCTTATAAAAATGTAAGTTTTTTAGAAAAGGTCAAGATTTTATTCAAATTTAATTTGGACATGTGGGCTATTAATAATGGTATCTATTTTTCAGGACTAAACAAATATTAAAATGGGGACTTTCATATGGATTCGTGCCAAAAGTGGGAAATCTGGAAATGTTCAATTTAAATTTTTAAAAGTGGGAGCTGCCTAAGAATCCATGCCAAAACTGTCTACAGCTGGAGGACTTTCTGGAGGGCATGTGAATCTGATCTTGCTGGAGATCGTGGGTCGACATGGATAATATTCATGCATTTAATGCAAATCTTGTCCTCTTTTGAATTTTTTTTTAGGCCGACCTGTTTTGAGGCCAATTATTATTGTAAAATCTAATTAGGCCGACATGTTTGGGGGGTTCTCTATAAATGGCATTTGTGCCTCATTTGTAAGGGGGTGAGAGATTAGGAGAAGATTTGATAGAGAGAGAATTTAGCAGTAGAGTAGAGGTAGAAGCTAGTCAATTTCTGAGCAAGTGATGTAACAGAACATTGGAATTGTTACTAGAGTTTGGTGATTCAATATAATTGAAAGCATTGTGATTTTCTGGTGATATCTTTTGTGTTGACTTATCTTGCATGGTTCTTATGATTCAATTTTTAAAATTGTTCGTGGTTATTAGATTTAGACTTAGATTTGGTTCAATGATGTTCATGATTTAATGTTTGAAGTGTTTGCAGCAATCCCTGGTCCATACTTTTTGCAGCTAGTTGATTGTTAGTTGCTTTGTAAAGTTAGCCTGGACCTTTATATTCATTGTGCTTGGTTCAATTATGGAGATTTATTCATTTCAACTGCATTTGGGTTGTCTTGGGTGAATGTTCATAGTCTGAAAATCTTAAAAACCTTAGAAGATTGCACTATTTCTATAAGATTGTAGATTAATCTTGGTCAAGCAGAGATTGGTTTCATTGAGATTGGTCCATTTCAAGTGTTTATCATTTGCATTGTTAATCTTAAGAGTTGGAATAGAATAGAATCTCTCTAAACCCTTATCTCTTTTGCTGTTTATTTTAAATTTGGGTTAGTTTTAGGATTGAAAGCATCACCATATTGTTTCATCTGATGAAATTCACTTCCATCATTGTTCATTTGTAAGGCCCCTTTGTGATTACCAGCATTTTCACATATTATTTGAGTTGTTTATGCGTTGTCATGACCTGACACCCGAGAGACCTTGGGGTGATTTTCAGTAATTTATTGTTGAGGATTACCTTTCAAGAGAGATAGAATATTACATTCTGTCTGAGTTGTTGCTATGCAGAAAACACCATCAACAAATTGGCGCTAGAAGGAGGGCCGAACAAGGTGACATAGCTGGAAGATTGAATGAGCCTTTATGTGGAAAATATGATATATGGCAGATCTCAAAATATAAAAATTCAAGTTTTGAGTCAAGATGGAAAAGCAGTATCACGTTTGTCATGATGGAAATGGTCTTCAAATTGATTCTTTTCTACTTTGTGAGTCTCTGAAGAAGAGGTTAGTTCTATGGGATGGTAAGGGTTTACATCATTATGCATTATCAGATCAGTGTAGAATCCACAACACCTGTACACACGGTGAGTTCGAATGTTTGGAATTTCTGGGTGAAGTTGAGAGGGTTTTGCAAAGGAACCTTTTCATGCAAAACTTGTATGAACCATTAGCCTCCTCAGATCTAGGGTTTATTGATGTTGCAGTTGAGGCATTTACACAAATAGTTGAAGATCAGCTTGTTGGTGGTAAGCATTTGTAGGATTTCCTTCATCAAAATGGTGTAGAGTTCATAATGCAGCCCATTCGAAGTTCATTTTCCACTCTTGTGTTAATACCATCGTTAGAGTTGGAGGATACCTAGAGGGGAGAGAAAAGTTAAACAAGGAATGCACTATAAAGAGGCAAACCAGTTCTAAATCTAGGGATGATGTTGCAACTGATATTGAGGTGATCTTGGAAAGAACTGAATATCAAGATGAAAAATATGATATTTTAAAGTTACCAGAGGAACATTCAAGTGAAGAATCACCTACGGAGATCAAGGAGGATGTTCTTGTTGAGGCTAGTCAAGTTCCTAAAAATATAGTGGGGGTTGAGAAAGAGGTTCCTTTCCAAGATAAGGACTTGATACAGACCAGATACAAAGAGTTTGTTGCCAGAATTATAAGAGATTGGTCAAGCCCAAGTTTTGGAGTCTACCTAGAGGAGCTGTTGTTACCAGCTTGGTGTAGGATACATGAGGAAGAGCATTCAGAATTCACCTATGTCCAGTGCCAGATAGTCATAAAGGAGGTGAATGAACAAGTACAACTACTCTTACATGCAAATGATACACAGATAGGTACATCAAATGAGTCTCTGACTGAGGAATGTCAACCAGTTGTTGATGAATGCCTTGAAGAACATGAGGAGGCACTCAGTGAAGTGATCAACGTTCCTGATGATTGTGATAAAGAATCTGAACTAGTGCCAACAGAAGATGAATTCAAGGAGTCTTCTCATTTATCTAATTCTGTTTTTCCCCAGCTTATTGATGCACTGCACAATGAAAACTCACAGATTCTATGCATTATTGATGGGGTAGCTGATGTGGTTCATGTTAATGTGTAGGAAAATATGAATGATGTTGAAAACAGAAATGTTGCAGTCAGTATTGGTGAACATGCTCCAACTTCTCTAGGTGAGAATGTGCTAGAAGATCAATCTGTGATACCTTCAGATGAGCATCTTGCTGAGGAAATTGTTGTTCAAGATAACACCTCTGCGTTTTCATTATTGATCCCTCATGGAAATACTCAAATAGGTGAAAAGTTCCATGTTCATAGTTCTGAAAGTCTTCGATATGAATTTCACTCTGCATCATGTAATGATTCCTCTAATTCTATCTTGCCTATTTCAAATGCAAGTGGAATATTGCACTATCAATGGAGACCCCCTGATGACACTATGATCAACTCTTCACAAGTGCAGGATGATGAACACAACACTCAATCTGTAGAAATGCAAAATCAGGTTGTTTCTTTCTTTGCTAGAAATTCTGAATCTTGTCAATTTGATTATGGAGATTTAGGAAAGACAACTTGCATATGGGTTAATCATTGTCCTAATGAGTTACCTCAGTTACTAGTTATTCATAGTCTTGACATGGAGTTTGAATGCTACAACGCAGAGATTTATTTTTCTGAATATAAAGACAAGTTTGCATTTCTGAGGACTGTTACCTTCACCTTATTGCTTGTCCATGCATTGATTAATCATATGGGGATGAGTCTTAGTTCATCCTATCTGATCATGAGCCACTTTGAGTCTCTCTGTACATAGTGTTGATTTGAATAAATGTAACTTGGTTTTATTTTCTTTTACTTTTTTCTGTTTTATTTTCTTTAGGATAGATTGCTTTAGTTTAGATGGCATTTCCTTACTTCTGTTTTGGCTAGTTTAGCTTGCTTTGGGTTTTAGTTTGGTTGTTTTGCTTCTCTGGCTTGGGTTTTCTATTTTCTGGTTGGGGAGGTGTCCTTCTTGTGCAATAATTCTTTATTATCTAGGATTGTTCTAAGTGTTTTATTGATGGAATTTAGTCATGCATCTTGAATTAATGGTTAAAGATCTTTTGTTGGTGTCAAGCAGTCTGAATGTCTAATTTAAAGAGAATGGGTCATTGGTCTGACTTGAATCTGAAGTATTATGAAATCTTATATCCTTCATACATCTTAAGAATCTGAAGGTTGCAGTAGGGTCCTTGCAAGGTCTTGTTGGGTGAAAAATCACATTTCTGCTTCAGTGCCACTGTGGTTCTCAGCCCTGAGTGTGGACTTCACTGTTCATAGGTTGAAATGAAAAGAGTGAAAAAAAAATTTTAAAAAAGAAAAGAAGAGAAAATATTGAGAGTCAGAAGAAAGAATTCAACTTATCAGGAGTATTTGAATATCTCTACTGGGGCTATAGATGCCTAGCTGGTAGTAGAGCTATGTTCAGAGAACCACATCGATAACCTCGTCGGGGCTATGGACGCCTGACTGGTAGCGAGGCTCTATCTAGGTTGCTTTTGGAGCTAGAATCTTTACGTTTCCCAACTTGAATGAGCTTGGTTTCTGTAGTAGCTTAAGGAGGGAAATGAATTCACTTGCACACACTTGGATTTTCAGTTTATGGAAGGTCTAGTCTATCCTCGGTTTTGACTCTTTAATCTTGCATTTTGATTTGTTTGCCTGATAGGGAGATTGAAACCAGAGATTCTGGGTTCATGATTCTTGCTCATCATCAAAATGCTCTGAAGCATTTTCCCAGCGGAGTTGCCATTTGTTGTGCAGTTTTGCACACACACCCCACTAAAAGTGGGGATCCTCTTTTTGCTCTGGCTTTTTATGTCTTTTGGCCCCTTAATTTTATTGATTTCATTGCCTTTGGAGGTCCTTAGATGTTTATCTTGCTTGTTCAAGTCCTTCCCCTGAGTTGTGCTTCGAAAAAACTAAGTTTTGAACAAAATCCAGGATTTTTCAGTCTGCCTGGAATTTCCCATAATCCTATCTGCCTAGAATTTTCCATAATCTTGCATGCCTGGAATTTCTCAGATTGGCTTTTGGTGTCTTTTTGCCCCTTAATTTTATTGATTTCATTGCCTTTGGAGGTCCTTAGATGTTTATCTTGCTTGTTCAAGTCCTTACCCCGAGTTGTGCTTCGAAAAAACTGAGTTTTGAACAAAATCCAGGATTTTCCAGTTTGCCTAGAATTTCCCATAATCCTGTTTGCTTGAAATTTTCCATAATCCTGTCTGCCTGGAATTTCCCGGATTCCTGTCTGGCTGGAATTTTTCGGATTCCTGTCCACCTGGATTTTCCTAAATTTTGGTCTGGAGTCCTCCTAGCCTAGATTTTTCCAAATTTTCCCCTTGGTCTGATTTCCCCAAAAGGGCCCAAATCCCGAAATTTTCCAAAATGGAAATTTTTTGAAAATGATTATTTATTTATTTATTTTTCCAAAAATGGAATTTTTTAAATGGTTCAAAATGAAAATTTCTTGAAAAAATGTTGAAAATAAAATTTCTAAAAATGGAAAAAATTATGAAAATGGAAAGTTTCCTTATAAAAATGTAAGTTTTTTAGTAAAGGTCAAGATTTTATTCAAATTTAATTTGGACATGTGGGCTATTAATAATGGTATCTATTTTTCAGGACTAAACAAATATTAAAATGGGGACTTTCATATGGATTCATGCCAAAAGTGGGAAATCTAGAAATGTTCAATTTAAATTTTCAAAAGTGGGAGCTACCTCAGAATCCTTGCCAAAACTGTCTACAACTAGAGGACTTTCTGGAGGGCACGTGAATCTGATCTTGCTAGAGATCGTGGGCCGACATGGATAATATTCATGCATTTAATGAAAATCTTGTCCTCTTTTGAATTTCTCCTTAGGCCGACCTATTTTGAGGCCAATTATTATTGTAAAATCTAACTAGGCCGACATGTTTGGGGGGTTCTCTATAAATGGTATTTGTGCCTCATTTGTAAGGGGGTGAAAGATTAGGATAAGATTTGATAGAGAGTGAATTTAGCAGTAGAGTAGAGGTAGAAGCTAGTCAATTTCTGAGCAAGTGATGTAACAGAACATTGGAATTGTTGCTAGAGTTTGGTGATTCAATACAATTGAAAGTATTGTGATTTTCTGGTGATATCTTTTGTGTTGACTTATCTTGCATGGTTCTTATGATTCAATTTTTAAAATTGCTTGTGGTTATTAGATTTAGATTTAGATATGGTTCAATGATGTTCATGATTTAATATTTGAAGTGTTTGCAGCAATCCATGGTCCATACTTTTTGCAGCTAGCTGATTGTTAGTTGCTTTGTAAAGTTAGCCTGGACCTTTATATTCATTGTGCTTGGTTCAATTATGGAGATTTATTCATTTCAACTGCAATTGGGTTGTCTTGGGTGAATGTTCATAGTCTGAAAATATTAAAAACCTTAGAAGATTGCACTATTTTTGTAAGATTGTAGATTAATCTTGGTCAAGCAGAGATTGGTTTTGTTGGGATTGGTCCATTTCAAGTGTTTATCATTTGCATTGTTAATCTTAAGAGTTGGAATAGAATAAAATCTCTCTAAACCCTTATCTCTTTTGTTGTTTATTTTGAATCTGGGTTAGTTTTAGGATTGAAAGCATCACCATATTGTTGCATCTGATGAAATTCACTTCCAACATTGTTCATTTGTAAGGCCCCTTTGTGATTACCAACATTTTCACATATTATTTGAGTTGTTTATGCGTTGTCATAACCTGACACCCGAGAGACCTTGGGGTGATTTTTAGTAATTTATTGTTGAGGATTACCTTTCAAGAGAGATAGAATATTGCATTCTATCTGAGTTGTTGCTGTGCAGAAAACACCATCAACAATAACCAGCTAACCGGTTGACATCAATGACAACACTTCATTATTCTTCCATTCTTGCAACAGAGTTTACTACCTCCCATAATTATTTTACTTGAAATTTTATTTTCTCCCTTTGGTCGTGCACTTGTTGTATCTAGGAGTATAATTTCTCCACTCCTTCCATAATGGCACCATCACTATCCTACACTAGATCATATGTGGTAGACACATTTATGATTTGCACTTTCATTGCATTTATTTGATCCTCGAGGATTTTTGTGGTGGTAGGCCATTGCAAACAAAAAAGATACAATACTTTTTCCTCCTCCAAACACTTTTGAATATCTTTTATGTAGTCTTGTATCTTTCCATCTGCCTTTGCACATTTACCTAATGCATTAGTCAATTTGCTATTTGTGATTTTTGACTCAACTTGTTTCTCGAGAAAGGAAGAATGTTCCTTGAAAGAATCTATCAACTATTTTATTTGTTGAGTTGGTGGTAGAGAGGAATTTCTTGTTGGATTTAGCATTTCCATTTCCAAGAGTTTGATTACCTCCTACAATGTCTTTGAACTATCCACCTACTACTGCAAGATTTCTTCCCTTGCAGAGGAATGGAAGATGACACCAAGTTGTAACTTTTGTAGAGGTGAGATATCAAACATGTATTGGAAATTGTAGCAACTGTGGAGCAATTTCAAACTAAATTTTTCTTTGTCGAGCCAAAAAACCCTTGATGGAGTCAATATAGGAGATGTTGAAGATGATTCCCTTGGAGTTTCTTGTGCACTTTATCTAGAAGGAGGTATATCTTGCTTTGTTTACTGATAAGGGTTATCTAAAGGAGGGATATTTTTCACACCATGTGTTACTTTCTCTTCTAGCTCCTATTATGAACTTTGTTGTTCAACATTGTGTTGAGGAGACATATGTGGTTGTTCCATATTTTCACCTTTCCTTACTTCCTTAATGATCCAATTGATCAATTCTTCAGTTTCCTTTTGTAGTTTGTCTTTATCTTCCTTCTCCATACTCATAAGGATACCCACTCTTTGCTTTGAACTTAATTTTTAAGGTAGTTTCTAAAATATTTTATCTTTTTCTTCTTGAGAAATAGAGGATCTTGCTTTGTGAATTGCTTCCTTCCTCATTTCTTCAAATACTTATATATCCTTTTCTCTTTTCTCCCTTAGGGCCTGTACAAGACTCTTTGGAGCCTTTTCAAGGATTTTACTAAGAGGTATATTGTATTCTATCATATACATGACTATTTCCCTCTCAATAGTCTTTTGATCTTCAAGAGGAACTTTCGAATGTAGATCAAAAGACTCCTGTAGTAAGCCATGACTTATGATTTCATTTAAGATTGCCTCTTGTAGATAATCAAAATTATCCTAGTCTTTGAGCAACACCATTTTTTTAATTTTCATTCTTTTTCCCTAATTATTAAATAATACCTTATTATTTAATTATTATCAATTATCATATTCTGCTATTAATTAAATATTTTTAGATTATTTAATTAATTCATTCTAATTCACCATTTTTGACTAGTTAAATAGATCCTAGTTATTTAATAACGTCCTAATTAACATTAATCTTCCTAATTAATTAAATACAATCTTATTTATTTAAATATGCCGCTAATTATTCTTTATTCTTCTAATTTAATTAAATAAACTATCATTATTTATTTAATTCTATTAATTCACTTTTCATCTATAATTAAATTATTATCTTTGGATTATTTAATTATTCATTATCCTTTCATCTATAGTTAATAATTACCTTAATTATCTAATTGTTCATGCATCATTTTCTAAACTAAGTAATTATCTCAATTATTTAATTTATCTAATTTTATCCATCTTTATCTTCTTTATTAATAAATAAACATTTATTTATTAATTAAATCTTATCTTGCACATTCCTCAACAATGATTAATTATTTTAATTAATTATTGTGTCCTTTCATGCAAAAAGAAAAATCATCTTCTATCTCACTCTTTCTTCTACTCACTTAACTCTTTCATGCAATGAATTAACTAATTGGGCATTAAATGCTCTTCTTAAATTGGATAATTATTATTAATTATTTAATTAAATCACTTTTCCACTTCTTCTGAATTAAGTAATTAAATTAATTATTTCATTCTCCTATTTTGATTTAACATGGTCCATTAATAAATAAATTTTTATTTATTAATAAATCTTATCTTGCACATTCCTCTAATAATTAATTAATTATGTCATGCATATTCCTTTGTACATAATAACCACTCTCTCTCAGTCAACTAAGATTAGTTATCCACTTCTTTGATCAATCAATTTGGTTAACTAATTATTAATATACTAGTTAATACTTCAATTAATTCTTCATGCAACTAGTTAACTAAATTCATGTAGCCAATTGTAGTCAGTTAACTGGGCAATCAATTCCTCTCAACAATTTGCATCCATCAATCTTGATCTAGCACCTCTTGGCCTAGATCGTTCTTTATCGAATAATTTGAGAAAGGGTGACCCCATTGAGCACATGTGGGAGTTCCATACAACCTATTTAGACGTGGCACATGAACATACATATCTTATGTGATTTTTTCCATAGAGTCTGGGAGGGCAAGCCCTTGAATGGTTCAAAAACTTACCTTTAGGTATATAAACTTGGAGTGAACTAATGGTCAAGTTTTTCACACACTTTTCATACAACATATCAACTAATGTCAACATTACCCATTTGTGTGTTGAGAAACAAAAATGTGGCGAGACCTTCTCATCATTCTTACAAAGATGTTGAAGCTTAGCAAGTAAGTGTCCCTACCATATACCAGAGAAACAACTAGTCCATATTTTTATGGAGAACCTCAATAAGGAGGTTATGTTCCACTTACAGATGCATTGTTCTAACACGTTTGAAGAGGTGATAGAGAAAGGATTACCCATCGATAAAGCCCTCATTGGAAAAGGGCTTGTGAATTTTTTTAAGGAGAATAAGAGTTATTCTCACAATAATGCCAACAATGGCAAGAACACATTTTGGTCACATAACAAAAAATGTGACAAATGATGATGTTGTGGATGCTAAGGTCATACATAAACCATATCTTGTGCTTAATTTGAAAGGAAATAATCTTCCTTAGAAATAGGAACCAAAAATAAACATGGTGCCTAATATAAAACCATGTAGTCCTCCAAGGGCTTCCCAACTGTACAAAACATACACTCCCTTAGGGGAACTAATTGAATCAATTTTGAAGAAACTGATACAACAAAATGTACTACAACTCCTTGAGATCCAAAATTACAAACTAGGACCTTTCAAACCATCTTGGTGGAATGATGATGAATTTTAAAAGTATCATTAGAATAAAGGGAATAAAACTTCAAACTATTTTAAGCTTAATAACATCATACAAAATCTTATCGAGTAGGGAATGATAGAAACTGATAAACAAATTAGAACCATTAATGCAAATCACATAATTGATGAGGGCCACACTACCCAAAACCTACACAAACCACCACAATAAATACCAACACAGAAGATGCAAGAAAAAAAAACTCACTTTCAATTATTTTCTAGAAAATGAAATTACATATTCAAAACTTACATGCTACAGCCTCATGGGCTTGATTCATTACACCAAAATCAACTCTAAAAAACAAAATGTATTATTTGGAGCCACAATCTGCACTATGGAGCCACCTTCTACAATCCCCACTTAACCCTTTTATTTTACCCAATAAACACCTAGAAAGTTCTAGAAAGTTCAACTTTCCCTTTTGTTTTGGCACCAAAAATCCCACCATTTGATTTCTAGCCTAGGAAGAAATTTTAATGAAATTCACTTTTTAGAGGGGCAACTTCACAGCGCCATAAATTTTGATTCGGTTACCCAATTGGCTATTATAACATGGTTACCTATTTTTCAGTACAAGTTCAAACAGGTAGAGCTGAATTGTATTCATCACAGGAAGGTACAAAAAATTCTACTTAAGTATTCATTATGTTCCAAGTTTTGATTACTTGTGAATTTCAAGTGTTATTATGCAAATGTTTGTAACAAAGGAATTCATAAGATTGCATAGTAATGTTGCTTTATTCATATTGTAAAAACCAAAGTCCCACACAAGCCATGGGAGTAAGTTAATTTGATTTTCTAAATAAAATAATGAATACAAGGAAGAAATGTGCACAACACAATTGAAGATAATATAGGTATAAGGGAGAAGGTGATTTGTCATTGCCTGGAATGATGAATCATTGTCACATTTGAAGTCTTTGGTTGTCGTGTCTCTGAGCTGTAGTAGTTCTGAGTTCCAAATGCATCTACAAGATTGTAAAAAGGTGGTGTTAGAGAAATGAAGAATCAAATCCTACTTCATGCCTACATTACCAACAAAAATGTAATACACATCTAATCAGTCATTCACTAGATGATTAAGTCATAAGAAAGGAAGATGTTCAAGGAGCATGAAGTTCAATGGAAGCTTTCAACTTCAATTATTTTGCTAATTTGTTTGTTTAATGTGCAAGAATAGGCATAATCAGATCATTTCAACCAACAGTTATTGCTATGAGTGGTGAGAAATGTGGCTCCCACAAGGGTTGAGCCTAGCTCATAAAAATGAAAGAGTAGCATGTAGAAGAAGCAACTTTATATGGTAGCAAACTATAGATCTTTTGAAAGATAAAATCCAAACATAAGTAAGAGAATTCTTTTACAGAGATAAAGGATTTTACAGAGTTTTCCTTCATTCTTTTACAACAACAAAAAGATATAACAGTGTCTGAGGACTTTAAAAGCCTAGGCCATAACATCTTTCATTTATGAAATGACAACCAAAGTTAGATCCAGGTGTTTGTTTTCATATGATTTTTAAGGTACAATCCATTCATTAAGTATATATGAAACAATCATTATGATGTTGAAAATTCATTATAATGTTGAAGGAAGCAAGTGTTTCTAACAAGACATTCAATAGTGAGTCATCAATGTATGAGGAAAGAGTAGTTTTCAATGCCATCAATACATGATATCAAGATTAGATCATAAACCTTGGCAATACAATTGCTACCCTTAGCATCCCCACCATTGATGTTGATGATATCTGAGTTTTCAGTTTAATTCCATAATGCATACTTACATTCTGAATCTTTATATACAAATAGACTAAAATAAAAAGATGCAATAGTCTTAACAATCATTCGCAAAGAGCTTTATATTATATGATTGTAGCAACCTATAGAAGCAAGTGAGTTAAGACAAGTGCAAAACAACAAATATACGTTTCAATCTCAATGTAGCAAATATACAATGTTGAATATCAAGTGGCGGAGATTCAAGATT
Organism: Sequoia sempervirens; assembly: GCA_007258455.2. Classification (NCBI taxonomy): domain Eukaryota; kingdom Viridiplantae; phylum Streptophyta; class Pinopsida; order Cupressales; family Cupressaceae; genus Sequoia; species Sequoia sempervirens. Next base: position 236,940,756 of record VDFB02047230.1, on the reverse strand, counting down.
ATGCTACAAAAATTCACATGTATATCTTTTGTTAGCAGATGAGTATAACAATGAACAAGTGTAGGACCATGACAATAGAAGCCAATGATAGTGCAAATCCTATACAAGAGTGCATAACTAAATACTCAAATACAAAGAATATAGCAATGGCCTACAACATAATGGAAGCCATGGATTTGAAGGAAAGTCATGTCGTGCCAAGGATGAAGCTCTATTTGAGCTCATACAACAAGAGAGGATGCCTATATGGGTCAAAACTCGTGATCTACAAAGGGAAAGGTGAAGCCCTTGAAATGAAGCTGTGGCCCATAATACAGAGTTCCAAATGAGCATAAAGGAACCTCATAGCAAAGGAATTTAACTTTCAGTCACAGAAAAATCCATTCCCAATATTTCAAAAGCTTACCTGAGTATAAAAGGCATGAAGGGAATGAGAAGAGGAGCCAAAATTTCCTTGTTGTAGTGCCATGAAAATCACAAAGGAAACAACAGTATATCGGCTGGAAGGCTCCAAAAACTTCAAACTCAAAAATCCAGGGTAGTGCAACATATTAACTTCAAAAGGCCTTAGTTCTCAAGTTCAAATTCTAGAAGCACAATGAATCCATGGCATCCCAAGAATAGAGGAGCAAATGAATGAAATATACCAGAAATTATGCCAAAGTCGTGGTTGTATAAGCCAAAAATGTTCTAGATAAAGAGAGAAATATGAGATTTATATTGAGAAAAGTTTACCATGCATTTCTCTATGGAGATCTTCAAAAAAGTCATCAAAAGCAGCAGAGAATCATGAAATTTGAGCTATCAAAACCCTACTCATGGCGGTGTTGAGTTCTTTTCCAGCAATTGCAAAATGAATAATGATCAAATATTAGGGTTCGAGCTTTCTTTTACTAAAAAATCCCTAATTTGAATGATGAGCAATTTTGACTTATGTTTTAAGAAAATCATTCCATTTTTATTTCCATGGTCTTGAAAGTCAATTGACCTAGAAATTAGAGAGGGCTCGTGAGTTTTGATAAAGTGACAAGCTCATTAAAAAAAATTTGCATATTCTAGTGGAGGACTTTGCATGATTTTGAACAAAAATAAAAAATAAATGATGTAATTAAATATTAATGGTAATATTTCAATAGTTATCTTAATATTGAATATATAACGAATGAAAAGGAGAATTTTCATATATTAAGTATTAAAATAATCATTGATTGATTATCTTTTTAATATTTAATTAAATGGTTATCTTTTCCAAAATCATGTAAGAAATATAAGTGAAAGCCAACTAAAGGTCCAAGCATGAAAATTATGGAGATTCTTGACAAATTTCCTTAGTTCCATATTAGTTTTGAAGATATTTTGATCATGCATATCAAGAGGATGAGTTTGTAGCATGTCGAGTTCAATTCACTTCAGTTGCGGGCCCATTTTTTGAGGATTTTTTCTTTTGCTTGTGAGAAGATATTTCAGAGATATTTTTTTGACTTCAATTCACTTTCAATTCCATTTTCATGCATTTTGAAGCTAGTTCGAGTTGCAATTCAATTGTACATATTGTGACTGTGAGTTTGGGCCTGAGTTCACTCATTTTTGTATGAGTTTGAGCTCTTCTTTTGGAGATTTTTATTTTTGGTCGATATTTACCTTGGAGTTATCATTTTTACATTGAAATTGAATTTTAGTTTCACCTTCATGCCTTGGAGAGGCTTTTGTATAAAGTGATATGAATTAGTCATTTTTCACTAGTTATTTTTTTTTCCTTTGTGTTCTGCAAAGAGGACTATCTTGTAACTCAACATTTTATATTTAATACAGTTTTATAGCTTTACATGTTACATAAGTTATCATTTCTACAAAGGTTTTCCTTCATTATATTAATTGAAATAGAGTTCACTTTTCCAATTTCAGGTGTTTTGTATGGTTTAAATAATTTGATACAATTTTGATGAGTTTCATTTTTAAAATCTTCAAATTTTTGTCTTGTTTATGCATGCATATATACAATTGTAGTTCATCATAGGTCGTTAATTGTGTTCAAAAGTTTTTTTCTTTTTCCTCTAATTTGTGAAAACTTAGTTTTTCTTAATAGGAAAAGAACACATACAACCTTTTAATGAATTACTAATGTGTTCAAAGTGCTCAAATTGGATTGTGTTAACAAATTTTCTTGAGGGTATAAGTTATGAATCATTTTGAAAGTTTAACATCATTTAGGTGCATCACCAAAGTTTTAATTTTAGTTCATGCATTCAGTTCAATCCTTCTTACCCTTTTCTCAAAACTAATCATTCAAGTACCTAATTGATCATCATATAGGAACTAGCCTAGAAACTGGAGGTCTATCTTCACCATAGGAATACCCATAGCTTGAAGATAGTTTCCATTTTTCAACAGACTGTTGAATTTAGTCATTCAAGCATTCAGGCACAATTTTTTTGAAAACAAACATATTTTTGGAAAGCTCTCAAAGATATTCAAAGAGATCTAAAATGCTAAATCCATCAAAGATTAGTTTGTCAACTTTTTGAGGTGTTTTGTGGCCTCTAAGGTTTTCATTACTTAATTTTAAGCTACATTGGAGAAATTTCCTGAGAGGGAAACTTTAATATCTCCCAAACCATGTAGGGTATTGAGACAATTATTTTGCGACCAAAAATGTTTTTTTCAGTTTTTCTCCTTGGGGTAAATTTTTTAGGTCCATATGAGCCTATTTAGGCTAACTTACTAAAATAGTAAGTGATCATTTTTCACCTTTTTTGACTCCTAATTGTCTTACACCCCTTAAGTTCCATCCTAGAACTCTAAACAACTAAAGAAATTAAGGATAAATATTTTTTTTGGGTGATGCAAGATTTCCCTACACTATTGGATGCTCCTGCATTAGACACACAGGGTAATTTGAAAAGTGACCCTGTCACATCTTAGGAGTTAGAGGAAAACCAAGATGGTTAACCTCAACCTTAGAAAACCAAGATGAATCTTCAATAGGCCTTCCTCTCCATTTCACCAAGTACTCTGCATATTGGATAGTTCTTGTGCTTCTACCCACATGACTATCCAAAATTTATTCTATCTCCTTTTTTGAAGTAGGTGCTAGGATATTCCACTACACTTTTAATATTTCTTCATCAATTCCTCCTTCATGATATTCTATTAAATATAAAACATTAAACACAGGTGAAATAAGAATTTCATTAAGAATTTCTACCTCATATGCATTTCCTAAATCATGCTTCTTCAGGATCTTGCATGGTCCGAACTTCATCATCTTTAACTTGTATGTACCAATTGGAAACCTTTCCTTTCACAAATGAACCATGACTTCATCTCCTACCTAGAACTCCAAAGGTTATACCTCCTTTTTTGATTGAACACCTTATATTGCACATCCATCTTATTGATACCTTTCTTGACCTCTTTGTGTAAATTCTTTAGGTTCTCAACAAAATATTCAGCCTCAAAATTGTTCAATAATATAGAGAACTAAGAGGGGGGGTTAATTAGTTATCATAAAACAATTTTATTTTCTTTAATTAATCCGGAGCAGGCTTATATCAATTAGAAAATAATCAAACAAATATGAACAAGAAAACACACAACACCATGCAAAATGAACACCAGAATTTACATGGAAACCCAAGAAGGGAAAAACCATAGAGAATGCTAATTCTCAATTATAAAACACTGGTTAAGGTGATTTTTACAAGGGCTCACTACCAAAATGCTCACTGCAGGTAAGGGTCACTACCGGTGGGCTCACTGCCTAATTAATACATATGAATGTAAAATAGTCTTATTGAAAAAAGTGAACTGATGAAGCTACATCTATATATGCATAAATTTAGTTCCAATTAAGAGCACAATATCTGTCTGCAACAGATCTGGTCAAGAATCTTCTGCACACCTTCCTCACACAACTTCTGTAAAGCATATTACTTCTTCCTAAGACTTGCCTTTAGCTTTCTTATCGCATAATCCTTCACAAGTTTGTTTGCACACACCAAACACCACACTTCTTTCTTCATCAAACAAACATAAATTTTACTTATACCATTTCATCTTTTCATAATCTCCTAGGTCAGTCAAATACAATGTCTTCATAATCTCCTAAGTCCGCCTAGCAAAAACATGTTAGGTTGAAGAACACTCTTGAAATATTCAATAAGTCTTGGAACACTAGCACCAGACCCAAAAGATAGGTCACACATAAAGATCTTCTTACCACGTTACCAAGGGACCCATAGAAAGGTCATACATAAGATAGGAAACTTTGAACTACATGAAATGTATTCTGTAGCCAATGAGAATGCCACAACCAAGACCAAACCTTGATTAGAATCAATTTCAATATCAAACAAAGAAATATAATTAGACATACCAAAAATTGTACCATGCTACATGAATGTCTAGATAGGAAGGATACTCAGAGTAAGATTTGATCACAACAACCAACATCAAAAGATTAGACTTCATTATTTTGCATTAATTGACTTCCATGGATGTCCCAAAAAGAAGTACTTCCATATCTAGACCAAAGATAACATCCATACTACGTAACATCATAGCACTTGATAGGATAGATCATTTTTGTATATCATTTGGAGTACAACCTTCCAGATCCTAGGTTTTGAAATCAATGAAAAGAATGCTAAGTCATCTCAACAACTTCTCAACAATCTCCCCCTTTGGAATTGATGGAAAAACAAAAAAAACACAAAAACAAAAACTCCAAAACTCCAAGCACTCCCCCTTTGACAAGCAATTCAATACCTCTTGTTGTTTTTATTTTTCTCCCCATTTTTTCCATCAAATGCAAAGGGACAAATAAGAACATTAAGGAGATCAAGTAAAAATAACACTTTTCACATGAAAATTTTTCTTGTACCTTTCTCTCATAGTTGGAAGAACCCTCTTCCAAGCTTGTACTGCAAAAACCATTTTGGCACACATACTATCTAGTAGAGTCAACAACATAAATGAAGATGACCAGTCCGATGATAGGCACTATCATTCACAATCCTTTGCATCAGAAAGTATCCTAGAGAGATGATCCAACTGGACCTTGACAATTTCTTTGACCAACCAAAAAGTTTTAACCAAATCTTCCCTCTATCTTTGAGTAGAAAATAACTCAGCTTGCAACTCACCAACTCTTATTCTTTTTTTTCCATCTTTATCTTTGCAGAAGTCAAAAAACTTCCCAATATCATTCAATTCAAATTCAATAGCTTCAATTCTACTTCTAAAATTATCAACAATAGTAGGCCACTAGAGACAATACCTGTAGATGTAAAACATCTCCTTAATGCATTCTCTTATCTCACCAATGTGTTTGGATAAATTTTGTTTGGATTTGAAACACCTTCTCCCAATCATAGCTTGGATCTTATGACCTTTAGATCCTTGCTACAACATCCTTTCTTCAACAACTTTTTCCAAATCATCTGGTAACGAGTCAGAAACAATTGAAATAGTAATACCTTTTTTGAATAGATAATCAAATAAGGCATCTTTAATTCTAGCCCTACAGTCTGTAGAGAAGGTATACCACATTTCACCAATCTTTTTCATATCACCTTCATCCAACATTGAACAAACTTCATCTATATCGAAAGAGTCAGATCTAGGCAAAGACTTTTCTTCCTTCTTCTCTTCTAAGATAGTGATGACATCCATTGTGTTAATTTTCCTCCTTTTAGGTTTCGGAGGGGAACCACCAATGATAACATCTAACTCCTTCTTACCAGAGGAGGAATCCTCAACCTAAATAGACACTATCACACTGGAGCACAAATCCATCTGCAAGGATAAGGAATAAAATTTGCATGTACTTTCTTTATCTTCCATACATTCCAGATATTTGTGAGCTTGATTTTCAATAGGGATGCCAAAATTCCATGTAACATTCTCCTTTGATGGTAGTGAACTCAAAAATTAAAATACTAAATATATGAGTAGAGACCCAAACCAAAAAGGATTACTCTCAACCAAGGACATTTTGACATTCACAATTAGGTTTTCCATTATTAGGCTACACAGGTCAAATTGTTTATTTTCCTTCACCATCTTATGTGCAACATACACAACAATAGCTGAAGTACAACCTTCAAAATTTTTGAAATAGATTTTGTAAGTGATACCATATGCAACATAACTAGGGAACTTACATTCTGCAATTCATTAGTCTTCAACCCTAGTTCCATTTCCTTCATCTTCCAATGATCAAATTCATCCAACTCTACTCCCTCCATCCTTAGTAAAATACCACCACTGGATTCTCTATCAATGGATTCCATCATCACACTTATCTTCTTCAACATTTTATCGCTCAATGAAACCTCTTCTTCTCCTTTGTAAACTGTGAGAAATAATTTAAAACTCCACCTTGCTCATGATGAATTTTTTGCCAAAAACTTACATCAATGATGTCATCAATTGTACTTCACTTTTCAATCAGCCAGATTAAGCTTCATCATACATCACCAACTAGATCAAACTTAGTCATGTTGAAAACACATCAATATTACTTTAGAGAGGGGGAGCCGACAAGATATGCATAGCAACACTCCCTCTGACCCAAGGTAGTTGGCTTAATTTCCAGAAGAGCTTGTACCAAGATCTAGTACTACAAAAGAGTTTTCAACACTCATTTCCTTTTTCTTCCACACCATGACAATCTTCTTCTTATATTCACCTAATTTTGTAACCTTTTTTTTGTTTTCAAACTTTTTTGGAGCAACATATCTGCATGTGTTAGCATAATGTCTGGGTTGACTGCACTTGTAACATTTTTTTCCTAACTTAACTGAGTGAACCTTAGATCTACACTGATTAGATTTGTGACAATAACCATGCAATAAATAGAAATTACCATGAAAGTGATTATTCATTCCATTCCTTCTAGTCGTATCAGATAATTGACTTCTATAATGACTTGCTTTGTGACCAAACTTGTGACAATTAAAGCATTGAATACTTGGTTCCTTCTTGTCTCTACACTCTACATCCTTATGTCTAAAATTTTTGCATAGAAAACAATATCCATTAAATGATAAGTAACTTTGAGCATTAGGTTGCTTGACTGAAGGTATTTTAGGTGTTGTAGAGTTCCAAACCTTGCTTCTTACAACAAATCTCACTTTAGCTTCAATTGCTTTGTCTTCACCCTTAGTGTTCTGATTTGATCTTTTACCAGAGAAACTGAGTCCTCCCTTATCCTTGTGACATTTCTATAGGGACAAGGGTTGATCTTGAATTATGCTACTTTTGCATACTCTTGCTTCTTTTTTTTAGCCTTCTTAACTCTTGATCTAACTTCTCATTTTCTTCTAATTTCGATTTGATGGTATCCTTGAGATTTTCTTTAGTCTTCTTCCATTCTTCCATTTTCTATTTGATGGTATTTTTGAGATCTTCTTCAGTCTTCTTGCATTCATCCAACTGCATCTTTAAATCTACAATGCTTTTCTTTCACTCCTTTAATTCTTGGCTAACCTCTCTGTTTATTGCTTTGAATTTCTAGATTTTCTCCCTTAGCTTTGAGATACAAGCATTTGCCTCCTTGAGATTTTATTTAAATTATTCATTTTTATATTTCATGTTTTCCATATCATCTAACATTATCTTTAGTTCTTCCTCAAAGTGATAATCTCCTTCCATCTTCTTCAAGCTTCCAAGATCACCCTCAAGCAGTTAAGCTTTATCTGCAAGGGACCAAGCTCTGATACCAATTGTTGAACATTCTAGTTAAATAAGAGGGGGGGTGAATCAGTTATCATAAAATAATTTTATTTTCTTTAATTAATCTGGAGCAAGCTTATATCAATCATAAAATAATCAAATAAATATGAACAAGAAAACACACAACAACACCATGCATAATGAACACCAAAATTTATGTGGAAATCCAAGAAGGGGAAAACCACAGAGAATGATAATTCTCAATTATAAAACACAGGTTAAGGTGACACTGGTTAAGGTGATTTTTACAAGGACTCACTAGTAAAATTCTCACTATAAGGCTCACTACTAGTGGGCTCACTGCCTGATTAATACATCTGATTACAAAATAGTTTCACTAACAAAAGTGAATTGATGAAGTTTCATCTACATATGCATGAATTTAGTTTTGATTAAGATCCCAATATCTTTCTTCAATAGATCCGTTCAAGAATCTTCTACACACCTTCCTCACACAACCTCTACAAAGCAGATTACTTCTTCCTAACACTTGACTTTATCTTTCTTATCACATAATCCTTCACAATTTTGTTCGTATATGCCATACACCACACTTCTTGCTTCATCAAACAAAAATAACTTTTACTTATACCATTCCATGCTTTCATAATCTCGTAGGTCAGCCAAACACAATGTCTCCATAATCTCCTAAGTCAGCCTAGCAAAAACATGTCATCTTGAATAACACTCTTGAAATATTCAATATGTCTTGGCATGCTAGCACTAGACCCAAAAGATAGGTTCCACATAAAGATATTCTTACCATGTTACCAAGGTACCAATAAAAAGGTCATACATAAGATAGTAAACATTGAAGTACATGAAATATATTCCAGGGCCAATGGGAATGCCACAACCAAGACTAAATCTTGATTAGCATCAATTTCAGTATCAACCAAAGAAACATAATTAGACATACCAAAACTTGTTACATGGTACATGAATGTCTAGATAGGAAGGATATCCAGAGTAAGCTTTGAGCATAGCAGCCAACATCAAAATATTAGACTTTATTATTTTGCATTAACTAACTTCCACAGATGTCCCAAAAAGAATTGCTTCCATATCCAGATGAAAGATAACATCCATACTACATAACATCGTAGAACTCAATAGGATAGATCATTTATGTATATCATCTAGAGCACAACCTTCTAGATCCCAAGTTTTGACATCAATGACAACAATGCTAAGTCATCTCAACAACTTCTCAACAATCTCCCCCTTTGGAATTGATGGAAAAACAATGAAAACACAAAAAGAAAAAACTCCAAGCACTCCCTCTTTGACAAGCAATTCAATACGTCTTTTTAAAAAAAAAAAATTCTCTTCATTTTTCTCCCCCTTTTTGCCATCAAAGGCAAAGGGCCAAATAAGAACATTTAGGAGATCAAATAAAAATAAAACTTTTCACATGAAAAATTTTCTTGTATCTTTCTCTCATAGTTGGAAGAATCCTCTTCCAAGCTTGTACTGCAGAAACCATTCTAGCACACATACTATCTAGTAGAGTCAACAACATAAATGAAGATGACTAGTCTGGAGACAGGAACTATCGTTCACAATCCTCTGCATTAGAAAGTATCCCAAAGAGATGATCCAACTAGACCTCGATAATTTCTTTGACCAACCAGAAAGTTTTGACCAAATCTTCCCTCTATCTTTGAGTAGACAATAACTCAACTTGCAACTAACCAACTCTAATTCTTTTTTTCCATCAATATATTTGAATAAATCAAAACATTTCCCAATATCATTCAATTCAAATTCAATAGCTTCAATTCTGCTTCTAAAATGATTGACAACAGTAGGCCATTAGAGACAATACCTGTAGATGTCAGACATCTCCTTAATGCATTCTCTTGTCTCACTAATGTGTTTGGATAACTTTTGTTTGGATTTGACACACCTTATCTCAATCATAACTTGGATCTTATGACCTTTAGATCCTTCCCACAACATCCTTTCTTCAACAACTTCTATCAGATCATCTAGTAACAAGTTAGAAATAACTGAAATAGTAATACCCTTTTTGAACAGATAATCAACTAAGGCATCTTCAATTCTAGGCCTACTATCCATAGAGTAGGTATACCACATTTCACCAATCCTTTTCATATTACCGTCATCCAACACTGAACAAACTTCATCTAGATCAAAAAAGTCATATCTAGGAAGAGACTTTTCTTCCTTCTCCTTCTCTTTTGAGATAGTGATGACATCCTTTGTGTTAATTTTCCTCATTTTAGGTTCTAGAGGGGAACCACTAATGGAAACCTCTAACTCCTTACCAAAGGAGGAATGCTTCTCAACCTGAATAGACACTATCACACTGGAGCAAAAATCCATCTGCAAAGATGAGAAATAAAGTTTGCATGTACTTGCTTTATCTTCCATACATTCTAGATACCTGTGAACTTGCTTTCTAATAGGGATGCTAGACTTCCACATAACATTCTCCTTTGATGTTAGTGAACTTAAAAAGTAAAATACTAAAAATATGAGTAGAGACCCAAACTAGAAAGGATAAATCTCAACAAAGGAAATTCTGACATTCTCAATTAGGTTTTCCATTATTAGGCTACACATGTCAAACTATGTATTTTCCTTCACCATCTTATGTACAACATACACAACAATAGCCAAAGTAGAACCTTCACAATTTCTAAAATATATTTTGTAAGTGATATCATAAGGAACATACCTAGGGAACTTACATTTTGCAATTCATCAGTCTTCAACCCTAGTTCCCTTTCCTCCATCTTCCAATGATCACATTTATCCAACTCTACTCCCTTCAGCCTCAACAGAATACCACCATTGGATTCTCTATCAACGAATTCCATCATCATGCTTATCTTCTTCAATCTTTTATTGCTCAATAAAACTTCTTCTTCTTTGCAAATTGTGATAAATGATTTGAAACTCCACCTTGATCATGATGAATTTTCTACCAAAAACTTGCATCGATGATGTCATCAATTGTACTTCACTTTTCAATCAGCCAGATTAAGCTTTATCATACATCACCAACTAGATCAAACTTAGTCATGTTAAAAACACATCAATATTACTTTAGAGAGAGGGAACCGACAGGATATGGATAGCAACACTCCCCTTGAGCCAAGGCATTTGGCTCAGTTTTCAGAAGAGGTTGTACCATGATCTCGTACCATAGAAGAGTTTTTAGCACTCATTTCCTTTTTCTTCCACACCATGATGGTCTTCTTCTTAGATTCATCTGATTTTGCAACCTTCTTTTTATTTTTAGACTTTTCTGGAGTAACATATCTACATGTGTTTGCATAATATCTAGGTTGACTGCACTTGTAACATTTGTGTCCTAACTTAACTGAGTGAACCTTAGATCTAGACTGATTAGATTTGTGACAATAACCATGGCATAAATAGAAATTAACATGGAAGTGATTATTCATTCCATTCCTTCTAGCCATATCAGATAATTGACTTCTATAATGAATTGCTCTGTGACCAAACTTGTGACAGTTAAAGCATTAAATACTTGGTTCCTTCTTGCTTTTTCACTCTATAGCCTTATGTCCAAATTTTTTGAATAGAAAACAATAGCCATTAAATGATAAGTACCTTTGATCATTAGGTTTCCCAACCGAAGGTCTTTTAGGTGTTCTACAGTTCCAAACCTTGCTTGTTACAATAGATCTCACTTCATCTTCAACTACTTTGTCTTCACCCTTAGTGTTCTGATTTCAGCTTTCACTGGAGAAATTGAGTCCTCCCTTATCCTTGTGACATTTCTGTAGGGACAAGATTTGATCTTGAATTATCCTACTTTCACATAATCTTGCTTCTATTTTCATCCTTCTTAACTCTTTATCTAACTTCTCATTTTCTTCTAATTTTTGTTTGATGGTATCCTTGAGATTTTCTTCAGTCGTCTTCCATTCTTCCATTTTCTATTTGATGGTATTTTTGAGATCTTCTTCAGTATTCTTGCATTCATCCAACCGTAGATTTAAATACACAAAGATTTCCTTTGACTCCTTTAATTCATGGCTGACCTCTCTGTATCTTGCTTTGAATTTATGAATTTTCTCCCTTAACTTTGAGATACAGGCATTTTCCTTCTTGAGATTTTCTTTCAATTCTTCATTATCATATTTCATGCTTTCCATATCATATAACATCATCTTTAGTTCTCCCTCAAAGTGATAATCTCCTACCATATTCTTCAAGCCGCCAAGATCACCCTCAAGTGGTTAAGCTTTATCTACAAGGGACCAAGCTCTGATATTGATTGTTGAACAGTCCAGATAACTGAGAGGGGGGTGAATCAGTTATCATAAAACAATTTTCTTTTCTTTAATTAATTTGAAGCAGGCTTATATCAATCATAAAATAATCAAACAAATATGGACAAGAAAACACACAACAACACCATGCACAATGAACACCAGAATTTATGTGGAACCCCAAGAAGGGGAAAACCATAGAGAATGATAATTCTCAATTATAAAACATCAATTAAGGTGATTTTTACTAGGGATCACTGCAAAAAATGCTCACTATAGGTAAGGCTCACTGCTGGTGGGCTCACCACCTAATTAATACATCTAATTACAAAATAGTTTCACTGAAAAAAGTGAATTGATGAGGCTACATCTACATATGCATGAATTCAGTTTTGATTAAGAGCATAATATCTGTCTGCAACAAATCCAGTCAAGAATATTTTTCACACCTTCCTCACATAACCTCTACAAAGCATATTACTTCTTCTTGAGGCTTGAATTTAGCTTTCTTATTGCATAATCCTTCACAATTTTTTTCACACACACCATACACCACACTTCTTGCTTCATCAAAAATAAATAAATTTTACTTATGCCATTCCATGCTTTCATAATCTCCTAGGTTGACCAAACAGGATGTCTTCATAATCTCCAAAGTCAGCCTAGCAAAAACATGTCAGCTTGATGAACACTCTTGAAATATTCAATAAGGCTTGGCATGCTAGCACTGGATCCTACAGATAGGTTGCACATAAAGATATTCTCACCACATTACCAAGGGACCAATAAAAAGGTCATAAATAAGATTGGAAACTTTGAACTACATGAAATATATTCTGGAGCCAATGGGAATGCCACAACCAAGACCAAATCTTGATTAGAATCAATTTTAGTATCAACCGAAGAAACATAATTAGAAATACCAAAACTTGTGACATGCTACATGAATGTACGGATAGGAAGGATACCCAAAGTAAGCTTTGAGCACAACAACCAACATTAAAAGATTAGATTTCATTATTCTCCATTAACTAACTTCCATGAATGTCCCAAAAAGAATTACTTCATATCCGGATGAAAGATAACATCCATACTATGTAACATCGTAGCACTCGATAGGATAGATCATTTCTATATATCATCTAAAGCACAACCTTCTAGATCCTATGTTTTGACATCAATGACAACAATGCTAAGTCATCTCAACAACTTCTCAACAAGCACTAGTCTTCTCCCCCATATCCATATTTCTTAGTTCAGAAGCAGTTCTTGGACTACTCGCATACACAATCTGGAACATTTGGTGATTTACCAATGCTCATGTTGACAAAATTGTTGTAAGAAAATTCTTCCTATGGTATAATAAAATCCCATCCCTTGGGATTATCTCATACTAAGCATCTTAGTAGGTCACCCAAACTCCTATTCATCACCTTTGTTTTTCCATCAGTCTATGGATGGTGTGCAAAACTAAACTTTGAATCTGTCTTCAACTTCTTCCATAATATCCTCCAAAACTAACCAACAAATTTGGTATCTCTATCTGAAACTATACTCTTTGCTAGACCATGTAGTCTCACCACCTCTCTAAAAAAAAACTCTGCAACATGAACAACATCACTAGTCTTATGACAAAAAATGAAATGCACCATCTTTGAAAATCTATGCACCACCAAAAATATGGAATCATGCCCTCTTTGTGTCCTTGGCAAGCCAAGAACAAAATCCATGCTAATATCCTCCATGACCTCTTAGGTACAGGTAATGGCTGATGCAATCCATTATTTTGACATGTTCCTTTTTCCATCTAACATAATTGTGCAGTTTTCGCACACATGCCCTGCTGAAAGTAGGGACCCTCTTTTGCTTTTGCTTTTGTGTTTCTGGCCCTTTAATATTAAGGATTATCCTTGCCTTGGCATGAGCTTAAGTGTTTATCTAGCTTGCCTAAGTGATTCCCCTAAGTTGCATATTGAAAATCTTAAGTTTTGAGTGAAATTCAGGTTTTTATTGCATTTTGGGATTTTCTGCCCCATCCGGATTTCCCTGGATTTCGCTCAAAGCCCAATGGCTGGTGTTTTGCACTATTTTTCAAAAATCTTCTCACCTCGCAGAATTTTGCATGGATTGGATTTTCCCAAAATTTCGTCTCCTTGCCAAATTCCCATATTTTGGGTTTGGGTCTGTTGTTTTATGAATGTTGATAGCCCAGTCACTTTTTTCTCCTGTTGATCGATGATTCTAATGGTGCCTTGCATTCTTATTATTGAATTTTTGAGCTCGACCCTATGGGAATTATTTTTTTTGTTTTGGTTGATTTTAGGGTTTTGACTTTAGAGCCATCACCAATACCAATCGAATTTCCCTTGAGTGAATTATGAGTCTAGATCCATCAATGAATGATTTTGCATTTGAGCTTGTGTCCTCAAATTTGTGATCTTCGATCAATTTGAGTGAAATCATGTGAGAACATCAAAGTCCGGGTTTTCCTTTAGTTTCAGAATTTTCCTTTGCTAGCGGATTTCCCTGGTTTTCCTTGTCCTCTGCGTTTTCCCAAAATCCAAAGTTTTGCCTGCTTCGCAGATTTTTGCTCCCTCCAAATTTTCCCAAAATTCTTGTTATCTCTTTATTTTCTAGAATTTGTTGACTGTTGATTGTTTTCGCCAGAATCCCTTGGTCCAAATTTTCACTCGGATTTATTTGAATGATGAATATATTATTAGTGATGGGCTAATCTTGATCTTCATGTTATAATGGATATTGTTGATGGTGGTTTTTCCTTAATGCAGGCTAGATTTAACAAGGTCATTAAGGCAGTTCCGAAGGAGATTAATTCAATTGATGGATGGTTTAAAGAATTTATTAATTCACCTGTGGCTAACCTAGAGAGTATTTTTATTAAGATTCCAGATAAATTAGATCAAGACAAGGATGAAGGGACAAGTTAATGGTTGATTGCATTGGGAGTTGTGCCTCCTATTTATTTGGAGCCATTTCTACCTAGTTTTTTGTCCTTCACATGCATTGGATGGAGTTGCATTGGGAATCCCAGGTTGACCTGGATGGAGTTCAAGCATTTAATGCTAAGTTGTCGTATTTTGAATTCCTTTTGGTTGACCTGTGTGTGGCTATTTTATTATTGTAAACCCTAGCTAGGCTGACATGCTTTGGGGGTTGTCTCTAAATTTGACATTCTGCCTCATTTCTAATATATACATAGATAGAGATAGAGATAGTTTTGATACAAGAGCGAGTTAGGCAGTAGAGCAGAGTTAGGAGTTAGTTCATTTTGAGCAAATGTTGTAACACAAAACATTAGAATTGTTGCTGAAATTTGGTGATCCAATACAATTGAAGACATTGTTATTTTTTTGGTGATCTCTTTTTTGTTGACTTATCTTGCATGGTTCTTGGGATTCTATCTTTTAAATTTCTCAAGGTTATTAGATGTATGCTAGATTTAGAATTAGATCTGATTCAATGGTGTTTATGATTTGATGCTTGAAGTGTTTGTAGTAATCCCTGGTCCATAATTTTTGCAGCTAGTTGATTGTTAGTTGCTTTGCAAAGTTAGCCCGGACCTTTATATTCATTGCACTTAGTTCAATTGTGAATTTTATCCATTTCAATTGCAATTGGGTTGTATTGGATGAATTTTCATGATCTAAAAATATTAATACCTTACAAGATTGCACTGTTTCTGTGAGATTGCAGGTTCATCTGGGTTAAGCAAGAATTAGTTTATGAGGGATTGGTCCATTTCAAGTATTTCATCATTTGCATTGTTAATCTTAGGAGTAGTTTTAATATTAGATATCTCTTTGAAACCCTTATCCTTTGTTATTTCTTTATCATTTGGGTTAGATTTAGGATTTAAGTATCATCATATTGCCAGATCTGATAAGTTAAAGATTTAGTATTTGCTTGTAGTAAGGTCCCTTTGTGATTACCAACATTTTCACATTTATCACTAAGTTGTTTATGCATTGTCAAGACCTGACATTAGAGACCATGGGGTTATCTCTTGAGGCTTGCTGATAGAGATTTACCTTTCAAGAGAGATAGGATATTATATTATGTCTGAGTTGTTGCTATGCAGAAAACATCATCAATAATACTCTTCAACTTTATACAAACTTTTGCACATCTTGTTGTGACTTTGGCCAATAATAATTATCACTAACAAGAGCAATGGTCTTATCTAGACCAAAATGTCTAGCCAATCCTCCACTATGCTCCACCTTGATTAGATTCTTTCTCATAGAACTCCTTGGAATGCATAATTGGCTTACTCTAAACAACATTCCATCTTGGATTAAGAAATCCAACCATCTCGTCCTATCCAATGTAACTATGTGAAATGTGTTTTTACCTAATCTAAGATACAAAAATAGATGAAATGAAACTAGGAAAAACACAAAACAAACACTCAAGATTAGGCCTAGTTAAATTCAAATAAGACACAAGAAAATGGAGATTTTTACCTTGTTCAAATTGATGGTTTGGTTGGCCCTTGTTGATTTTTGATTTTTTGCTCCTTCTTGGAAAAAATGGCATGTAACCTAGTAGAAAATGAAACTATTAGTATGGAGATTACAATGGTGGATATGGGTATGTGAGTGGATGAAATATGGAGGCTCAAAATGTTGCAACAATGGTGATGACTTGATGGCTTGAAAATGGCTAAGTGTATGTGCTTGCTAAAATGGAGACATTTCAACCTTTTTTAGGGAAAGTACCTCTAAAGAAATGGAGGGCTTGGATCAATCCATGGTGGAGGAGATCAAGGAAGATGAGAACTCAAAAGCCCTCACAAGCTGACATGTGGCGAATGACATGGAAAGGAATGGATGATGTGGAGATGATATGGAGGTACTTTGATGTACCTTGGGAATGGACAAGATCTCCTCATAAAGGAGGTCCTTTCCCACATGTGCCTTGAGAGGATGTGAGGAATTAAAAATTCCTCACAAATCCTCAAGGGGATGGGAGAAGGAATTTAAAATTCCTTAAAATGCCTTGGAGGAATAAATGTGAATTAAAAATTCACATGGGGAAGGGGATGCCTTCTCCAAATAGAAAAAGCATTTAATGTAGGTTGACTAAGGACACATGCCATAAATGGCATGATGATTAGGTTAGCTTAATTATCTAATTAAGGTTGTGCAAATGTTGGGTTAGGTATGCTAATGACATATTAAGAGCAAGTGGGGGATTATGGAGGATGTGAACCTAATTATGATTAGGGGTGTGCACATCCTAATCATAGATTAATTAGATTATTCTAGATTAAAGAGGAATATGGAGGATGTGACATGAGGAGAGAAGAAAATGAATTGAAAATTTATTTAATTCATTTGGGCTAATGAATAATTTAAATAAATTGGTCTATTTATTTAATTTAGAGATGAATGGGGTAAGGTGCTTAGTTGATTAATCAATACCTTAAGGGACATTAGGTAGAAGAGAAATATTAATCAAATAATAAATTATTTAATTAATATGGCTAAGATATGTAGGATAGAGGAATATGAGGCTAAATTTGACCATACAAGAGTGGTCAAATTCAGATGTTTATAGTAACATTTTCCAAACAAGCCTTCCAAGCTTTTGCAAAGTCAGGATCTTCAGGATACAAAATCTTGAGTTCATTGAACCCAACAACCTCTATATTCATTTCTATCAAAAAAAAATCGTTCTACTCAAAGCATCTGCAACTCTGTTTGACCTTCCAATCCTATTCTTCAAAACAAAGGTATAACTCTGCAAAAACTCAACCCATTTTAAGTTCCTTTGATTTAACTTTCCTTGACTATTGATAGACTCCAAACCCTGGTGATTAGTGTATAAAAAAATATTTTGGCAACAAATAGTGTCTCCATTTCTTCAAATCCTGAACTATATCATAAAAATCATGATCATAGACATAATATTTCTTAATAGCATCATTTAACTTCTCACTAAAATAGGCAACATACTTACCTTCTTGACTCAAAATAGCTCCTATGGTAGTGCCACTAGCATCACAGTCTACCTGAAAGGCCTTATTGAAATCTAGAAGTACCAAAATAGGTTTCTCTATAACTTTCTTCTTCAACCTATCAAAACTTTTGGATGCTCTTGTAGTCCACTTAAACTCTTTTCTATCCCCCCTCATCACTTCAGTTAGAGATAAACAAATACTAATGAAATTCTTAATAAAATTTCTATAAAAACTTACTAGACCATGAAATGATCTTACCTCTATAACATTCCTTGGGGTAGGCCATTCAATGATAGCTCTCACCTTCTCTAGATCCATTTTAAGACCGTCTGCTTAGACAACAAGTCCTAGATACACCAACTCTCTCTTCACAAAACTACATTTCTTCAAATTAATTTACAACTTCTCCTCCCTTAGCTTCTAAAAAAAACTTCAAATATGCATCAAGTGCTCCTCCAATGTCTTACTAAAAATAAAAATATCATCTAAATAAACAATAATAAAATTTCCTAAAAATTCTTTCAATACCTCATTCATAAGCTGCATAAATGTGCTTGGTGCATTGGTTATCCCAAAAGGCATGACTAACCACTCATAAAGCTCTCCTTGGTTTTGAAGGTTGTCTTCCATTCATCTCCTTCTCTAATCTAGATCTAGTGATATCCACTCTTCAAATCTATCTTCATGAAGCACTCAACTCCACGAGAAAACAATCCATAATGTCATCCATTCTTAACAAGGGAACTCTATACTTGATGGTGATCTTGTTGATGGCTCTAGAGTTGTGCACATCCACCATTCCCCATCCTTCTTTGGTGCTAGTATTGTAGGTAATGCACATGAACTAAAACTCTCTCTGATCAATGCCTTCTGTAAAAAATCTTGCACTTGTCTATTCAACTCTTCACTCTATTGGAGTCATACAATGAGCTACCTTATTCAGCAAACTCTCTCCAGGAATCAAGCCCATTTAATGACTAATCTTTCTTACAGGAGGAAAAAAATTAGGTACGTTATCAAAAACAATATCTTGAAACTCATTAAACATATTTGAAACCTCTATAGGTACCTCATTAGTATCCTCTTTATCAACTCTAGGGATCAATGCAAAACACATATGGTCATGCCTCATACCTTCTAGGAACTTTCTTCCAACAACCAAACAAATTCTTGCATTATTGCATACCTTTTCCTCTACCTCTTTCAAGGGCTTAAAATTATAATGAACTCCATCCTTTGTCAAAGAATAGGTGTTGGAATTTCCATTATGTAATGCTTGTCGATCAAACTACCACAGTCTACCTAAAAACATATGAAAAACATTCATAGGCATAATATCACACAATACCTCATCATGGTAATTTCCAATATTGAACTTTACCAAACATTATTCATTTACCAAATCCTTATGGTTGTTGGGAAATTTTGATCATCTTGGAATAAACCTCTAGATCAGTAATGCCTTTGGTAACTTTTAATTTCAATAGATTGCCTCAAAGACATGTACAACTATTCCACAAAGCAGAATCAGACACAATGCATTTCCCACATTAACTCTTCTAAGAGAAACTCATGTGAATCTAGTTTTAACAACAAACATTAACAGATTCTAACCAAGAAACATGAAATATCAAAGATGAGACATAACACATAGATTTACATGGGGAAAACACCTTCGGGTAAAAAACCCCACCCTCCAAAAGATCCAAGCCATTGTATTATTCAGCAATAATCAGAGTTACAATACAATCTTAGGCTCATAGCCTTTTCATAGAGTTTACATATTGTTCCATCTAGAGACATATTGGACAACATAACCCCATAGATGATCTTCACACTATTACAATACCCTCTCATAGTATACAATGTAGATCCTCTCTCTCATGGACCTCTAATCAACCTCTCAAGTGTTTAGAATCCTCACTTTGTTACAACACTCTCTCATAGAATATAGAGAAAATTCACATAGAGGAAAGTTTCACATTCAATCCATAGAGAGAGAGTGGATGAGTTACCACCTTCAGAACATAATTTTCGTCTCCTGCTCTAGCCTTCGACTCTCTCTCTCCCAGCTTGGCCTCACAACCTTGACCTTCCTCACGACACTTAGCCCCATGGCCCCGACCTTCCTCATGACACCAAACAATTTTGTACAACCAATTCTTATTCCAATCTTGAACCATTCAACAAGGAAACTATCAAACAAACTTGGACAATGAACAGTTTCCTCAATGAACAATTGACACATTAGTAGATCAGAAAAATCATCGTTCATTCAACTGAGTCCACCTTCACTTCCATCAGCCTGACTTTGTTTATCAGTCACAGTCATGAAGGACACACTGATCTCCAAAGTCTCTTTGATGTCTTGACCAGGCCTATCATGAAAACAATATCCATTGGCAGGAGTTTATAATGTCACATCAAACGCACTTGTCTCCTCGAAATTGCTCACTCAGAGGTTTAGGCTAGTCGGATTGAGGCACACGATTCCAACAATCTCCCACTTGACAAAGATCACCATGGCATGTCTAGAGAACTCATGAACTATTGATATCACACTGGCTTCACCAGTTCAGACCCTTCTCTGTTCAAGTCTCTGATTAGCAACATTCAGGACACCCAATCAATAAGTTTCCATAGATAACAGTCCACCAGACAATCTACAACCAAGATCAAGTATCCAACTACAACTCACTATCCAGCATTGCAACCAATGACAACCATCCATGAAACCACAAAGATCCAAACATGCTCTCATGCTCCATCAAGACTTCTGCAACATCTAAGATGTCCACCATTCAGGAAACAAACCTTGTTGTAGACACCTAAAAATGGTCTGGAGAATCTAATTAATTAAATACGGCTTATTTGATTAATTAATCTTAAATTTATCTACTTAGTAAATAAATAGAAATATTTATTTCTATTAAGTTCATTATTAATTCTTCTATTTTATCATATTATTTCCCTCTTAATTAAATAAACAAAATTAAATACTTTATTTTATTTAATTATTATCATTATTATTTCTTCTATACTTTATCCATTAATTCTATCTTAAATTAAATACACAACTTCAATAATTTTTGTTATTTAATTACCTTATCATGTTTCTTCTTAATTAAATAAAGACATCCTAGAATCTTTAATTTAATTATCATATTCCTTTTATTTTAATTTAATAAACAACTTCTATAGTTTGTTTTATTAAATTATTTATTCCTCTTTTGCTAAATTTAAATAAAACAAAAATATTTAAACAAATGCAAAAATTATTTACCCCTATTCACTCACCAATAAAATTAGATTTTTTAAATCTAATTAATTCAATTGTCATTCACGGGAAGAGCTTCGGGGACAAACCTCCAAGAAATCCTCTCAATCTTCTTTCCTCTCATCTTGCCTGGTGTTTTCATGGGGAGAAACAATCCTCCATGATCAGCTCCACCTTCTCATCTCATACCATTCAATTCTCCAGATTGAATCTCAACCTCTACTGTGTTATCCCTTCACAAATGAGTGTCGTGAAATCTATAAATACAGGCTTCTAGCTACAGGAAAAGGATCCTAACTTGTGCAATCTTACTCTACAGATTTTCTAGGCATTCAAGCATTCAAGCAATCCAATTTTAGGATCAATCCATCAAGCATTCAACATTTACAGTCATGGCTGCTATTACAGTAGATTTTCATATTTAAATCATATAGAAATAGAATTAGTTTGAATTCTCATTCTCTAAGTGTCATTTCAACAATCTATTAGCTTCTAAAATCTGAGAGCAAAGTAGATTAGAGAGATCTTTAGAGTTAGAGAGCAATAGGATAGCTTCAGAGGTACTTGCATTTAAATTGATTTAAATTCTCTTGAATCTTTGCTATTATGTCTTATTTAGAAGTGTAGATGCATTTTAGATTGTTTTCCTCATTCTTACACTTCCATTTTGGCGCCCACCGTGGGGCGTAACCCCATATTCTGCAAATTTTTTGTGAAAAGTGTCTTACAGGTATCGGCGTGTTTGTTTTTGCGGAACCGTGGTTTTTTATAGCGCATCAGAGGAGAATTATATTGCGAAGGTCATCTTTTTTAGTGCACCGCACAACTGTTTTAGCATGCCACACAGCTATTTTAGTGCACCGCTCAACTGTTTTAGCACACCGCTCAACTATTTTAGCATGCAGCTCAACTGTTTTAGCGCGCTGCACAACTATTTTAGCGCATCGATCCACTGTTTTGGCGCTTCAAATCTTCGTTCTTTTTTTAATATCTTTTATCTGGATCTGACACATCCGCGGGCAGATTTTGTTCTTTAGTCTCTTTTTGGTTAAAATTTATCAATCCTAAGACAGAAAACGGGTTAAAATTTATCAATCCTAGGATAGCAAATGGATAAAAATTGATCAATCCTAGGATAGAAACTTCATTATTACTTGTGGGATTAAAATGGAACATCATGCTTTTTATGGAGAAAAATCTCCATATAGATTAGATCATTTGTCTTTTGGGTTTTAAAAAGTGAACAACTTCTTTGCTGTGATTGGGTGATAGGTTTATGCTCTCCCCTTGACTGGGTGCATTAGAATACTAGACTCACTTTTACTTTGCACATTTTCAAGCTTTCATTAAAACCTTTAGATAGGCCTGCCATAGTGGGAAAAAGTACTCACCCTACGGGAACGACCTGAGTGGGGACAGCCAAAAGCAATGGCATTCCAACCCACTTTAAAATTTATGTGAATTTGGGAAACCCTCTTTCAATGGAAGTGTGCAGGATAACCATCCCCAAAATCTTTGTTCTAAAGATTGAGAGGTCTCTTGAGGGAGTTTATCCATTTTTCGCTCTGAATGGAAACCTTATCTAAGAACCTAGAAATAGAAGCACGCTTGTTAGTTCCCGAACATTGTAATACTCGGCGGTGTAGGGGCGGGGAAGAATCTACCCTCAAGCACTCACCATATAATTGCCAAGGACTGTTTGCTCAAGGGATCCGGTATCCACTTCTGTCACTCTGAGTACACACCTAGAAAAGACAAAAACACGGGTGCCCTCTAGGGGGTGACATGGCTGTGTGAGTTGACGCAATTCCAAGCTGTGGGCCATTCAAGTATATAATGATGACCTTTTGTCTCTAGGAGTGAGTCTGTTTGAACTGTCTTATCTTGTTATCAAACCAGTGAAAATCAAGAAGAATCATGTTTGGTTCTTAGAACATACACTATCTGTTTAGATTCTAGGATTTTGAATCAACTATTCTATTTTTTGCTTGCTGTGTTTTCCTTCATTAAATTTAGATAAGATCATCACAAAAATATTCAAATCAAACACTTGTGAAATTCTCATGATTCGAGATTGGGTATCCACCAAATTTGTCAAGAAGTCTCTTATCAAACGAATCAGAAAGCCAAAGAAAACACTTACATACAAACAACTCTTGAGAAAGCAATGATTTTTATATCAAAGCAGAAAAGTTCTACTCCAACATAGGACCTTTATTCATAGATATCATGATTTCTCTAGAGGTTATACGGACGACTATGTTGTAGCTCCCTTAGATTCACAAGCATTTTATCAAAGAAGGGCTCTTAGACAACACCACAATCACAGTCAACAAATTTGTCCAGAATACATCCCAGAACTGGCCATACAATAGGATACAAGTCCAAGTGAATTTCATAGAGTAAGATAGTTTCCTGTGGCACCCCAAAAACATTCTGTAGCGCGTCAGATCTCTATTTTAGTGCGTCGAGTCTCTGTTTTAGCGCGTCGATGCTCTATTTTAGTGTGTCACGGCTCTGTTTTAGCGCATCGCATCTCTGTTTTAGCGCCTAGCGTCTCTGTTTTAGCATGTCGAGTCTCTGTTTTAGCATGTCGAGGCTCTGTTTTAGTGCTTCGTGGCTCTGTTTTAGTGTGTAGTGGCTCCGTTTTAGCACATAGAGTCTCTATTTTAGCGCGCTGCGGCTCTATTTTAGCGTGTCATGGCTCTGTTTTAGCGCGTTGAGTCTCTGTTTTAGCACGTTGTGGCTCTGTTTTAGCGCGTCGTGGCTCTATTTTAGTGCTCCAGAAATTCAAAAAAATAGAGAGTTAGTAGGATAGTTTTTCAGATTGCTAACATCAAAAACAAGGTTTTCATCAATCCAAAACACTTGAATCATACAAAAAAAAAAGAGAAAACTTTACTATTACACCTAGGTCTTGAAACATCTTGCAAAGTGTCCTTATCAATCATCACTAAATCTGAGATTTTTGTGTCAAAATTTCCCTATCAAGGATTTTATCATCCTTCCACCACGAAACTAGACATGACTAAATCAGATTTTAAATCAAAAACTTTGACACTTATCAAATCGAAAATCCAAGATCAAAGTCTAGAGTAAAACTTTAACATTTGTATGCCTATTTTCACACGATCAGCATATCAAAGACAACAACAAGAAGAAAATGAGAGAATCGTAGCCATGGCTGAAGAAAACCCTTGGGGACAATACAGTAACACTGATCCTCTCACTAATTCACAAGAGAAAGAAATAACTGTAGAAGAAATTGAGAAGGTTCAACAAGACCCTTATTTCCATAAATTTATGGAAAATATTTTAGAGCAAGATATGGAAAAGTATCTTTTATTATTAGCTAAAAAAGGTGCTAAGCTTCCTAAAGACTTTGATGTCAACCAAATCAAGGAAACGACCACACCTCAGACAACTAGTATGGAAAATCCAAATCAAATAGATTCTTTGACAAGACAAATCCAACAATTACAATTGCAGTTCCAAAATATCCAACAAGGGCCAACAAAAAGACATTCCTTACAAGACATTTTCCCTTATCCATTTGACCAAAGCATTAACATGATACCATTTCCACGGTATTTTGAATACCCGATGTACAACAAATACAATGGAAGAACTGATCCATTTGATCACGTATGGGAATTTAGAACCATGAGCATAGAGTTCGCACACAAAGACTCTTACTTACTATGATTATTTCCAAGAAGCTTAGGAAACACTTGCATGGAGTGGTTTTCTAAAATGGAACCTAGGATCCAATCTTTTGAAGAACTGATCAATAGGTTCATAACGCACTTCTCATTCAACATCCAACATGGGGTGACCTTAAAAGAACTCTACAACACCAAACAAGCAAAGGGTGAAAAGTTTCTTTCCTTTCTCCAATGATGGAGAAGGTTATTTGCTAAATACCCTAGATCTATTCCTGAAGAGGAGAAGATAGAGATGTTCATTGATAACCTAGTGGATGAAATGAATTATAGATTGGACTTGCAATGTCCATCTACATTTGAGCAAGTTATCGAAAAGGGACTCAAAATCAAAGAGGCTTTAATCAAAAGAGGAACAATCAAACACTTCATTAAAGGTTCAAACAATAACAATTCCTCTAACAACCACACTGAAAAGCCAAGATTTTGGAAAAAGAATAAAAATACCGATACCATTATCGATACACACATATCCAAACCAGTATTCACCTTGACGCCAACAACTACAAACAAACAAAGTAGTGATCAAGGAAATAATCAAAACAATGGAGAAACAAAAACCCAATCATTCCAACAACCATCCAATAAATGAAAATTCATGCCGTTAGGACAATCATTGGAATCATTCCTCAAAGAACTTTTAGATGAAAAACTTATTCAAGTACAAGAGGCTAGAAATTGGGACCCTCAAGTCAAACCATCATGGTGGAATGACTCACATTATTGTCACTACCATCAGAATAAAGGCCACATGACTGAAAATTGTTGGTAGTTAAAACATGCGGTACAAGACATTATAGATCAAAAGAAAGTATTTGTAGAGGGGCACCAAAAAAACAAAGATCATACAACATTCAAAAATCCTCTACCCAATTATCAGAAGGGAGAATCCTCTTCCAGCAAAGGTAAGAATGTTGGTTATGTTTATGACACAACGATCCTTTGTCTTTCTGCTGCCAAGGAGGATGAGGAGTTATGCAATCAAGTCAATCGAAACAAGGACATTACACCTACTAATTTGGTACAACATATGGACAAATATGAAAACCAAATTAATTTAATCACACTCAAAGGGAAACAAGAGCACCAACCGGTTAATGCCACAACAAGGGCACAATCCAAAGTTATATTGAAAGGAGCATCATTATCATCCCAATCTGTAGACCCTCCCTCCAATCAATATAATCTCATCGATCAATTACAGAAAATATCGGCACAAATATCTATCTTGGAACTTTTAAAGATCTCCCCATCACACAAAGAGGTTCTTGAGCAAGCTCTTGTATCAACCATGATACCTAACAATTTGGATGTATGCCAATTTCAAGCTATGGTGGGACATCTATCTACACCTCATTGCCTTTCATTTTTTGAACATGATGATGATTCACTCACGCATCCACATAATTCAGCCCTTCACATTGAAGTCCTCATCCATAAACACCGTGTAAAGTGTGTCCTGATGGATGGAGGGGCTGGTTTAAATATTTGTACCTTAAAGCTGATTTGTGCACTAGGATACTTAGATGAAGCCATTGATACAAGAAGAAAAATCACAATCAAAGCATATGATGAGAAAGAAAGATCCTCTAAAGGATTGATCATATTACCCATTCAAGTGGGACCTATTGCCCAAAATGTGGTTTGTCAAGTCTTAGATAGGGAACTGACATACAACATACTGTTGGGATGTCCTTGGATTCATGATATGCAAGCAATACCTTCCACCTATCATCAATGCTTGAAATTTCCTATCAATGGACAAGAGGTAACAATCACAACAGACTATAATGACACCCAAGCTTTTCATACATTGAAAACATCTCAGGATACATTAATACCTCACAATAGAGAAGTTAGCACATCAGATTCATCTAATGGCAAGAAACAACAAAGCTTCATATCAACGTGGTTTCCAAAACAACAAAAATCACAAGAGATCAAGGTGGCACAATCTAACCCTTCAAATGTTGAAGAACAATTGGCTTCACTCTCACACCAATTCACCAACAAAGTATAGATAAGTGACAAAGGAATAAGTGAATATGGTGTCGGACACTCTTTCCACCTATCACAGATGTTACCCTCCTTACAAACGTATGGACAACCATCTACAACCACCCAAAAATCAGCACAATCTACAATGACATTAGATGGAAGATTTGTAAAAGCTGAAAACTTAGATGAAGAGTCAGAAGATAAGGCTATACTAAATTGGCTTTATAGGGATGAGGAAGCTTCCACTTCCATGAGTAATATCATAGAGACAAATCAATATGGAAAGGGAAAAACTATTTTGGAGAAGATGGGATATTCAGGACAGGGACCTCTTGGGTTAAGGAAACAAGGCATAACAGAACCAATCCAGCCACTCACGCTCCAACATAAGGATAAAACTGGACTAGGATATACAGTAGAACAAGGACCTTTTGAATGAGGGGAACAAAGTGTAATGGAACCAATCCAAGTTCTCACAATTTAGCAAAATGGTAGAACTAGACTAGGATACACAGAAGAAGCAAGAGTAGAACTCACCAATAAAACTATGGAGCATATTCTTCAAATAAGAGATAACTTCGAAATAGATTCAAATGAATATGAGTGGGACAACTTATCAGATGTTTCATATGAAGATATCTAGATTGATGTTATCAAAAAGTATACCCCCAAATGTGAAGAGGGTCAAAGCTCGAGTTTTAATCCTATTGTCTTTGAAACACAAAATTTCAATGACTCAAGTGAAGATGAACAGACATCGAGTGAGATAAATGATGTGGAAGAAAATACCTTTGTAGGCCTCGACATAACCACTAACAACTTGGATGACATTTCCGTTTGAGCTTTCACAATCATTGACCTCAACCCATCTAATGATTCATTGCCTTTACTGCATCCCGAGCTTATCGAGTGGGAACCCCAACACCCCATCAATCTCCCTATTTTTGACAATGAATCCACTATTATTAACTACCTTTGCTGTGAAGGATCTGATACTTGTTCTACCAATGCTTCTTTTAATGATGCTTTTAGGCAGGAGGGTGCCAAGCCTTTCAGTTGCAAAAATATGAAAATAAAAAATGGATCTAATGGTGAAAACCATTCTATGGCAGTATTTGATCCTAAAATAGTAAAAAACAAAGAACACATCCAATGGTGAAAACCTCATTGAGGCACCAAAGGATGGAAGGCTTGACATCCTCCCACAACATTACCATGAAAGATCATCAGTGTTGGTAGAACCCACACAGTCTATTGATATTGGCACAGCAGAGAAAGTAAGAATACTACACCTGGTAGCATCCATGACAGATACAGAAAAGCTAGATTTTATCAAATTCTTTGAAGAATGATGCATCAATTTTGCTTGGTCATACTCTAACATGCCAGGCTTAGACACAGATCTTATTATGCATCACTTATCTTTGCCAGCTGGCACTAAACCAGTAAAATAGAAACTGAGAAAGATGCATCCACATGTTGCATTATTGGTAAAAAATGATTTGAAGAAACTACTAGATGTTGGATTTATCAGATCTATTGATTATGCTGAATGGATATCCAACATTGTACCTATTTCAAAACCAAATCACACCATCAGAATATGTACAAATTTCTGGGATTTAAATAGAGCATGTCCAAAGGATGATTTTCCTTTGCCAAACATAGACATGATTGTAGATTTAACAGCTGGTCATCAAATGCTATCACTCATGGATGGATTTTTCAGGATACAATCAAATCAAAATAGCTCCTGAAGACAAAGAAAAGACATCATTTACACGTCTGTGGGGCACCTTTTGCTGGAACGTCATGCCTTTTGGGTTAAAGAATGCAGGAGCTACATATTAGTGGGCTATGACAACAATCTTTCATCACATGATGCACACCTTCATGGAGGACTATGTGGACGATATCTTAGCCAAATCTCACACCAGAGAAGGACATCTCGAGATACTTGCCAAAATATTTGATAGGTTGGAGAAATTTAAAGTCAGATTAAATCCTAAGAAATGTGCCTTTGGAGTAACATCAACAAAACTCCTTGGATACATAGTTTCTACAAAAGGAATTGAAGTAGATCTAGCAAAAGTTAAAGCCATTGTAGAGATGCCACCTCCTAAGAATATCAGTACATTAAGATCTCTACAAGGCTGAATACAGTCCATCAGAAGATTCATCTCTCAATTCGCAGATCAGTGTCATCCATTCAACCATCTTTTGCATAAAAACGTGTCTTTTAAATGGGATGAACAGTGTGAGAATACTTTCAATCAAATCAAGCATTATTTAATGACACCACCAATCTTGGTGCCACCCAGTAAAGACAAGCCATTGTTGCTATATATCGCAACAACAGATATTTCTTTACGAGCCTTGCTGCACAAGAGGATAGAGAAGGAAAGGAACAGGTAATATACTATATCAGCAAGACACTCAATGGACATGAAGTAAACTACACCATTGAAAAATCATGCTTAGCAGCAGTATTTGCAACACAAAAATTGTGACACTATATGATCACTCACACTGTCAAGCTCGTTGCAAAAATTGATCCCCTCAAGTATTTACTAAGCAAAGCAGCTTTAACAGGAAGATTGGCAAAGTGGGTCATGCTCCTTAGTGAGTTTGACATTCAGTATGTTGAAAGGCGAGCTATCAAAGGACAAGTCATTTCCAATCAATTAGCAGAAGCTCCTTTGTCAGACAGTCATCCAATGACCATGGAATTTCCTGATGCGGATATCCTCAATGTTACAACACAACCATGGCAACTCTATTTCGATGGATCCTACACACAACATGGATCAGGGGCAGGAATTTTATTTGTCACACCTCTTGGGCACATAATTCCATGATCTTATAGGCTTACCTTCTATTGCACTAACAATGTGGCAGAATATGAAGCTTTAATCCTTGGAATTAAAGTGGCCATTGATTGCAGAATCACAGAACTACAGGTGTATGGAGACTCTCAGTTAATCATCTATCAAGTCAACAATGATTACCAAACTAAGGATGACACACTAATTTTATACAAGAGACTGGTAGATGATCTAAGGAAATACTTCATAGATATCAAATTTGAGCAGATACCAAGATCAGAGAATAAAGCAGTAGATGCCATGGCCACAATAACATCTCTTCTACAAATGCCTAAAACACAAGATCGTTATCGATTTATTGTGGAATAAGTGTCAAATCCTAGATACGCAAACCCCAAATCCCAAACCATAAGCCTTTTGGATAGTTCCCAATCTTCCATTTATGGAGACATTTATACTTACTTAAAAGATAATATCTTTCCGCCAAATCTTTCTCGCAACCAAAAGCGCAACTTCATACGCCAATCTGCCAAACATACCATTATTGCTAACACCCTTTACCGTCGAGGCCTAGATGGTACTCTTTTGCATTGTTTAGAACATAACGAATTTGCTTCTGCTTTACATGAGGTCCATGAAGGAATTTGTGGCACACA
Source organism: Sequoia sempervirens (assembly GCA_007258455.2). Classification (NCBI taxonomy): domain Eukaryota; kingdom Viridiplantae; phylum Streptophyta; class Pinopsida; order Cupressales; family Cupressaceae; genus Sequoia; species Sequoia sempervirens. The sequence goes on along the minus strand of VDFB02047230.1, from coordinate 236,910,287 downwards.
TTCAAGCGGATTATCTTTAGCCAAGAAACTCCTTCGTTTGGGGTATTACTGGCCGCACATGGAGCAAGAATCTTATAAGTTTGTCAAGAGATGTCAAAAATGTCAGATTCATGGAAATCTTATACATGCACCAGCATAGGAGCTCCATCCATTCACAACTACATGGCCTTTCTGTCATTGGGGATTGGACTTGGTAGGGAAAATTAACCCATCCTCATCTAATGGACATAAGTTCATTATCACCACAACAGAATATTTTACAAAATGGGTGGAGGCAGTTCCCTTAACCATAATCATGGGGAAGCAAATATCATCTTTCATACTTAATTATCTCATTTGTAGATATGGGATACCCCAGTCAATCATCATAGATAATGGAAGGCCTTTCAAGAACCAAGACATCCAAGAGCTATGTGAAAATTTCCACATCCAACATCACTTTTCAACCCCTTATTACCCTCAAGGTAATGGACAGGTAGAAGCTTCAAACAAAATAATCCTAAAGATTTTCAAGAATACTATAAATGAAGTAGGGCTTGATTGGCACGTTCAGCTTAACCTTGCTCTTTGGGCTTACAGGACTAGCATCAGAACACCAATAGGAGCTACACCATATGCTCTTGTCTATGGATCAGAGGCAATATTACCTATCGAGGTAGAAATTCCATCCCTTCGAGTTTCACTAAAGGGACTCATTTTAGATGAGGATTACAGGATCTCTAGACTTCACGAATTAGAGTTACTTGATGAATGTCGACAACAAGATGTCAATCATTTGATAGCCTATCAATAAAGAATGTCTAGGAACTATAATCATAGGGTTAAGCCTAGAGTCTTCCAGATCAGAGAGTTGGTCCTATGGGAAAACCCTAGAAATCAAGCAGACAGAGAAAAGAAGGGAAATTTTGAACCTAACTAGATAGGGCCTTATGTCATTATATTAGTCTATGGATCAGGAGGATATCGGTTGTCTACACCAAAAGGAGATATGTTGGAGGAGCCCATGAACAACATCCATCTCAGGTGATTCTATACTTGAAGATACCTAGTGCACGGTCGATAAGGTTGTCTTGATGAAAACTTGGCAAATAGGTGCTACTTGTGATTTTCATTAGCTCTTCTATCTATTGGGTACAGTTTTGTTACGATTGTTTCCTTTCATATCATTTCCATCTTACGATTGTTTCCTTTCATATCATTTCCATCTATCATTTGAGATAATTATTATCACTATCCATATCATAGCAGGGATATCATGTCCTACCCTAGCTTGGGGGCAACGTCCTAGAATTATTTGGTACAATGGACTTTCAACTTAAATAGGGAGACAATCAGACATGACAACACTGAGTGGCGATACTTGAAAAGCAACCAAAAACATTAGATAATTTGTCAAAATCCAAAAACATCAGAAAATTTTTCAAAATCCAAAAACATCAGACAATCCACAAAAATCAAAGCAAAAACATTTGAAAATCGCAAAACACAAAAATAGAATTTGTATCAGTCAAACTACGTGGTCTCTGTGTGTATAAGATAGGCAAGACTAATCTTTGATCAGTCCTCGAGGCCCCTAGGGTAGGTCTTTAGGTTACGTTCTTTGGTCAAACATCTGGGAATATCATGCAAACATCAGGACACACATTTCAACATCGATGATCTAATCTGAATAATGATTTGAAAATACATTAAGTAGAATTTGAATTGTTGTACTTTTCTTTTTATCATTTGCTTATCATTTCTTTGGAGCTACTCAATGATGTATTGAACTAGAGAAGCAAGGAAGGAAAATGATACTTTTCTTTGTTTGCTATTTGTGAGTTAGTCATTATTATTTTGTGAATTGTCACGGGAAGTGCTCTACCAAGTATCATGGATGACATTCCGATTCACTTAAGAAAATGATTAATTCTTGTCTGTTTATGCAAGAAATGCTCAGGTCATCTCAGTTTAATTATACCTTGATGCTTGTGTTCACTTGCAATATCAAATATCATGAAAGAAATACTCAGGTCATCATTGGTCTATCTCATATCATTGATGCTTGTATTCGCTTTCAACATTTTAAAAGCTTAGTGATGATACAAAGCAAAATAAAGAGATTGTTGAAATGACACTCAGGTTTGCATGGTAAATGTAGATTGCATTCATAATAGTACATCTACAAAGTATTGGTTACAAAAGTTACAAAGATTCATTTACAAATAATGTTATCTTTTCTTATTAAAGATTGAATATACTTGACACATACAATTTTCATAATGGCATGCATATAAAATCATTTCTTCATCTCATCATAAATTTCACAATAAACATCTCATTTCGTGATATCATATACACGTTATGTTTCATCATTGATTATATTTATCATTCATTTACATCTCATCACATTGTCATTATCATGTAGTTGCAAAATCATCATTCATTGCATACATATAGAAGGCATTTTACATCCCATTTTATATATCATACATTACATTTCATACATACATCATTCATTAACATCTCATTTTATATATCATACATTGCATTTCATCCATACATCATTCATTTACATCTCATTTTATATATCATACATTGCATTTCATCCATACATCATTCATTTACATCTAATTTTATATATCATACATTGCATTTCATCCATACATCATTCATTTACATCTCATTTTATATATTATACATTGCATTTCATTAAAAAAATACATACATCATAAATATCATATCACATCATCATCAATGCATCTATCCAATCTAATATAATAAATCATCATAAAACATAAAAAAAATTAAAATGCATCCATCACATAAATCATGTAGAACACATCATAGATCAATGAAACCATTGCACATCATATATATCTCATCAAGTGTCAAGTATACAATGAAGTCTGAAAATAATGAAGATACCATCATATTAAAAATGGTTGTATATATCTCTCGAAGGGTACAGACATGATCTCAAGTGGTACTTGCACCAGAAGGAGCAGGTCTCACACCAGTATCACCACCACCACCACCAGCTTTCCCAGGATCTCTCAAATCTTTTGGATCTCTTGAGAGAGGCTATGTCACACCTCTTCTCACTATCCGTGAATGAGTCCTCTTTGAGCGAGACTGGGCATAACTGACTCTCTGCTCTGGGGGGAAAATTTCATGGTAGCGGCTCCTGTAGAACTCAATCTCTACACCTGCCCACATAGCCTCTCGCATGTAATCTGCCACAGAGGTCCCATTGGCCACTCTCTGCAATCTCTTTGAAATAGCCTGTGCTATCTCTGCTTCCTGTCTGACAGTATCTCGCTCTACAGTCAAAGCTGTAATTTGTGCCTGTGCAGTGGTCAACTGTGATCGTACATCTGCTAGTTGAGCCTGTGCTCGCTCTGCTGCCTGTCTGGCCTTATCTCTTTGACCAATTAGAGAGGTAATATGTGCCTGTGTAGTAGCTAACTGTGCCTGAGTTTGTGCTACTAATCACTACGCCTGTGCTAGTTGTCCCTATAATGTCAAAATCTCAATGCGCAAACCAACAACCTCTGATCGCTCTGCTAGAGAGGGAGCAACTACCTGCCTCTTACAAGGCACACTAGTCAATGGCTCTGAAGTACCTGCTATGCTTGGTCTCCCCCCATCTCCACTATCATCATCACTATCATCATCACCACTATCATCACTATCACTCTCATCACTACCCTCCACATCAACATCTACATCCTCCTCTCTCCTCCATTGGTGACCATCGTGACCACCCCCTGCAGTTGCTGGTGCTGGCTCATCTGGAATGGTAATATGAGGAGGTGGGTGCAGAGCTAGATATAGTCCATAGTTAGGAGTAACGGGTGCCTCTACAATATCTCACCATATATCCCATGATGATGGGTGAAGCGCATGATAACCCTCAATAAGTCCCTCATAAGGTAGGCATGGACCCCAATCACTAGCATCTACCCGACATTGTCCATAATGAGCTACTCCCTGTGGCATACGCTGAACAATCCCATACTACCTGTAGACGCGACAGAATAGGAATTGCTCCAAAATATTGGAGCTCTTCCCAATCAAATACATCGAGTTGGCTAAATATCCCAACTCGATATCATCCTCATTCCAGGCAGCACAATCTAAATAGAGATGCCAGGTCACTGTCTCCACATCATCAAGAACCCGTCTCCAATAATCTAGCTTACCCATCATATGTTGGGTAGGCTTGCCTCTATAACAGAACACATAGGGTCTCATCACTGGTCTCGATAACACTGACTCAGGATGCATGACAGCAATATGCTCCCATGCCCATACCTGAAGAAGTGTAGCTCCTGCTGATAAACTGCTACCTCCTAGGTACACAATCCAGTGTAAATCATGATATAACTGAGCAAGCATACACATGCCCCAAGCATATCTCATCCTGTGTACCATCATACCCTCTAATACCCGACCCCATCCAAGTGATAGACCCTTTGACCTCTTATCAGGACAAAGGAATCCACCAATAAAGCCTACCAAAACTGAAGGAAGTGGAGCATATGAATGATACATCTCTACCCAGGGGATCCAAACTCCCGCAATATGAGGATCCTGAAAGACTCTCTGAATAGACTCTATCCCACCCCGCTCCTCTGAATCATGCACAACAATCTCACCAACAAAAGGAATCCGAAGGATACGCCATACATCCTCTAGTGTCATAGTCATCTCGCCAGTAGGTAAATGAAAAGTGTTGTGGTCACTATGCCACTGCTCTGCCAATGCTATGAGTAGACCCCGATTAAGTCTAATCTAGGGCATGTACAACATCAAAGCTAAACCACAATCAATAATATGTTGTCTCTCATCCTGTGAAAGATGTGGAATCATATCTAAGGGCCAGGGGAATCGCTCTCGCACCTGAATAACATCTAAATCCTCCTGATATAAAAGGACACATTTTTACAAATCAATACATTATCATTAGAATATCAAACATCATTTTACTTTATCTAAACTAATGATCAGATCTTATAGGTAAAAATGTTTTAAAACCTCACCTATCATGAGGTCATCAAATTCTAAAAATGTGTTTATCTATCATATGATCAATTTATCAAAAGTGAACCCTCATCTGTCAATCAGGTTCATTTCATCAAATTTTCAAATTATTCCTTGCCTATCATGAAGATAATTGTTATCAATCAATCAATGGATCTCGCTTATCATGAGATCGTTTACCATTTCTTTAGTCGGATCAAACTAAAATGGATGGAGTGAACAACAAATCGACGAAATAAAAAATCAAGATTCATAATTTTTCACCAATCTATTTTTCCATGCGCTAAAACTCTAGCGCACTATGCTATCTTGTCAGTGTGCTATAACAGAGCTCGGGGGTGCTATTTCTGGTGGAGCGCTAAAATAGACCTATGGCGTGCTATGGAATCTACCTAAGGCGCTACGTTTCCAACGCGCTACACTAACCTAGTGACGTGCTACGGAATTCTGCTGACGTGCTAAAAATCTCGCATGCTAAAATAGATGACTGACGCACTATTCCACACCGGTCGGGCACTAAAACGGTAAAAAAGTGAGAAAAATGAACTAAAAGGTACAAGCGTGAATTACGAGGGTATAGGGTACGTACCAAAGGTCCATAGTCAGTTGGACATTGGTGACGTCGCACACGCTCGAGTCGGTGGGTGTGGTAGGGGATCGGCATCTTGCTGCTCCTAGCACTCTAAAGGTCTCTATCACAAGTTTCTCAAAGTCAAATGCACAAATGACTTTTGAAAATGACCTTTTTAACTTTTATAGGTTCTTTTTGTGGGATTTTTTTTTAATTTCTTCTTGCAAAATTAATTTTTATTTATTAGTGGGGCATTTTTGCATAGTTTTATCAGGAGATAAAATGTTTCTTCATCGTTTCTTCATCCAATCATTCTAAAATCATCAAATCATCATAAAAATTCAAAAAAAAATTGAAAAACCTAAAAAAAATCAAAATTCATCAATTTATCTCCCGTGGGGGCATATATCATTATCATTTCAAAATTCAATATCTAGGGCAAGTCTGGAGCATATTTCAAACTTTTTGTCAATACTGGCAGCTGAAGCAAAATCATTCTTTGAAGCAACGTGTAAACACGTCACTTCAAAGAGGGGAAAAATGTAGACCCTAAAAATGGTCTAGAGAATCTAATTAATTAAATACGACTTATTTGATTAATTAATCTTAAATTCATCTACTTAGTAAATAAATAGAAATATTTATTTATATTAAGTTCATTATTAATTCTTCTATTTTATCATATTATTTCCCTCTTAATTAAATAAACAAAATTAAATACTTTGTTTTATTTAATTATTATCATATTATTTCTTCTATACTTTATCCATTAATTCTATCTTAAATTAAATACACAGCTTCAATAATTTGTGTTATTTAATTACCTTATGACGTTTCTTCTTAATTAAATAAAGATATCCTAGAATCTTTAATTTAATTATCATATTCCTTTTATTTTAATTTAATAAACAACTTCTATAGTTTGTTTTATTAAATTATTTATTCCTCTTTTGCTAAATTTAAATAAAACAAAAATATTTAAATAAATGCAAAAAACATTTACCCCTATTCACTCACCAATAAAATTAGATTTTTTAAATCTAATTAATTCAACTGTCATTCACGGGAAGAGCTTCGGGGATAAACCTCTAGGAAATCCTCTCAATCTTCTTTCCTCTCATCTTGCCTGGTGTTTTCATGGGGAGAAACAATCCTCTATGATCAGTTCCACCTTCTCATCTCATACCATTCAATTCTCCAGATTGAATCTCAACCTCTGTTGTGTTATCCCTTCACAAATGAGTGCCATGAAATCTATAAATACAGGCTTCTAGCTACAAGAAAAGGATCCTAACTTGTGCAATCTTACTCTATAGGTTTTTTAGGCATTCAAGCATTCAAGCAATCTAGTTTTAGGATCAATCCATCAAGCATTCATCCAGCATTCATCAAGTATTCAACATTTACAGTCATGGCTGCTATTACAATAGATTTGCATATTTAAATCATATAAAAATAGAATTAGTTTGAATTCTCATTCTCTAAGTGTCATTTCAACAATCTATTAGCTTCTAAAATCTGAGAGCAAAGTAGATTAGAGAGATCTTTAGAGTTAGAGAGTAATAGGACAGCTTCAGAGGTTCCTGCATTTAAATTGATTTAAATTCTCTTGAATTTTTGCTATTATGTCTTATTTAGAAGTGTAGATGCATTTTAGATTGTTTTCCTCATTCTTACACTTCCACTTCTCATCCTCCAAAATGCCACCTATGGAAGAAAGGGTACGAGCCAAGGTGAATATGCACTAGTCCAATGAACGCAAGAAAAATATCCCAATGATATGAACAAGAAGACACTGCCATCACTCCAAAAAACAAGATAAAACATCATCTAGAACAACAACCAAAAAACTAACTGCTCCTATCCAACTGATAAACTGATGTGACTGAAAATAGCACCCACAACAAGTGCTAGAACATTCAATCAACCATACCTCAAAGGTATCCATAACAAAAAACTCATTCCACCAACATCTCCACCCATAAACCATAGAAATAGGCTCCATGTGCCAACTAGTTGAAAAAAAAAAGCACAACCAGGAACTCTCACTGCATGGGTAATGTCCAGATGAATGGAAACCTAGAATGAGCACATTCAATGTGTCACTTCATTAACATTCCAAAAATAATTCACCATCACAAAGGCATACCAAGTCTACTAACAACATCACATAGAGAGTGTAAACATGTAGTTTCAAGGAACCATCCACAATGATATGCACAACCTATAAATACAACTCTCACAACAAGTCTTCATAGCTCTCCCAAGTTATTTACACAACCAACAAAGGAAAGAGATAGAGAACAACTTCAAACCAATGTAATGTGAAACCAAACATCCAGGAAGAGAACCAAGACCAAAGAGAGAACCTTTACACATCATGAACCTATAGAAAATCCTCCTACATACACCTCTAAATGCCAATTGTGCCAAGTAAGATCTTTACATCCCCAACAAGAAATCCTTAACAACATCCAACCATATGAATGTAAGCTTCTTAAAGAAGATCAAACTAATCCATTTCTCATCTCAGGAAGTCAGGCCACTACCATCCCCTATGACCATAATAGATGAAAATAGAAACCCAAGGAGATAAACATGCTATCCATATCTCACAATGAATCCTCTAGAACCATCCAACAACTCAAGATCCATGTCAAAGAAAGAAAGCATAAAGTACCTGAGAGAAACAATGGGAAATATCTCTCAAGTAATAAACCACCAAGCAGACAAGAAGTGGGGAATGGTAATGCTCCTCCAAGACATGCAAGCCATCATGAATAATCCAAGAACAATCTCCTCATAGGTCTCTATTCAAATCACACCCAACCAAGGTGTAGGATTCTCAGACTTTCTGTTGAAATATCATCAAGAGAAACCATCAAATACAACCTCACCTCATTCTCCATGTATCCATGAGTACTGGCAAACAATCATCTCGTACAAAACTCCAAATGCACACAACAATATCATGAAGTATCATACAAATGATCAAAGCGCCCAATACACAAAGAATTACTAAACCACTATCAAAGCTCCAGTCATCTGAATCATGAACTTATCATGACAACATGATCTTACCATCCCTATTAGGAGATCCCATGCTCCAAGTGAACATACTATGGTCTCAAGAGTAATACATCATGCCAAAAATCCAAACTATAATTAAGAGTACATATCATGACATAATAGCAACATACTCTAAACCAACATCACTTGTGAAGCACCACCAACACCTTAGCCAAAGACTCCAGATGTCCTTCATGGCTCCAAGATGTTGTAATCCTCAAATAGTGTTCATGCAAATGTGAAAGAACCCTTCTACAACAATAGGGTCAAATAATTCCTTCTAGAAACATCTACAACACTAAAGAAGATGATTCACCACATGGTGATAAATTTCCATTCATTGCTAAAGCTCACACTGAACAGTGATATCAAGATTTCCAAGCATCATGACCAACAATCTCCAAAACATAAAAAGAACTTCCAAGTCCAAAAGCATATAGTTGCAGTGCCAAATTTTCCAAGCAAAACCAAGATCTCATAAGTAAAGAGATTCACCATGCTACAGGAATCCATAATTGACTATCCAAGAACTCACTTACCATCCATCCTCTTACCTCAAAATAGTCACACCAATTCACAAGTGACCAAAAACAAGGCCAACTAATGAAATATGCAACATCAATAAATCAAACCTGGTGGATATAGATAGTCCACATCTGATTCATCTCATTGCAAATGAATGAGTGGCCAACCCACACACCTGCATAACTCCTAGAACCTACAAAAAATCATAGAAAATGCAAGTACGACACATCCTTAAAAGGAACAATAGTTTAGGAACTCTAGGCCCATTTCAAACCAACTCCAAAACCACCAATATGCACATGCATCCGAGAAAAAGATAGGCTATTTCAAAAGCTTTCAAATCATATAATGATTAACTCCATAGCCTTCATGCATTCAAGGTTAATAGAAAACAATGCCTTCCAACACCAGGAAACACTACCCAACATAAGAAATCTCTTGGATGGCTGAGAAACAACCCAATATTCTCCATATCACCAATGAGCCTCTCACATAGACACCCACTATGAAAGCTTTGTTGCAACACAACCACAAAGGAGAAAATTTCACCTCATGCGTCAAGGTTATACCGCTGCCAACTAGGAGACTCAGATCACTACAATTCAACATGACCAACTCCTTTTGCTCCATCTTCACCACCCTTCATGTTGTGTGTTGTCTCTGACTACCACAAGACTTCCACTCACCAAAGGATCAATCAATTAGACAATTCCTACAGATTCCTTGAAGCTTGAAAAACTAAGAAATCTTCATAGGAGAAATACCCAGAACCTTAAACACTAGGAAATATTGCATGCAAGCACATGCAAGCCACATGCGCGTCCATGCAAGTACATGCAAATCACACACCTACACATGGAATAAAATCCTAGAACCAATCTCTAATACCGGTTGTTGGGAAATTTTGATCATCTCAGAAGAAACCTCCAAATCAGTAGTGCCTTCAGTAACTTTTAATTTCAATATATTTCCTCAAAGACACGTACAACTATGCCACAAAGCAGAATCAGACATTGTACATTTCCCACATTAACCCTTCTAAGAGAAACTCATGCAAATCCAATTTCAACAACAAGAATTAACAGATTCTAACCAAGAAACATGAAACATGAAAGATGAGACAGAACAAACACATTTACATGGGGAAAACCCTTTTGAGTAAAATACCACACCCTCCAAAAGATCCAAGCCATTGTATTATTTAGCAACAAACATAGTTACAATACAATCTTAGGCTCATAGCCTTTTCACAAAGTTTACATCTTGTTCCATCTGGAGACATACTAGACAACATAACCCCTTATATGATCTTCACACTGTTACAATACCCTCTCACAATATACAACATATATCCTCTCTCTCATGGACCTCTAATCAACCTCTCAAGTGTTTACAATCCTCACTCTGTTACAACACTCTCTCACATCATACATAGTAGATTTACATAGAGGGAGGTTTCACATTCAATCCATAAAGAGAGAGTGGATGAGTTACCACCTTCAAATCAAAATTTCCTTCTCCTGCTCCATCCCTCAGCTCTCTCTCTCCCAACTCGGCCTCACGACCTTGAACTTCCTCATAGCACTCGGCCCCATGGCCTCGGCCCTCCTCATGACACTCATCCCCATGGCCTTAGCCTTCCTCATGGTACCAAACAATTGTGTATAACTAGTTATTATTCCAATCCAGAACCGTTTAGTAGGGCAACTGTCAAAAAAATTGGACAATGATCAGTTTCCTCAGTGAAAAATTGACACATTAGCAGGTCAGCAAAATCATTGTTTGTTCAACTGAGTCCACATTCACTTCCATTGACCTGAATTTATCTATCAGTCACAGTCATGAAGGACACACTGATATCCAAAGTTTCCCTAATGTCTTCATCATCCTAACGTCTTGACCAAGCCTATTGGTAAGACAACATCCATCGATAGGAGTTCATAATGTCACATCGAATGCACTTGTCTCCCCAATGTCATTAAGTTCAAACACCTCTCAAACCATCTTGTTGGTCCTAGTCACCTTGATACAAACCATAGGCCATACTCACCCTAACGATCAATGAGATCACCAACTATCACTGGATCAGCCCTATCAACAAGAGAACAAGCATTACAGAAGGTTTCCCCAAAGTCCCAAGTCACACAACTGACCTCACGCTTAGCTGCAGTTTAGAACACCTCATCAGAAAGAGTCACACAAAAAGAAAACTTGTCGGCTAGACCAACACTGTCACCATGAGATTTGAATTTCATTCTGACAGTTTTGGTCATATTGACGACCATCGAACATTTCATCGGTAGGAGTCACACCAAAGGAACCATTGGCTAGAAATGCTCTATCATTAAGACTCTTTCAGAACCTTCATGTCACCCCAACCAAGTACCATCGGACAAAGTCAGACCGATGTCTAGACCCATCAACCAAAGAACCACTATCGACAAAAAATTAGAATCTCACAACAATAGTTCAAGTCACACCGACCACTTCTGTCAGTAGGATAGACCAAAGGTCACACCGATGTCAGCCGTAATTCTATTGTAGGAAGGAGTTAGGAAACTTGCACTAATAGTTTAGGTCACGTTGACAACCTTCATTTTCAAGACATACTATAGGTCACACCGATATGGTCATGAAGGAGCTTCACAAGGAGAACTCAAATCAGGTTGCCACACTAATCACATAGACAGTTCAAGATCACTTAAGCAGATCGACCAGACATCTTAGTGGTCACACTGAAATTTCTCACTCAGAGGTTTAGGCTAGTGGGATTGAGGCACACAATTCCAAAAATGGTCCTTCTACAACCAAGCAATCTAGTATGGATTCAAATGCCTTTTTCTCTCTAATCACAACTTACTAACCATCTCTTCTAAAACAAGGTTATCAGTAGTACCTCCATCAATAATAACATTGCAAACTTTACCTTCACACTTACATGTGGTGCAAAAAAAATTCTTCCTTTGAGTTGGTTCCTTCCCCTCATTTAGAAAAGGCTCTTCTAGTGACAAGAACCTCTCTTTCTACATCCTTTGAATGTGAAGACTCAACATCTTCATCTACATGTGCAACTCATGCATTACCCTCAAGTCTTCTATTTGTTTTCCCTTGATGTTGAGGACTCATAGGCTCTATATCCTTCTCCGCACTAGAAATAGGTTCCATGGAAGCCTCCTCTTCCTAGTCCTCATCTAGATCTTCCTCTTCCTCTTTGTTCTCCATTATTCTAATAATGAGGATGGTAGGTGTTATCTCCTTTTTGGTTTTGGCTGCTATTGGAGCATTCACCCTTCTTCTAATCTTCATTTTAACCTCCATTTGACTTTCCACCAGTCTATCCTCCATGGCCTCCACCTCATTGTTTGTTCTCAAACCTATTGTTCATTTATTCTTCAACCTTTAGAGAAAACTTATAAGCATCCTCAATGGTGGTCATTCTTACTAGTGTCAATTCTTCATGTATTCTTGGCTTCAACCTGTTAATATAACAAGCAACTTTCTCTTTATTTTCCTCAGAATGTCCTGTCTAAATCAAGACCTTGTGAAATTACTCTATGTATTCTTTCACTATCCTTGTTCCTTGCCTCAAGCTCTTCATCTTCTTGAGTAGCTCCAATTTTTAATCTACTGGAATAAATAGTTTCTTCAATTTTGACACCATTTTGTCCCATCTAGAAATTTGATCTTTCCCTTGTCTTCCTCTTTCTAACTAGACCTATTTCCACCATATATTGGCATGACCTTTCAATTTTTTCTTTGCAAACCTCACTCTATGAGGATCTTCAATCTCCTCAAACTCAAAAAATTCCTCCATGTCATTGATCTAATCGATCAATTCTTCAAGATTTAGAATTCCACTAAAAGGTGAAACCTCCATTTTAGGGCTTTTCCCAATGCTTGAGATCGCTTGTAGAAATCTTATTTCTCCAAGGTCCATTGGATCCTTCTCTTCCTCTTCCATTTCCTCTTCTATTTCATCTTCACTACCATCTCTTTCTTGATGCACATCTCTTCTTCGAACCTCTTGTTGCAAGGTTTCTAATTTCCTTCTAAGGGCTCTAATTTCATCTCTAAGTGGATCTCTTTCTCCACCACCTCGGCCTCTACCTCTTACATATTGGGAAAGTCTTGGAGGAATATTCAACTCAACCCACACTCACAAGTCCTGCTACAACTGCCTCATGTTGGATGCTCTGTTACAGACTCAGGAACTACTACTCTGATACTAGTTGATGAGGGCCACACCACCCAAAACCCACACAAATCACCACAATAGATACCAACAAAGAAGACGCGAGATAGAAAAATAACTCACTTTCAATTATTTTCCAAAATTTGAAATTACAGATTCAAAACTTACATGCTACAGCCTCATGGGCTTGATTCATTACACCAAAATCAACTTTGAAAACAAGATTTATTATTCAGAGCCACAATCTACACTATTGGAGCCACCTTATAAAACCCCCACTTAACCCTTTTATTTCACCCAATAACTACCTTAGAATGTTCTAGAAATTTCAACTTTCCCTTTTGTTTTGGTGCCAAAAATCTTGCCATTTGATTTCTGGCCTAGGGATCTAAAATGTTGAAAGTTCTCAAAGGGATCTAAAATGTCGAATCCCACCGGAGGCTGGTTCATCAAATTTTTGAGCTATTTTGGGGATTTTAATGTTTTCATATCTGAATTTGAAGTTGTATTGGAGAAATTTCTTGGGATGGAAACTTTAATATATCCCAAACCGTGGAGGGTATTGAGATGATTATTTCACAACTGGAATTTTTTTTCAATTATGATCCTTAGGGTAAATTCTAAGGTCCATATGAGTGCGTTTAGGAAAACTTACTAAAAATAGTAAGTGACCATTTTTCACCTTTCCTAAATCCTAACTGTCTTACACCCCTTAAGTGCCATCATGGAACTCAAAACAACTAAATAAATTAAGGAAACCTATATTATGGGGTGATACGAGATTTCCCTACACCGTTGGATGCTCTTGCATCAATAATCTTTAAGGATCCTTTACAAACCATAGGAAGGAAAAAGCCTCTACATTTGAAATAGATAATAAAGATGCAACTAATTATACTAGTGTCACTTATGAGTACACTATCAATAACATTCACCTATCTAATAAAGAAGCTTCATCTACACCCATCGAAAGCAACAATTTTGATTGTCTCATTACATTTACTAGAAAGGATATGCCCATGCACAACCCTTACCATATTGATGCACTACATATTGAAGCCTTCATTCAAAATTACAATATAAGACAAGTCTTAATAGATGGCATAGTGGGGATAAACATTTATAGTTTAAGTCTTGTGAAATAGTTGGGATATTTATATGATGTTGTTGATCGAAATAAAAGGATTAAAATTAAAGTATATGATGATGTTGAAAGACAATCTATAGGCACTATCATATTACCTATATAGGTAGGACCTCTTATGGTTGAGATCATTTTTCAAGTTCTAGATTTGGAGACCCCATATAAAATTCTCTTGGGATGTCCATGGATCCATTCCATGCAAGTTATGTCATCTACATTACACCAATGCATCAAGTTCCCCTACAATGAAAATGAAGTGACTATAATGGTGGACTTGAATCCCTTTAAGCATCACTCCCAAAGTAATCTTGGCCTCCTAGATCATTACCTTAATAATACAACCATCCTATCTTCCTCTACAATGGTTGAGCCTTCAATATCAGATCCATATCCCACTCCCCCTATCCAAGTGTGAATGGAGATTATAGACCTACATAAACAAAAAAAACAATCACACAATTAGATCAATATGCAAGTTTAAATCCACATTCACCATAAAATTCATTTACAATGCTCAAAATAGGAAATAAATGGAGAACATAACAAAGAAAGTTATTAAATCCTATTAAAGCATGAAAAATATCAATCCCATGGGGGAATTGGTGCCATTTTGATGTGGAAAATGGCCCTTTCCCAATCCCTTGTAAGCTTTGTGATGCTTTGATGATGATTTGATGATTCCTTGGAGAAAATCCCGCATAACCTAGCTATGAAATCATGAAAACTATGAACACTTGATGAAATGGATGAAATTGGCTCTAAATATGAAGATAGTGATTTTGCAATGAATTTGTGGATCCAAAATACAAATGAGATCCTCTTATTTATAGATGAGAGTGATGGAGAATGAGGCAAAAGGGATGAATGTGGGACTAATCTTCAACCAATGGCCAAATGCCACTTGTCAAGATGTGAGAGGATGAAGGTTGAGCACATTTTGATGAATGTGCCAATAAATGATATTAGGGCATTTCAAATTCATGAAATGACATGTTGAAGGGGGAAATAAATGAATTAAATACCACTTGGCTCAATGCACAAGTACATGTAAGATCCATTAAATGCCTTGTTGGAAGGACCAATCCCTTTTGGAGGGATTTTCAAATTTGGAAAAATATTCCCTTTTGATGTCATGTTGAGGTAAATTAGAAGATTTAATAAATCAATTAAATGATTTTCTTGTGCAAGTTGCAAAATATAGAGGATGTGATGGGTTGAGATTAAGATTAATCATGATTTGTTTAATTTAAAGAGAGATTAGTTGATTTGACAACTTGATTTATATTTTTTGGGTTGATTTAAAATCAAAGTTGAGAGGAATATTATTTTGACTTAATTAAATAAAGATTTTGATTTATTTAATCAAAGGGGAATGAGGTTAGATTAAACTAAATAAAGATTATTTAATTTAATAGAAAAACTTTAGAGATTCAATTAAAAGAGAGACTATGATGATTTAATCAAATAAAGTTAATTATTTAATTAAAAGATGTTAGAATTAATTAAACAAAATGATTTATTTAATTAATAGAAGGGAATGACTTAATCAGATAAATTTGATTTATTTAATTAAGAGATGAAGTGTGATGAATTTAATCAAATACAAATTATTTAATTAAATGACTAGCAAAGGAGGTGATTCAGGATGAAGTGGTGTTAGTGAAATCAGGATCAAGTGTATAAGATCGATTGGTATATTTTTTGTGTCTACATTTTGGCCCTCTTTGAAGCAATATACCCGCTGTATTGGTTCAAAGAATAAATTGCCATAATCAAAATAAAAATTTAAATGCCCCACTATTGCCCTAGTGAGAAGAAACATGCTGATATACTGTTGTGTCGAGAGATCGAATGAAAATTTTGATTTTTGGGTGATGTCGCGAAAAAAGGGGACAAGATGCTCGACAGGTCCAAAAATGCTCTAGGATGCCAAAAACATGCAAAAACATGAAAAAATGATGCAAAACAGCCTTCAGTTGGGCAAAAACAAGCTCAGGGGTTCAAAACCCTAGCTAGATGGCTAAACAGGGTCAAAAAACCCTAACTTTCAAGCTTAAATAAGCCTTGAGGGGCCACTTCCAATTCATTTGCACACTTAGCTTTTAGAGATTCTTGTGATTTGAGCTATGAGGACTGATTGAGATAGCACAACGCGTGCTTCCATGACACATTTACGAGCACACATGAGTGTACCAGAGGCTTCTCGACACAAGACCAGTGGTATGCCATCTTGTCCTGACTTTGTTTTTCAATTTTCAAGTGCATTTATTAGGGTTTAAGAGTCAAAAAAGTCAAGCAATGCTATATAGCATCATTGGAAACGTCAAATCGGTGCCATGCAGACTTAAAATATGTCATAGATGAGAGTTCCATTGTAGTGGTGGAGTTTAAAAATTAGGGTTTTGGAGAAAAGTGCGTCACATATGCACATAGCGTTGTGGCGGTCCTATTTGGAATTTAGGTCCAAGGGTCAAACTAGGTCACTGACAAACTATGTTGTGGTGGTGGAGTTTGGAATTTTTTGGCTTTTAGCATTGTAGTTTAGAAGTTTCAAACAACAACACAATTGCAAATAGAAATGCATTTGTTGTTTTGGTTGCACAAACTTCAAACAAGATCCTAATATTTTATGAAACTTGATGTAGTGACTTTATTGTTGCAGGAGGACATGGAGCTAGTCCACTTGCAAGAGCATAAATCATCCATTTTGACTAGATTGACTCAAGATCCCCCTTTGGAAAAAGTGCTCCAAGAGCACCTAGGAGCGATTGGCTCATGGTACATTGCTTATGCCCCAATGATAAGGATGTATCTCAAAATGATGATAGCGTTGGTGGAGCACTGGCACAATGAGACATCGTCATTCCACTTCCCCATAGGTGAGGCTATAGTGACCCTTGAGGACATGTGGCATATTCTACGACTGTCAATCCATGGAGAGCAAGTGATCTATGATGTGGAGGCTAGGAGGGATACTTTCTATGATATCATGGGCCTAGGGGAGATTATATTTTTAGAGGGCCAGATTGAGCTAGAGCAATACAAGCACATGGTACCGCCTTTCAGATTGATAGTGAAGTTTCAAACAATAATGCAATTGTAGATAGTGATGCATTTTATTTGGTCACAAAAACTTCAAATAGCATCCCAATATTTTATGAAACTTGGTGCATTGACTTTACTGATGTAGGAGGACATGGAGTTGGTCCACTCGGGAGAGCACAGATCATCCATTTTGACTAGATTGATTCAAGATTCCCCTTTGGACAAGGTGATCCAAGAGTACCTAGGAGTGATTGGCTTATGGTACATTGCTTATGCCCCAACAATCAGGACGTATCTCAACATGATGATAGCATTAGCAGAGCACTAGCACAACAAGACATCATCATTCCACCTCCCCACAGGCAAGGCTACAGTGACCCTGGAGGATGTGTGGTGCATTCTGCAATTGTTGATCCATAGACAGCTAGTGATATATGATGTGGAGGCTGAGAGAGATACTTGCTATGATATCATGGGCCTGGACAAGATTATCTTTTTAGAGGGCTAGATCGAGCTAGAGCAATACAATCATGTGGTACCACCTTTAGATTGTTTGTGGTTGCGAATATCTTAGGGCTTGTGGCACCAGATTGGTGCAGCCGATACTTCAACCTAGGATGGGGTCTTGCTTGGGAGTGGATGCTCCAATGGAGAGAGTTATTTGTCTGGGGTCTAGTGATGTTGGCCTCCCTCTACCATGATCTTCATGAGTTTGCATACTGCGATAGTAGGTCCATCAGCTCTGGAGCCACATTGCTACACATTTGGGCTTGGGAGCACATTTTTGTACTCTACGCCGTGAGAGTCACACCCATAGACATGGAGCTAGATGACCTAGTCATCTAGAGATATAGGGGTGGACTATCATTTTCACATACAGGAGTAACAAGAATTCGACACTGGCTGTGGGTCATCGATGAGATGACAATTTTCACATGGAGACCCTATCTTGGCATGTCAGCCTGGTATGATGATGTCCAATAGCTATTTTTTTCTAGAAAGGACTGTTTGATGTAGGGCAGGGAGCATACCATGATTAAGAGATATTTTCCCAACTAAGTAGCCTGCCAGTTTTGGGATGCTCAAGATGGACCCAATGACCAGTATGTGGCCATCTTCGCTTGTACTATGAGGGAGACAACATGGGGTCGAACAATACTAGCAGTGGATGTAGTTTAGAGTTTTATGTAGCTAGTGGTGTGGGCATGGCCTTATGATCAGGGATAGGTAGACCTAGGGATGACATAGGCCTACAGAGATTGGTTTCATCCTCTAATTAGATTGACATTTCCCAATGCATAGATATTGAGGAGGAGACCCAGATGCTAAGGTGTAGGATGGGGGCAGGGCCAAGCAGGTAGGGGAGATAGTGATGGAGATGGAGATGGGTATGGTGGTAGAGGAGGAGGTGGCACACCTCCACGACAACTAGAGTAGCAGCTTGAGTAGCACAAAGATGGTCATCAGGACTAGGACATGTAGCAGACTGCATTGAGGGATGTTCATTAGGACCAACCACCCATCCAACCACCACCATAGCCAAACCCTAGGGATGGGAAAATATTACAACTTCAGGCTTAGATTTAGGTGCTCACAATAGAGAGGGACCAAGAAAGGCAGTAGGTTTTGACCTTGATAGTTGAGAGAGATTAGGCTATCTAGCAGTAGTAGGTTGTCGAGCTACAAGCAACATAGGAGATGGGCTAGAGACAGTAGCTAGAGAGTATGGCTACATGCTCCTCCAGGTCATAGTGTCCCTGTGAGCATATTGGGATGCCATCCTAGAGGTGGATTATTAGTGTGTGCATTACCATCAAGTTGTGCCTCAAGAAACACAGGTCCTAGACTATTCTCAATAGATAGGATACAGGCCTCTCGAGGGTAACGGGGAGAGGCTAGGTGGTGAGGGGAGTAGCCAGCAAGGCTAGCTCACATTTTGATTAGAGACATATTTCTTTTTGTGATCCATGGGCTCATTTTTTATAGCCCCATGGGCGATTTGTATTATACTGATTGATATACACATTTGATCCTGATTTATGTACCATGACAGTGTATTATTATTTTGATGATATATGAGATGATATGAGATGATTTGATCTGATGTATGATGTGTCCTATCTTATTTATGCATTATGGATGGATGTGTTTACTCTCTATATGTGATGGTCTATATGTGATGTGATGGAGCTTTTGAAATTTTGTAGAATTCCCACATTTTCCCATGGACTTAGTCTCCATTTTAAACCCTTGTCCCCATGAGTGAGTAGGGTTTTATTTACATAGGCATGCAAACATTACAATTTTGAGTTGACTTGCTTCACTGGTCACTAGTCCCTTAAGTCACCTTTTAAGTCACAGTTTCATGTTGGTTGACCAGCCCCTCGAGCTCAAGGCATTGGTTATTAGTTATTCCATCGACTTTAGCATGTCCCCTAAGTTAGGTTTTGATTTTTCCCCAATGACTAAAGCTTAAGTCACTTACCTTCAATGGTCATGTTTCCTTCAACTAAACCAAGTCTTGTCCATTAAATGCTAACATTGTCTAGAGTGAAAGTTTAAAGATTCAAAGATCCAAGATGAGATTTGGTCCTTAACTCGCCAGCCCATGGATATTAAGTGCTGACAGGTTAATAATAGTGAGGCTGGTGAAAATAAAATGCATGTCCCTATACAACCATGTGACCCACTCCCCATGGCGATCTTGTGGCCCATGGTTCTAGACAAATGGCCAAGATCAAAAGCAAAGGTGAATCTCCACCATTCCCCGCTAGCTCGCTAGGGGAAGATGGAGGCCGGTTAGAAGCTGTGGGGTCAACGAGATGGTGACATGTGGCTTGAACAATCCAATTTGCAAGATACATGAAACCCATTGATGAGGAGGATATCATCCGAGATGGATGAACACTATTGGCCATAGACACTTCAACGAAGCACTACTAGAAGTTGAAGGTGGTCAAACCAAGAGAAACCACTTGATGTGCCATCTCAACAGAGGATCAACAAGCAATATTCAAAGTTGGCAAACAACATGTTATGGCCATTTTACTTTGTGCAACTAGCTCGCATTAATGGCCAACCTTCTACAAAGTGATTGAGTTGATCTCAATTCATTTGGAGACACATGTTGGTAATCATGAAGAGTGGTCTATGGATTTCCATGCAAATGAGGAATTAAACGGTGATAATACATCTTCCAATGAGCTTCCTTGGTTACGCATGTGTGCTAAACATTGATTGTGGACACCATCACTTCACACAATAAATATAGAAGGAATAAATACTATTCCTATCATTCATACTTAGCAATTAGATGTTTTCTTGATTAAGGAAAGGTTGTTTGAGAAATTGACAGATAAGATGAGTGAACCAGTGAGGAGGTATTCTCGCCTGAGCTCTTAAAAGCCTAGCTTTGGTGCATCAAAAGTTTCCTTGACCATGGATGCCAACATTCTTGCTAGAAAGTCTAAACTTGCACCCACAAGGTGTAGTCAAAGATTGCAATTCTAGAGTGTGATTGTAGAGAAAGTGGATGACAAAGGAAAGTAGCCAGTACGGTCTACTACCAAAGCAGAGAGGAAGATAAGGAATGGGTGTGGCTCCTTTGGATGCCAAAAATCACCCATTGACCTTACAAGTAGCTCATCTGCTAGTGAAACAGAGACCGATTCTGACTATTGTTAGTACCTCGCACTCTTGAGTCATGGTCTACCTCCTGCTCAGGAGGTAATATTTGTCTCGCCATTGGAAACCAAAACTCCAAGTAGTCAGATTGTTACTGTACTAGGTAAAGAAGAGGATGAAGAAAAATTTGAGGTTTCCTCTCCTCCCCTTGTGACGACTCAAAACAGGTGCTTATATCATGGTGTAGGCACTGGTAAAGGTGGGGTGGCTGGTAAATGAGGAGTTGTGTGTGGGATGTGAATTTTTTGTGTTGATAATGTTTGTTGTGGTGGTGGTTTTCTTTTTGCATGTGTGGCACATTTTGGTGTTGGACATCGACTATGTGCCCTCGTGGCATTATGGATGCCTGGTTCATTGCAGTGTGGATGGAAACAAGGGGGATTTTGGCAACACTTTGTGTTTCCTCTTTCTAATGGTGGTTACAATTTTGGCTTTCCCCATTTACACCATATTCTCATAGATTACCCACATTAGAAATTTTTGAAATATAGTCAAAATGATAAGTGAAATTAAAATGTTGTATTTGACCTACATTTGGGCCTGAAGCTTCTTGCTCCCTTACTCTATAAAAGGGAATTTAGGGCTCACTTACAAGGAGAAGAGAGAAAATTTTTTGGTTAGGTTTTGAGTTAGGTGTACATGAATAGAACAATAGGAATATAATAGCTAGTTTGTTTTGAGCTTTTCTGGAAGAAACATGTGCATGTTATCTTAAATTCTTATGCTAGTTTGACTGATAAACATGAATGAAAGTATAATTCTGATATACCTTCTCTCCTTGTGTGGATTTGAGTGAATTTTGAGTGGAATATTAATAATATTTTCATTCTTCTTTGAACATTTGTTCAAATGTATGTCTCTATTTTATGCTTTGATTCAAGTAATCAATTAAATGCTTAAATAGAGTCATAGATTTATAATTATTTTTAGAGGATTTGACAAGCAGTTGTATATCAGAAACAGTGAGCTCCATAATGCAAAGCTGTTATGAGGGTAGTCCACCCCATTAAATTTTAAAGTCATTTTCTGCATTACTAATTCTTGTATATATGACTCCATCACCCGATTTAGTAAGACACTAGTCCGCTCCTTAATGATTCACCTAAAGGGTTAATCAAATGGTTGTATAATGACCAGCCTAAATTCAAATTTTAAATTCAATTCAAATTTCATAAATCTTCACACAAATTTTGTGTCAATTACCATGAGAGATATCTTTTGATGAATGGGTGGCAAGTTACTTAGAAACAAGCCAATTTCATGGTAATTATTGCACAATCATCCTTCATTCAAATTAGTCTATGAAAATGATGTGTTATGTCATGTACAATTCAAATGAACACCAATAGGAACACCCTCCTTGGCCCCACTGAGCCTAAAGTGCAGAAGATCTCAGTCTATGACTATATCTGGTTTGTTGGCCAGTCATTTTCAGGAGTTTTGAACATAGGAATTTGCTATTCCTTAGAAATTCTTTTAGGTGCACTGGAAAATACACCAAAATGATGCAATGTGATTCATGTTTTTCTATATGATGTTTATGATGCAGTGATTTATGGATGCATTTCTTTTTCAGTATCTTTTCTTATGCACTTTGGATGATGATGTATGGATAATGCAAATGTTATGATGTTCAAATGCTTAGACTAACAGATCTATATTATGCACCTAATGGATGATGATGAAATGTATGAGATGCAATCTTTTTCTTTTTCAATATATTTTCTAATGTATGATATGGTGATACATTTATGGATGACATGATGATGCATATGATATGATGTGATGATGCTTTTTCTTATGGTAATTCCTATGTGATGATGCTTATGTGAGGATGCACATGATATGATATGATTTAAATGGATGATATGATATTAGTTAATAATGCCTATGTGATGATCTTTTTATGCTTATGTAATGAATGAAAATGTATGGTTTATGAGATGCTTAGAATAACCAATCTATATTAATGATGAAATGCAATGTATGAGAAATGATTGATGTTTCCTATATGATATGATATGATATGATATGCATTATGTTGACGGTTTGTGGATGTATGATGGATGCATATTTTGATTAACTATCATGGTACCATGTTAGAGTGAAAAGAAGACAAAAGAAATAAGAGGATCCAACAAGTCACAAGATGATGATGATAATGATGATGATTTTCTTACCGGGAATTGGGACTTTAAAAGGGTCATTTACCTTATGTTTGATAATACACATAGGGATGATGCATCAAGGTACATAAAGAACCAGGATGGCATTGTACCTAGTGTGATGGACTTTGAATCAAAAATCAGATAGGAGTAATCCTATTCACACTTGGTGTACAAAACCTTATTTAAAATGCAGTTTAGATATTCCAAACATCTTAGACCAAAACATAGAAAGGAAATCCTTCCTATGTGGTCAACAAGACACCCAGAACATCCTCCCTACACCCAAACAAAGCACACATGACCAAGTTATTTTACAAGAATATCCCACAAGCACAACAGATAAAAAGATCATGATCATTGCCCCGTTCCTTTCTCTCTCAATCCCTTCATTTGGAAATCATCGAGAGGTCATTGAAATGAGTGAAAATAAGATAATTCAAAAGACAAAGATAAAGTAAAAAGACAAGCTAAGGTTCTTCATACCGTTAGCCAAGACTAAACTACAGTGATGCATGATGTTGATGTCCATTGTAGGAAGGATTCATCCTAGGAAATGATGATATCAGACGATTGATTTGGGACTAATTGGATGATGAGCTATTGACACAAAGATTTGACCAACTTGTTTACTTACTGACCTAGACTTGAGACTTCGACGATTGAGTTTTCACTTTTGAACCTGCTAAACTTGTTTCTGATTATTTCACCAAAGTTTGAGGATGATGATTGATTTATTATGAGTGATGTTTATTGTGGGTGAAAAGCAAGATGGGATGAATGGATATTTTCAAATATTTGGATGTTTTTAGAGTTTTTTGAAATGTTTTGAGGTTGTTTTTAGTATTTTTGAGTTTTACAAATGTTTTGATTTTCAAATTTTCAAATGTTTTGGGGTTTTCTAAGATTTTGACCAAGAGACTAACCTAAAGACCTATCCTAGGGGCCTCAGGGGTTGATCAAAAAATTAGCCTTTCCTACGTTATACACATAGAGACCACATAGTTCGACTGACATGGACTTGATTATTGATGAGATATAAACAAATGGATTACCAGTTTATTATGATGAACTCCTAAAGGACTGACCTAAGTGTCTTGGGGGAAGATCAAAGATCAACCTTGCCTACGTTTAGAGCTCAAAGACCCATAGTTGGACAAGATAACCCTATTTTTGGATTTTGATATGTTTTGGATGTTTTTGGATTTTTGATTTTATGAATGTTTTTGGATTTTTTTATTTTCTGGATGTTTTTTGATTTTTTGATTTTCTGATGTTTTTTGATTTTATGATTTTGGGAAGACTTCAAGAATATATACAAATACAATCTGATGAGAACATGCCCCCAACATGATGCAATGTGATAGACTACTCCGATAAAGGCAAAACAAACTGACCTTTAGAATGGGTCGAGTAGTACTAGGAGGGATCATGACACGAACACATGACCAAGCTATGATGTGGATGCAAATAGATGATGGACAAAGATATGGGATGTGATGGATGAATGATGGTTAACAAGCCGTGGAGGTCCTAGTGGATGGAAAGTTCTTATTTACGCAAGGTGCCTATTTGCCAGGATTTCACCAAGGTACTTGTCCAAAGCACCATTGAAGTGGTTTTCAGTAGAGGACAATTTTTTTCTCTTTACTATTTTTAATCCTTTTTCTGATTTTTTGGATTTTTGTTGTCACCAAGACACCTATTTTCTAGGTTTTCATCAGGGTGACCATTTTTTTAGGACATTTTTTTATTTTTTTGTATTTTTTATTTTATACTTGAAAAGATTAGGCATATGTTGGTGACACCATTTTTTATGTGGATGACACCAATATATGTTGGTCTCATGGTCGTGAGAAACTTGAAGAATTCCACTCGCACTTAAACAACTTATCTCCTCACATCTCCTTCACCAAAGAAATTGAAACTAATAACCAACTTCCGTTCCTTGATGTTATTCTCTTCAAGAAAATAGATGGATCCTTATCTCGCTCAGTCTTTCAAAAATCCACCCACATTGACCTTTACCTTCACTCTTCCTCTCACCATCATCCGAGCCAAAAAGTTGGGGTCCTCAAAACCTTGGTTTCTAGAGCCTTCGTAATTTGTGATGATAAGCATCTTGACCTTGAATTGTCCCATATTACCCGTGTTTTTTCATTAAATGGTTACAAAAGGAAGCATATCAATAGGGAAATCAACCAAGCCAAAGCCAGGCTGACCCTCAAGCCTATTTCCCCTCCCCCCTCCTCTCCCTCTAGCCACCCTACCCTACATTGAGGGTGTCTCCAACAAAATTGCTAAGATCCTCCTCAAAAAAGGCATCAATTGCACCTTCAAGCCCATCTCCACAATAAGAAATCACATCCCTTCTCCTAAAGACCCCCAAGACCATTTCCTCAAGTTCGGTGTCTACAAAGTGGCGTGCTCATGTGGCATCTCTTACATTGGGAAAACGAGTCGTTCCATCAACACAAGAATCAAAGAACATTGTGCTGACATAAGGCACGAACGTATCCTGAAATCAGCTTTAGCTGAACACTCATCCAAGACTAAGCATCACATTCCCTTAGAAAGCACCAAAATCCTTTTCAATGAAGATAAATTCTTTAAGAGAAAACTTAAAGAAGCCATTGAAATCAACCAACATCCTTGCAACCTCAACCGAGATGGAGGATGGACTCTAAGTTTCTCCTGGAAACCCTTATTAAACAATCTCAATGTTCTCTCTCCCAATCAATCTTGATCCTCTGCCTTTCCCTCCCTTCTCCCTTCCCTTTCCCTCAAGTTATTGTCCTGTCTTTGGCTAGTGTTCTTGTTATTTCAATTTGTTTGAGTAGCGAAGTGTTTCCTTCTTTGATTATTTTGATTTTTTGTCAACTTCTTTTAATTGTTGCATTCTTCTCTCTTTTTGAATTACCTCTTCTTTCTTATCTTAATTTGTAATTTAATTTTATCCTTTTATTGTTCTCTACTTTTCCCTTTCTTCAATCCTATTCTTTACTTCATTTCATCCTCAATTTTGTCACTTTGTTTCTTATTTTTTGCGTGCTTATTGCTTTTCTCTTGTATTATATTAATTTCTTTCTTTTTCTTGCTAAGTTCTTTTATTGTTTGATTATTGTTATCTCTTGGTATTACTTCTTTTTTTTTTGGTCTTATTTTCTTGTTTTTTAATCACTCTTGATTATTTTTATTTTCTCAATTTTATTTTATTTTATTTTATTTTATATTTTTTTGTCAACTTCTCTCATTTGGTTGCATTCTTGTTTCTCTCTCCCCCTTTTTAATTACTTCATCTTTCTTATCTTAATTTAATTTTTCATGTTCTATACTCTCCTCTATCATTAATCCTAGTATTTATTTCATTTCACTTTGTTTCATTATCTCTCATACTTATTGTAGGTTTTTTGTTTTTTCTTTCATTTACCTTAATATGTATTATATTTCTTTTTTTTGTTCGCTTATTTCTTTTGTTTTTTCTATTTTATTTATTTATATATTTTTTGTATCTCTTATTATTATTATTATTATTATTATTGGTCTTATTTTCTCAGCTTTTACAATCTCTCTTATTATTACTTTTTTCAATTTATTCCGTCTTGGTCTCTCATATCTTTCTTAAGTGTTTATTTCTTCTCTCTTTCAATTGTCTCCTATTCAATATATTAATTTCATTTTTTATTTTGATAATTATTTTGTTTTATTTTAAAGATTACTCTTATCACTGTCCAATCATCAACTTGTTGGATTTCTTTGTCATCTTTATAATAATTTGATTTCTTTCGGGCTTGATGTAGTGTTTTATTACTTTTATTATATCTAGTTTCTTTTTTGCTTATAATTCTTGTGTGTTTTTTACTTTTCTTTCTTTTATTCATCTTAATATTTATCATATTAATTTATTTCTTGTGCTTGCTTTGTTCTTTTATTTTTTATTATTGTTTTCTCTTATTACTGTTATTTTTATTCTTTGTCTTATTTCTTGGCTTTTATAGTCTCTCTGGTTTCACTTTTTTCACTTGTTTCTTCCATTTTGTGTCAACTTCTTTGAATTTTTTCATTCTTCTATCTCTTTTTAATTTAATTTATTTTTTCATGTTCTATTCCTTCCTCTTTTATTAATCTTTATCACATTTCATTTGCAATTTTGTTTTCTTTACCTCTTATATTCATTGTGTGTTTATTGCCTTCTCTTTATCTTAATATTTCGTGTTTTATTCCTTCCTCTTTTATTAATATTTATCACATTTCATTTTCAATTTTGTTTTCTTTACCTCTTATTTTCATTGTGTGTTTATTGCCTTCTCTTTATCTTAATATTTATTATAATTCTTTCTTTTGTTCGCTAATTTCTTTTGTTTTTGTCTATTTTATTTATATTATTTATCTCTTATTATTTTTATTTTTATTTTTGTCCTATTTTCCTGGCCTTTTTAATCTCACTTGTTATTACATCTTTCTCAATTTTATTCCTCCTTCGTATCTCATATCTCTTGTGTTTACTTCTTTTCTCTTTCTATTGTCTTCTATTTAACATATTATTTTCACTCTTTTGTTTTTGATTTCTAAAGTTACTCCTGTCACTTTCCTTCATCAACTTGTTACATTTTTGTGATCCTTTTAATATGTTGTATCTTTCCTTTTGAGTTTGATGTTGTGTTTTTTAACCTTTTTGACCTTTTTATTTTAATACTTAATAGCTTTTTGGGTTTTGTGTTTCCCCACCCTCTCACCCCTCTCCTATTTATATCCAAGTCTGCTTATCATCTTTCAATTCTCTCTTTCTGCCATTCATCCTGATGATGGATCATGGAGTATGATCTGAAATGTCGATGTAAAAAATGCACGCAGTTTATCCAGAAGTCTTGAAACCAACTATTATGGACTGTGAAAACAAAATGCTATTAAGATTAGGCATAAAAAAATTTGAGATGGGAGTTGTTCATGGGATCCTACAAAGGCTTACCTTTTGGTGTTGATAAATGATATGCCCTTGACTTGCAGCTTGTTGTGATGATGAAGGGGCCCAACCAATTGGGTTTAAGTTTACCCTTGCTCTCTAGATTTGGTACGTTCTTTTGGTTCTCCTTTAGCACAAGCTCTCCAACTTGGAATGTTTGACTCTTGATCTTCTTGTTGTAACTCCGCTTGATTCTGTTTTGGTAGACTTGTAAATGGTTTAAGGAATCCATACACTTCATCTAGTAATTCCAACTCATTCAGTCTTGATACCCAATATTCTTCATCTATGATGAGGTTCTGCAATGATATTCTTAGTAGATGAACTTTGATATCTGATTTCCAGTAATGTAGGCCATGGGGATGGCTTCCACCCATTTGGTGAAGTACTCAATGGGAGTAATGATAAAATTGTGTCCACTGGATGAGGTGGGGGTGATTTTTCCAATGAGATCAAGCCCCCATTGCAAAAAGGGCCATGGTGTAACAATCGGGTGGAGCTCCTGAACTGGTGCATGGATGAGATCCCCATGTTGATGACACTATAAACACCTTTTAACATAATCATGAGCTTCAGTTTCCATTGTTGGTCAATAGTACCTAGTCCTCAGCAATTTCTTAACCAAGGTCATTTGGCTCGAATGTGAACCACATATACCATTATGTACCTTGGTTTAAGTAGTCAAGGCTTCCTCAATGTTTAGGAAATGTAACAAGGTTACTTAAATGCTTCTATGGTAAAGGGTATCTCCTAGGATGAAAAAATGGGATGATTTTTTGACAAAGGATCTTTTGAGGTTCGTGGTTATGTCTGCAGGGAGGACTCCTATTCTCAGATAAGTATAAATTTCATGGTACTAAGGATCAATGAGACCAATGATTTCTCACACAAATTATAACTCTGGTACCTTGAGTGCGGGCACGAGAAGTTGCTCTACAAGAAATTCTTATTTTGGGACATTGCACAAGATTTCTAGGAGTGATCCGATTGTAGCCATGACATCTGTTGCTCTATTATTTGCTCTAGGTATATGTTCAAATGTGATATCGAGGAAGAAATCCTTAAGGATTTCCACCAAATTTTTCTAGGGATTCAGCTTGTTGTCTTTTTTTTGATACTCATCATTCACCTGGTTGATTATGAGCTATGAGTATTTGTATACCTTTAGTGCCATTATCTACCACTGTACTACAATCCTTAGCCCTATGACTAGAGCTTCATATTCGGTAGTGTTATTTGTGCAAGGGAATGACAACTTGTATGATTTAGGTATACAATCTCCCTATGGAGTGATGAAGAAAATCCTTGCTCCTAACCCATGTTATGTATAAGACCCATCAAAGTACATTTTTCAATGATCTACCACACTTAAGTTGAATATTGATTCATCAGGGAATTTTGATACAAGTGGATTTTCTGCATATATGGGTGCTTTAGCCAGTTGATCAGTTATTTCTTTTCCTTTGATAGCCTTACATTCCACATACTCGATGTCATGCTCTATGAGGATCATAACCCATTTTGTTGTCTGCCCTATGAGCGTTGCTTTGGACAATAGGTATTTCAATGGATCTATCATTGCAATGAGTTTGATTTGGTGTGCTAGCATAAAATGTCTAAACTTTTGAGCTGCAAAGATGACTGCTAGGATAGATTTTTCAATGGGTGTGTAGTTCAACTCGTGTCCCACCATAGTTCTACTGATATAATAGATGGATCTATCTTTTTTGATTTCATCATGCTATGATAGGAGAGCACCAAGAGCTCCTATTGTTACTGATATGTACAAGATCAATGGTTTGCCTGGAATGGGTGACATGAGTACTAGCAGTTTGAGTAAGTACTCCTTGATATTGTTGAATTCCTTATCACAATTTTCATCACATCTGTATGCTACCCCCTTGTGGAGTAGATAAGAATACGATATTTTCTTGTCTGCTAGTTGTGCTATGAATTTGCGGATGGACTGGAGTCTTCCTTGTAGGCCTCTTAGCTACTTCAATGTTTTGGGTGCCTCCATTTCAAGGATTTCCTTGACCTTAGTGGGGTCTACCTCAATTCCTCTCATGGATACAATGTAGCCTAGGAGTTTTCCTAATTGCACCCCAAAGACACTTTTTTGGATTTAAGTGGACCTTATACTTTTCAAGTCTATCAAACATGGTACTCAACACCGCTATGTGATCTCGATGTTTCTTTGACTTGGCCCGTATATCATCCACATAATCCTCCACATTTTTATGGATCATATCATGAAATATTAGTGTCATGGCCCTCTGATAGGTTGGTCTGGCATTCTTTAGCACAAACAACATCATATTCTAGCAATACATCCCTCATGGACAAGTGAAAGCCTTAATATGTTGGTCCTCTTTTGCTATCATGATCTAGTTATATCCTGAGAATCTGTCCATCAAGGATAACATCTCATTCCCTACTTTCATATCTACAATAATATCGATGTTTGGAAGTGGAAAATCATCCTTGGGACATGCCTTGTTCAAATCTCTGAAATTTATGCAGATACGAATGCCCCCAGTGGGCTTTGAGATAGGTTCAAGATTGGAGACCCACTTTAGATAATCTATTGGTCATATGTATCCTACATCTAGGAGCTTTTGTAGTTCCATTTTGACCAATAATGCTATTTGGGGATGCATTTTCCTTAGCTTTTGTCTCATAGGTTTGCTTTATGATATACTATTAGGTGGTGGACCACAACCTTTGGGTAAAGTCCAAACATTTTAGCATAGGTCCATGCAAAGTTCACTTTCCTTTCCCTCAGGAATGCAACTAGGAGTTCTCATTATTCTATTAAGAGAGACTCTACATAGAATGTTATGTGTGGTACCTCTTCTATTCCCAAGTTGACCAGATTGCACATTTCTACCAGAATCACTGACTTCTCCTGATGAAGGGCACTAAGAGGAAGATTGAATCCTTCATCCTCTGGCACCTCAAAGAGGTTTTTGCCATTAGATACATCCTTTATTTTTACTTTTTTGAGTCAAAGAGTGCCACAGTGTGGTTTTCACTCAAAGACCTAGAGATTATTCTCAAGTTTTCGCTTTTGTGACTGAAGGATTCAATCATTTCCTCATAATAGGTGTACATGTCTAGTATGATGTCAAACCTAGCCTTGTGATCTTTGCATGGTATAGTATCTCATAATCCCATGAATTTTGAGAGCACCTCATCATTTTTGAATGTGTCTAGAATTGGTGGTCCTCGTTGGTCATAATCAATGAGTTGGGGATAGACTAGGTTTATCTCATGGGTTTGACTAGTTGAATCAAATTATAAGGTACTAATCATGAGGAGAGAGGAATTCTCAAAAAGCATAGGTAGATCGATTATGGAATCTTCCTCATCACCACTACTACAAACATCATTTATCTCAAATGTAAAGTTGTTTATGACTCGACCTGTGGATACAGGTAATCGAAGTTCAGCTCCTGATAGTTGAGGGGGAGTCTTGACTGCTTTAACTGGTGGACCTCGACCATGTATGGTCACACTCAAAGGGGTACATCCAAGGCCAATATTTCTCATGCTCGTCTTAGGAATGAGTGGTACTAGGAGACCATTGTCATTCTATCCAAGTCTCTTGTTTCTATCATAGCCCATACTAAGCATCATATGTAGTCCTCTCCTACTTTCATCCATGGGTAGATCAGGTGAAAACCTTTCATCTTGGTATAGCAAGCTTGATACGTCTCTTTCATCCACCACTTCTCGACTTAGGTCTCCCCAACTTTTGAATCTAGATTTTGATTTCAGAGATATTTGGGATGGTGGGTGTCTTTATCTCAGAAGTGGAGGCCAAAGTGGTTGGGTCTACATATGGGGTTGAAGGTCCTTCATCATTCATCGACACTTAGGGTATTTTATATATTTTTCTTCTAGGCTCTTGCAGTAAGAAAATGGTTTGAGATCCCCATGAATTGTGACCTCTTGGTTTTGGTATGTGAATTTGACACACTGGTGGAAGGTTGATGCTATTGCTTACATTCCATGGATCCACGGACATCCCAGGAGAATGTTGTAAGGAAAATCAAGTTCAAGGACCTAGTAGGTTTTTTTCATGATGGTTGGACCTACTTGAATAGGGATTTGGATAGTGCCTTGGGACACTCTTTATTGATCATCATAAGCCCTGATTGTGATGCCCTTGCCTTTTTCAATGGACTCCTCTAAGATTCCCAGATTCTTTATTAGTTTGAATGAACATATGTTTAGACCTGCACCCCCATCCACCAAGACTCTTTTAACTTTGTTCTTATGGACTAGGAATTCAAGGTGGAGCACATGATTGTGAGATAGTTGGGTGGGGAAGTCCTGATTGGAGAATGTGAGGAGATTTGGGGTGATGATGTTTCTAACCATAGCTTGAAATTGTTCAACATCAAGATCCACGAAGATGGTGGATGAAGCCAATGCTTCCTCAAGGATTATTTTGTGTGCAGGTGATATCTTCAATAACTCCATGATGGAAACTTGAGGAGGGGTTCTCTTTAGCTAGTCCAAGACGTTGTAACCATTAAGAACAATTTTTGGATTTGAGGTGGATGCTCTAGGTGGTTACAATGACCCAACAATGGTGAATTTTCCACCACGTGTGGTGACTCCACAATCAGCTTTGGCTCCTTTGATGTTAATAATAGTGACCATTTTACCCAGGGATTTGACAACATGATCGTACACATGGTTCACATTGGCATACTTTTTCTTTCCTTTGTTGTTCCCTGTGTTATGATCCGACATCAGATTCATGTATATTTGAAGGTCTTGGTTTCCAGTTGGTTGTTCCACATTTATGATTTTATCATCAATGAGGTCTTGGATTAGATTTTTCAATCTCATGCAACTAGCAATTGTATGCCCCTTGATCTTATGAAAATCACAAAGGTGATTCTCATTGTACCATGGTGGTTTCACTTGGGGTTGTTGGTATTTCTCATACATGGGGATTTTGATGAGATTTTTGTTTACTAGCTTCTTCATGATGGATTTGATGGATTCCCTAGGGGCTATGTACTTTTTCTTGGGGGGATATTTTTTTTGCGGAGGTGGCCCCCCTTGATTATTCAGATTGTTGACTTGATTATTGGGTGGTTGTTGTGATATCGTCTTGGTTTGCATGTTGTTTCGATTGTTGTTTTGTGATTGCTGATACGTTTGGGTGTTTTTTTTTAGAGCATTGATTACGACCTTGGCATCCACCACACCATCGTTGGTGATATTTTTGTTTCTCACCCACATGCAAAGTTTCTCGTTGTAGCTAGTGGAAGGTTGGTTGTCTTGATGTTTTGGATATGCAAGTGTACCACCTTATGCAATAAGGGCCCATTCAATGTTAAGTTCTTTGGAGATCAATTGGTAATATGTGGTGATACCTTGCACCTTGAGATGAAATGCCAAGGTTTTCTCAAGATTGGAAATGATGGTACAAACTTATTGTTCCTCTGGCATGACCCACTTGCTCCTATTTTCCTTAGATCCCCATCATTTTAGGAAAGAAGAAAATGATTCTCCCTTACCTTGTTTAAGAGCAGATGATTCCTCTAGACTAACATCCATACCATTGTTGAATGTGTAATTTTTTAGGAATGTATCTATGATTTCTTAGAACTTCTTAATGCCAAGAGGAAGGTGAGAGAACCACTCCATGGCATTTCTAACAAAAATTCTAGGTAATAGTCACATCAGATAAGTATCATTATATGTGACCTCCATACAATGTACTTGGAATTCCTTGATGTGATCTTTGTAAGGAAAGATAGATGCGGAAACAACTCTCCTAACGTCAAAACCTCAGAGAAGAATGTAGATATACTTTTAATTTTTCAATTACAGTTCAATTAAGATGCACTATGAAGTAAATAGCAGAAACAGAGTATTTGAAAATCACAAAAGAACATCGAATATACGTGGGAAAACCCTTACGGGAGAAAAACCCACCACACCAAGAGAAGTCACTTTGTATTATAGTAATAAAGATTACATACAAGTTTCAGACTATCTTTCTGATGTCTATTTATAGCAGCATTCACCATGAACAATCTAGTACAGGAACCTTCAAGTTACAGTTTGGACATAATAGAATTCATCCATTGATACAATTTGAATTGATACAACAACTATTGATCGAACCAACTGACTGCCCATCCAACCATTGAGCATCTGCAATTGCAAGCTATATCCATGGCATTCCCTATCTGTCAAACTTCCTCATAGAACTGTCACAACGGACTATCTTCCAATGGTTACCATTTGGATCTTCCTATTCATGCATGAGATGCCACACAGGAAAGTCTCACTTGGTCAAACGGCTTCAAGTTGTATCGGCATGTCGATGAGACACAAGAAGTGTCTCCCCAATGCCCTAAGACTTCATCATTGATATCAGCTTTAGTTTTCTATCAGCGAGACTCATCACTATCACTAGGAGATCATACCGAGGTCCATGAGTTATACCGAAGAGCTCATCTATCACCAAGACATATTGCTTTCGGTGAGACGTCATACCGAAGCTTCAAAGGAACACCGATCTCAACATTCCTGTTAGCAAGACTTACTACTCACCAAGAGGTTTCATCAAGATACATTAAGTTACACCGAAGCCAACAGCAATTGCCAAGACTATACCACTTTTTCTAGGACGTTACTCCAAAACCTCCAGTCATATCGGGTGCCAAAGAATAGTCGGCAAGACCTATGTCTTTCGCCAAGGGGTCTTATCGAAGTTCTCCAAGCTACCCTGAGTCCACCATTCTCCAAGAGTTATACCGAAGATCCCTTATCATCGACGAGACTTACATCCTTCACAAGACTTCTTCCCAAGACCATTTGGGTTACCCTGATAGCCATAGGCTATTGGCAAGACATCCTCCAGTCACTAAGAACTCTCTTTGAGATCCTTTGTGTTACTACGATGACCAACACTTGAGCCTCCGTCGGTGATACATTTGCACATTGGTAAGACCTCTTACCAATAGACTATAGGATACGTAGAAGACCAAACAACATAACAACTATTGGCAAGACTTTAATACATCACTAAGAGCTCATATTGAACACCCAAGACTCTCCTCGATATCCGATAGAATGGTCTGTCAGCTAGAGATATCTATGAGTGGTGAGAGGTCACAACAAACAAAATTTCACAGTGACAGGCTCCAAGGTAAATGACGTTTGGCAAGACTTCTACAAGGTCACAACGACCTATGCAATTTCAACAGGATTACTACTACTAGTTAGCCAGACATGATGGATGTCACACTGACTTTGCTCCAAGAGAGGTTTCAGCCTATGATGATTTAGGCACATATTTCCAACAATCTTCAAGGTTTCCCATCCCACGATATTTCTCAAATTTGGGGATTTCAAAACCATTTGGGAATGGTACCATTGCAAGGCTCATGTCAAATGGATAGGGGCACAAATTACTAGGTGTCTTTGTTGTTTTCCCTGATTGGAGATCAAGCACCTACTGTGAGAGCAATTTGATTTATGCTACCAAATCCTCTTGTGGATCAAGGGGTGGAGTGAATGTGTTTTGAAGTGCTTGGGGTGTTTGATTGATGGGTGGAGTGTTGGGTATGTTGGTGGGAGTTTGTTGCAAGCTCTATTTCCAAATTAAGACTTGTTGATATTCCTACTTTTTTTTGTGCAAACAACGCTTGTTGTTGGTCTTGTTGCTATTGTGCCAATAATGCTTGTTGTTGGTCTTGCTGCTGCTATGCCAATAATGCTTGTTGTTGGGAAAGTAATTTGGTGACTTATTTTTGTGCTTGGTACTATTGCAGGGCTTGTTGATATGCTTGTTTTTGAGCTGCTTGTTGTTGCACTTGATATTGAGCTTCTGCTTGTGCTTTCTAAGCTTGATATTGGGCTTGAGCTTGATCCTGTGCTTGTTGGGCTACTTGTGTAGCCTTGGCAGCCTACACAGCTTGTGTGGCCTGAGCAGCTTGTGTGGCCTGAGTGACTTGATCCACTTTTGTAGCTTGGGTAGCTTGGGTGGCTTGTTTTTTTTGCAACAAAGCTTGAGCTTGGGTAGCCTGCTATGCATGTTGTGCTTATTGTGCAGCTAATTGCGCTTACGCTTGTTGGGCAGTGTGTTGTGGAGCTTGTTGATTTTGGATTTTTTGGAGTGCAATTTGATAGGAAATTTGCTAAGTAGCTTGCAACATGAGGCTATATTGTTTAGCCATATTTTATTTTAGTGGTGGTGGTGGTTTCAGATTTAGAATGGTGTTTGTTGTTGTGATGAGAGGTGTTGTCTTATTGACAATTGGGATTTGTGTAGTAGATGGTGCAATTGATATGATAGGCCCTTGGGAGACCATGCTTTGAGATGTTGTGATGATTTCTTGTGTTGTTGGGATTATTTCCATCTATTGTTGCGATATTGATGGCAAGATGGGAGGATTCAATATGATGTTTTGATTTATGATTGGGGGGTTGTTCAGATTTTGTTGATTGGTTTGTAAAGCGGGAAGGCCTAAACCAAGGGGTGGTGTGGATGTTAAAGGTGGAAGTGGTGGAAAAATGGGTAGTGTATTCCCTTGAGGAAATGATGATGATGAGGGGTCAAAGATCCCCCCTGGTCTGAATAATCCACCTTCTCCTTGAGAGGTCATAGGGAGAGAGGTTTGTGTGTTGATAGGGTATGTCAGTGTTACGCAAAAAGATGATGATGGGTCATTGGGATCTTGGAAGGTGAGAAAAATATATGGGTGTTGTGAATTTAATAGGATAGATTGACCCAAGATGGTGTTTGTGTCCAAATCTTGGTTGTTCACAAGGGGGTGTGATTGTAGTGCATGAAGTAATATGCTCCCCTTGTTGACGATTGGTTGAGTTGGAGCAATGGATGATGTGATTTGCAAGGTGGATTGAGTGATGTTTTGGAATGCATATGTTGTGAATGAAACCGATGGCATCATCTCAAGAGATTTTTCCACAAGAGTGCTTAAATCATAGTCAGAAGGGAGATTAGCCCCTTCTTTTGCTAATTCAAGAATTTATTGGGAGGGATTGAGCCTCATCATAGTATTGAAAATTATGTACATCTCGAGATTTTCAACCATTTCAATGATTTCATATTGTGTCATCCCGAAGGCATTATTGGTGACATCTTCCACTTGACCTTACTCTTGAGGATTTTGTGATGCTAAAGGAAGATTAGTTAGGGGATTGCTTGATTCAATTGGATTGATTTGGGGAGCGGTTTGGCTCAAGTCACTTGAAGTTGATGTTTCTTTGTTGGTCTCCATTTTCTTCTTGTGTTGTGATCTAGTTTGCACCATAAAATAGGGATCAATTTTCAAGAATGTGTGAGATGAACCTCTAATTATTTAGATTGATATAACTTTAGGTACAAAAGATATAATCTAGGAGGATTAAGGATCAAAGTGTGATTATGAGATGAAAGATAGATGATATGAATGATTGAACTCTTGAGAAATCTTGGAGATACTAATCTTTTTTTTAATTTGATTTTGATCTTGACTTTGGCTTGATTGGATTTTATTTGGATAGTGCACTCATAAAATATAAGAGGTTATATGTTTTCTAAGAGTAAAATTGTACACAAGATGATAATTTGACTAAGTGTGTAAAGAAGGATTCATCTAGACACACCTAACCAAACAAGATGATTTGATTTGATTTTGGATTTTGAATTCATAAACCCAAAGACATTGGATGTTATCAAGGGATAGATTTGTTCACAAGGATTTAATAATTTGACTAAATATGTGGAGAAGGATGCATCTACACACATCTAATCAAACAAGATGATTTGGATTTTTTTTATATTTGATTTCAAAAGGATTTTCCCAAAGTTTAGCATGAATGATTTTTTCAAAATTTCCAAGAGTTGTTGGTGAGATGATTTTTTATTTTGATGTTTGAGGGATGGATGAAAGTTTTGATTTGATCCTAAGATGAACCTAAAAAGACTCTTATTTATAGGACCTCGGTGTTGAAGTGCATGCAATACTTCCTATGTGAGATATTCAAACCTTTGAAAGAGACTTGGGTTTTGACAATAGTAAAATGAATATAAATTTGGATTGTTCCTTGATGCACGTTTGTAAAAGTTTAAGGTCAATCTTTCTCTGAATTCGTAAAGCATAAACAATCTTTTCTTGCGATATTTTTGACTAAGACCTTTGGATTTTGGTTTTTAAACTTGGATCTTTTGGGAAATCATTTGGAAGAACACATGTGTGGGGTTCAATTATTCTTAGCTTTTCTTAATGAATTCCTTTTACCAAAAGAACTCTCTTGATTAGATGTTCAAACTAGATGTCTAATGTCCTAACTTGTTCTCATCCCACAAAGTGGAAATCAAGGAAATCAAGGAAAAAATTTCCTATTGTTGACTTTAGTGAGAAAATTGAGATGTAAATCCAAATGCTTAGAAGCCTCTAAGGATAGAATCCCTAGGGAAAGCAATAGCACTTAAATTAATTCTCAAAGTTATTTGCTTCCTAAAGGGTTTGAAATTTGATGTTCATGTTGAGTGTTTTTTTTCCAATGTTTATGATCCAAGCAAAGTGTTTTTCTTCCAAGAACATGCACAACCCTATGGATGAAAAGACAATATTTATTGAATCCCCACTAGGATAAATATAGCTACACCTACTCTTAGCGGATGATTAGATGCTTGACCACACTGGCTCCCCTCCATGACACACACTTCTCAAGTCAGCCAAGCATCAATACCCATGAAACTCCCATGGCATACTTCTCATCTCTACTAAGATCCATTAAAATGTGGGGCGGCTTTAGAACAACTGTTCTTGCACCAACAAATAGATCAAGCATTTTGGCCTTTCTAAACAAAGGTTCTAGTAGGGGCATTTCATTCATTGGGGATCATCCATGCGGCAAGAGACCATTGCTTCCCTTCTTGTCAGAACAATCCTCGTGATACTTGAACTTTCATCAAGTACCCACACTTATATATCAGTTGGAAGTCACTTGGCTTTAGTGTGTTCCTGGTTGGGTTGTTCCCTTGGGTGAATACTTTTTCCCACAAGGCAATCCCTCTAAGATAGCACAAAAGTGAGCAAACACATTCATAGTTCGATCGATCTTTGTTGAGAAACAAAGAGAGAACACATGTGATATATTCCACTCACACTTGCAAGTTTTGTTCAATTTTAAGAATCCAAATTGAAGTGTGGAGGTAATCACTTACATAACTTAATATCACAAAAAGCCTTTTTATTCTCAAGATCGTCGTGAGGTGCAAGAGAAGTGAATACGTCTTTTAGATGATATTACTTTGGGTAGGTGATTACAAAACATAGAAGCACCTATTCATTTTATCCCTTCAAAGCAAAAATTGGATTCTTTTTAAGCACCAAACAGAAATATGAAAGTTTCTTGTTCAATTGTTAAACCTTAAACAAAATCTAGTAAGTTGCCTAAGATTCTTTTTAATCCTTTTTGTCTTGTTCTTTTTAGATCCCAAATAAAATTTAGTGAGTACTAAAGAGCTTGAAGGAATAGAATCCTTAGACTTAGAATTATAATTCTTTCCAAAAGTGTTTAAAAACACTTGATACAATAAAGAAATGATGTCATAATTCAAACTTCTCTTTGCTTCTTCCTTGAATCCACCTACAAAAACTAATTAGTCCAAGAAACACAAAGGAAAAAAACAAGTTAATAGCTCAAAATAATCAAAGGAAAAAAGGCACATGTCAAAATAACTTGATATTTAACTTTTTACCCCACCCTAGTGGCACAAAACTCAAATTTGTCATAGTTTGAAGAAATTAGTGGTGCTATATGGCACCGCTAGGACTGACAATGGTGCTCTACAATAGGGAAAATGAGCACAATTGTGGTGTTGTCCTGAGCAAGTGGCGCAGTTTAGAATTTGGAAGTCTAGCGATAAAAAAGTGGCGCAGTTTCAGAGTTTGGAAATTTGAATTTTTTGGTAGGAAGAATTCAACAATGGAGTTTGGAGTTTGCAGCATCGCTATATGGCACCGTTGGATTGATAGCGTCATTGTATGGCGTCGCTAGACTGATAGAAGCACAGTTTCCTATAGGCACAAAAAACTTCAAAAAACCACAGAATTTTTCAAAAAAACATGTTAAAAACTTCAAGTTTTCCCTCCTTCTAGTGCCAAAATGTGAATGGAGATTATAGACCTACTTAAACACAACAAACAAACACACAATTAGATCAATATGTAAGTTGAAATCCACATTCCCCATAGAATTCATTTACAATGCTCAAAATAGGAAATAAATGGAGAACATAACAAAGAAAGCTATTAAATCCTATTAAAGCATGCAAACTCTCAATCCCATGGGGGAATTGGTGCCATTTTGATGTGGAAAATGGCCCTTTCCCAATCCCTTGTAAGCTTTGTGATACTTTGATGATGATTTGATGATTCCTTGGAGAAAATCCTACATAATCTAGCTATGAAATCATGAAAACTATGAACACTTGATGAAATGGATCAAATTGGCTCTAAATATGAAGCTAGTGATTTTGTAATGAATTTTTCAATCCAAAATACAAATGAGAGCCTCTTATTTATAGATGAGAGTGATGGAGAATGAGGCAAAAGGGATGAATGTGGGACTAATCTTCAACCAATGGCCAAATTCTACTTGTCAAGATGTGAGAAGATGAAGGTTAAGCACATTTTGATGAATGTGCCAATAAATGATATTAGGTGACATTTCAATTTCATGAAATGACATGTTGAAGGGGGAAAGAAATGAATTAAATTCAACTAGGCTCAATGCACAAGGACATGTAAGAGGCATTGAATGCCTTGTTGGAAGGACCAATCCCTTTTGGAGTGATTTTCAAATTTGGAAGAATATTCCCTTTTGATGCCATGTTGAGGGAAATTAGAAGATTTAATAAATCAATTAAATGATTTTCTTGTGCAAGTTGAAAAATCTAGAGGATGTGATGGGTTGAGATTAAGATTAATCATGATTTGATTAATTTAAAGAGAGATTAGTTGATGTGACAACTTGGTTTATATTTTTTGGGTTGATTTAAAATCAAAGTTGAGAGGAATATGATTTTGACTTAATCAAATAAAGATTTTGATTTATTTAATCAAAGGGGAATGGTGTTAGATTAGATTAAATAAAGATTATTTAATTTAATAGAAAGACTTTAGAGATTCAATTAAATAAAATTGAATTATTTAATTAAAAGAAGACATTAGAATTAATTAAACAAAATGATTTATTTAATTAATAGAAGGGAATGAATTAATTAGATAAATTTGATTTATTTAATTAAGAGATTAAGTGTGATGAATTTAATCAAATATAGATTATTTAATTAAATGACTAGCAAAGGAGGTGATTCAAGACGAAGCAGTGTTAGTGAAATCAGGATTAGGTGTATAAGATCAATTGGTATATTTTTCGTGTCTACACCAAGTTACTGTCAAAGACCTTGGAGTTGGAGAATCTGAACAACAAGCATACCTTCTAGAGGAAAAACCACTACCATCTGCATCTTAATCATTTGATGTCCATGATAACCCCATGTTCAACCAAGACATCTATGATCCTATGGAGGATATCCATGAACATCCTTCTTCATTCTCATATCATATCCCCTCTAGTCCACTACATGGGCTACCATATTTTTGTCTTGAGCTTCCTAAGTTAGAGTATGCATATCTAGATGTTGCTTCTACTAAGCTTTTCTATCAACTCATTAACAGTGAGAAGGCTTCCTTTGGTATTATTGGTATTAAAAAGGATAGTTTTAAAAATGTGTTGATGAAATTGTTTGGCCTATACAAGAATCATTCACCTTCACCAATCCATCTAATCCATATAGTATCATCCATTTCCAAAACTTGGATCAACAAGTTAGAAAAAAAGGATAAGGCTCTAATAAAAAATCAAGAATGAAGAATCCTTTATCAAGAAAATATACAAGGTCAAGGAAAAATAAAAAAGATCAAAAGAAGCCCTTGGAGAAAAATTAAGTGAAAAACACTCGAGACAAGGAAAAAGAAAAAAAAATTGATCTTCAAATGCACCTTTAATCCCACAATAATGAGGAGCATACACAAGAGAATGGCTTCAAGATATGAAATTATTGATCCAACATTTCCATCCACATCATTATTCCATACTACATACAATATGGTAGATCCACTTACATTCATGAATCTTCTATCTCATAATAAATTAGTTGGTGATGTCACCCAACGTATCTTCAACAATGACCCCTTGATGTACTCTAATTCATTACTTGTCCAATCTCCTCTTTGGGGGAAGTATGATGGTCTACATAGAGTGTATTCTATAGATCATACTTTAGCTCCTCCCACACATTCCTTGTTTGTAATATCATACAATCTGTATCCATCTATCAATCACTAACCTAGCTCTCCTAAAGAGTTTCCATTATGATCACAACATTATAAAATTCCAATCAAAGGTCACCTTGATGAAAACCAGACAAACAGGCATCTCCTGTGATAAAAAAATAGAAAAAAAAATAAAAAGGAAAAGAGAAAGAGAAATAATACATCCTATGTGAAAACCATTTTAGTGACACTTTGGATAAGTACCATGGTCAAAACCTGGAAAATAGGTGTCATGTGTAGTTGGCTACTACTCTACCATCTATCACTACTCTATATGATTCCATCCATAATAATTTGAGTGTATAATCCTTCATAATAAAAAAAAATTCACCCCTTCTCATGGCCTGGGATTGATTAACATTTAGCATCAATTTATTATCACATTCATCCTTTCATAATAACTGGTCCTATTTCAGATAAGGGGCAATCCTCAAGCTCAGGTTTCACATGGGATCTTACACATGGTATCCGAGGATGTTATAAAAAAGATCCAAAAATATCAAAAAATAAAAATAAAAATCTAAAAACATTCAAATATCCTTTGAAAAATCCAAAAACAGTCAGAAAATGTTGAAAAATAAAAACTAATGTTAATCCATGGTATCAAACTACGTTGTCTCTATGTGTGTACACATGTAAGGTGAAATTTTGATGGGCCACTGAGGCATAGGTCAGTCCCTTAGGGTCCATCATAATCACATCCTCATCCTACCAATTTTATTATATAGGTTGTTACACCCTTGAAACCAGACCAAGAATCTTATATGAGGTGTATCATCCATAAAACTAGACTTAATACTATCATTTGTCTTATACAATACGTTGTATCATTGAAACTAGACTCGATGTCTTATACAACATGTTTCATTTCTTGAAACCATACACCCATAAAACTATGTTGTCTCTACATTATCACATAGGCAAGGTGAATCAACGATGAGCCCTCAAGGCATTAGGTTTATCCTTTAGGGTCCATCATAATCAAATATTCAACCCATTCCATATCTCATAATAAACCATCACTTATCATGGTTAGTCAAACTATATTGTCTATGCGTTGTTACATAGGAAAGGCCATCATTGATGAGCCCTCGATGCATTAGGTCAGTCCCCTTAGGGTCCATTATAATAAAATCTTTCATCATAATCTAAATTTCATAAATAAAACTATTCCTTTGTAGAAGGCTAACATATTGGACACAAATAGATCGTCTTACAAAGACTGAGCTTAAAAAATCATGAAACAACAAACTATCAAACTAGCCTGCAACTTGGTTGATCAATTTCCTATATAATTATCAACAAAATCTACCTATCTTTGTCAGCTATCGGTTGTCTTATACAAGTTGTTGCATCCTCAAAACTAGACTAGGCGTCTTATACAAGGTGTCTCATTTCTAGAACTAGACATAGTCCTATCAAAACACACATATTAGTGG
This sequence comes from Sequoia sempervirens, assembly GCA_007258455.2. Taxonomy (NCBI): domain Eukaryota; kingdom Viridiplantae; phylum Streptophyta; class Pinopsida; order Cupressales; family Cupressaceae; genus Sequoia; species Sequoia sempervirens. The sequence continues at coordinate 236,866,075 of VDFB02047230.1, read as the reverse complement.
ACAAGAAGATCTAAATGCTTGTTGACTCATTTGGTCTAGTTAGTCTTATTTCTTTATCTAATTTATCTTATGTCATGGTCTTATTATACTTGAGGATATCTACAAGTGATTAGAGGAACGATCATGGGTCATTACATCTTTTCTGTTGATTTAATTTTGTGATTTTTCTTGATAATATGATTGGGGAAACTAAGTTCATTGTGTGTGATTGGGGTTCCATTTGGTACAATAAAAAAATCCTATGCAAGTCAAAGGTTAGCTACTGCTTTCTTGCATCAGGATTAACATTCTCTATGGTTACTTACTCACATATTCTTAAAAGGTTCTATTGTTCCTAGTATGAATTAGGGTACTCCTTTTCTGATGTGTCTTAATCTTTGACAAATAGATACTAACGTCACCAAGGTTTGTATCAACTTGGTGTACACTATCCACTTGTCCATATATCATATCTTTCGACAAATTGAAACAAAAGTTTCCTTTGCAATTCATGCTTAGGTGTGCATACATCCACTTGTCACATAATAAAATGCTCTATGATGATAAAAGCATGCACTATTGAAAGCTCAAATAATACCAATCAATACATCAATTGTGATTTAGATGAATGATCCATCTAACTATTCTTCACTTCTTACTAACCTTCTCTTCTAGTTAAGATTTCCTATATTGATTTTTTTAAAAAATTTGCAAAATTTACTAGGGGCATCATCCTATCCTACCTTCATTGGGGCAACTTTTGAACATGAATTTTTGTATTTGATTTGACACAATGCTATAAAATGTGTTGTATCAAAGAGGGGAAAAATGTAGATACCTGAAATTGTCCTAGTCTACAAGCAACACCTTTTTTCTAGTTTTCACTCTTTATCCCTAATGATTAAATAATATCTTATTATTTAATTATTATCAGTTATCATATTTTGCTATTAATTAAGTATTTTTATATTATTTAATTCATTCATTCTAATTCACCATTTTTGACTAATTAAACAAATTTTATTTATTTAAAAACATTCTAATTAACATTAATCTTCTTGATTAATTAAATAATTTTTTATAAATATTTAAATATGTTGCTAAATATTCTTTATTCTTCTAATTTAATTAAATAAATTATCATTATTTATTTAATTATTCATTCACTTTTCATCTATAATTAAATGATTATCTTTAAGTTATTTAATTATTCATTATCCTTTCATCTATAGTTAAATAATTACCTTAATTATTTAATTATTCATGCATCATTCTTAAATTAAGTAATTATCTCAATTATTTTATTTATCTAATTTTATCCATCTTTATCTTCTTTGTTAATAAATAAACATTTATTTATTAATTAAATCTCATCTTGCACATTCCTCAACAATGATTAATTATTTTAATTAATTATTGAACCCTTTTATGCAAAAAGCAAACTCATCTTCTATCTCACTCTTTCTTCTAGCTCACTTAACTCTTTCATGCAATGAGTTAACTAATTGGACATTCAACCATCTTTTTAAATTAGATAATTATTATTAATTATTTCATTAAATCACTTTCCCACTTCTAGATTAAATAATTACTTTAATTATTTAATCCTCCACATTCACACTTCTTCTAAATTAAGTAATTGCCTTAATTATTTATTTCTCCTATTTTGATTCAACATGATCCATTAATAAATAAACTTTTATTTATTAATAAATCTTATCTTGCACATTCCTCCAATAATTATTTATTTAATTATGTCATGCATATCCCCTCGAACATAATGACCACTCTCTCTTAGTCAACTGAGATTGGTTATCCACTTCTTTGATCAATCAATTTGGTTAACTAATTATCAGTATTAGTCAACACTTCAATTAATTCTTCATGCAACCAGTTAACTAAATTCATGCACTCAGTTAACTAGGAAATCAATTCCTCTCAATAATTCTCATCCATCGATCTTGATCTAGCACCTCTTATTCTAGATTGTTCACCTGATCTCAAATTATATAAAAGAAAAAATCCTACATCTTTCCAATCTAACCACAAACTTTGGAGCTTTTGCAACTTTGTGATCTCCACACACTTGAGCTTTTGGAAAAAGAAGTGTGTCAAATTTTTAGAGCATAACATAATGAAAAGGTACAATGGAGGTAATTGAAGACATCATGGGTGAGGTAAAAGCTTTATTCATTTGAATTCATGTTTCATGTTTTTTATTGAATAAGTTGGGAATTGCATTATAGCATTGAATTGCAATATTAGTGGTTAATTGCTTTAATTCCTTACTTTTGTCCTGATTTTTTTTTTACACCTCTAATTGGAGAGGATCTTAAGAAGGTGCTAATGGAGGAGTTTTTTTTTTCTTTCATTTTCCCTTTGGTTTGGATGTTCCTCTTCCTTTTCTTCTTAATCTTAAGTATCCTTAGCTTTTTTCCTTTTGGCTTTCTATTTAGGCCTTGGATGATTTTCTCCTCAGCTCTAGTTTGTTCCATGGTTTTAGATGCAACTTGTTTCCTAGAAGTAGTTTGTGTGGATCCAAAGGGATACAAAGGAGTAGTAGCTACAGAAGTTGATCTACCTAACCTTCTTGGCACTTTCTCTATAATGGTTTTGTTGTGCAGTTTTCACACACATGCCTTGCTGAAAGCAGGGACCCACTTTCGCTTTCATTTTTGGGTGTTTTGGTCCTTTGATTTTGAGGATTTGGTTTCCTTGGCATGTGCCTAAATTATTATCTTGCTTGTACAAATCCCCTTTCCAGGAAACACTTTGAAAATATTGTGTTTTGGGACATATTTTAGGTTTTTCTTTGTTTTCAGGAAAATTCCCTTTGGATGGAATTCCCCGAATGCCTTGAAAACCCAACAGAGGCTACTTTGCATTATTTTCAAAAATTCCAGGACTTCATAGAATTCTGTCTGGTTTGGATTTTCCTGAAATTTTGTCATGCCTTCTAATTCTCAAGCCTACTGTCTTTTCGTCACATTTATACCTCTTGTATGATTTTGGAGCTTGCTTTATTAGGTTTAAATGAGATTTATGCTCGAATTTGAGTCATTTTCTTTGATTGAAGAATTTGAGAAGACTAGATTTCAAGTTGCTTTTGTTGAGTCTCACATTTGAGTTGTAATTGTTTGCTTTATTCAATTTTTTTTCTGGTGGTTATGTGCATTTGCTTGGACTCCAGGGTTTCTTGCTAGTTGTTGCTATTTTGATTTATTGGTTCTCATGGTATGTACATGCCGCATTCTCTTTTAATAAATGAATTGAATTGCTTCATGGTTTGTGTGTGTATGCTTTGAGTCGGCATTTTGATGTGGTAGAGTTTGGTAGCGGAGCTAGGGTTTCTAATTTTGGTTTGATGCCCTTCCCTTTAGCTGACTTTTCTTTTATTCTACTTGATTGATATTTAATGTGGTCAACTTTTTCCCTATTTGATTATTTATTCGATTTCATGCTTGATGGAATGAGTCATAGTTTGACCTAGCAAATCCTTGATCATTGATAAAATCAAGTTCTAGGAGAATTGAAACTTGTTGTCCATCGTCTAATCCGATAATCACCCAGTCTTAGCTAGGTTGTGTGAGAAGTTGTATGAAGGATAATAGAGATGAAAAGTTGAGTTACATCCAAACTATGCATTCATGGTGGCTTCTTAGGGTTCCCATTTGAAATCATCACTCTCATTGCTTGAGGTCACATTTGAATGAGTTTGAAACCAATGGTTCTCCATTTGAAATCGAAACAAATTGAATCCAAGACTGAATCCCCAACTTCCTAATTATTTAATCGATTTGGGTGAAATCTTGACGAAGTCAAAGATTTCAAGCTTTCAAACATCTCTTGGATTTCCTTTACTTTAGGAATTCCCCAACTTTCATTGCTTTATCAATTTCTTGAAGATATGCTTAGAACATGAAAATTGTGTTGACTTCATGAAATTTTGTTTCCTCAGGATTTTACATAAACTTCTTTGGCCCTTCATTTTCACGAAATTTGTGAACTCCTGCCATTCTCACGGATTTCTGTCCTTGACAAAATTATCCGAAATCTTGTTGAAAATGAAGGATTGTGGAGTATCATGAGCTATTAGCTAATGATTGCACATCATGTGATGAGTTTGAGTTTTTTAAAGTTGTATCATGATGTTTCTTAACTGATGATGGTTGATTAAATTATTGCTAGAAGTTTTTTGTGCTTTTTTTGCTAAATTTTGTTTGGCCTGGAATTTCTCGAAATTCCTTTTTGGTTTGAATTCCGCGAGAGGACTAAAGATCCAAAATTTGAAAAAAGTAATATTTGTGAGATTCTAGGGGATTTTGTTCATCATGGGATTTGTCTTAAGGATGAATATGTAATTTTATGGGACTAACTTGGATTTCATGTCATGATGGATCTTTATTGTGGTCTTTTGTTGAATGCAGGCTAAATCAAGTCAGGTCATTTTCAAAAGGACCAAGGGAAAGGTAATGGATCCAAGTGTTGAAGGGTTTGCTATCTTTGAGGAAAAAAGGATCAAAATGGATATAAGGAGTAGGATCACAGAAAAGAAGCTGACTTCCATCTGGACAGAGGTCACCGATGCAAATGTTGGTCTATGGGATTATGAGGAATTCAAGGCAAGGATAGTAGCACAGAACCTTCCCTTGTTGGCTATAAGGATATTGGAATAAGGATTGGCCAATGTAGCTAGAATCCCTCCTACGATTAAATGCTACAAGTTGGTGCTTGAATGTGCCAGAAATTATGATAGGGGCACACAAAGGATAGTTGGTCCTCAAGGAAGAATAGTGGAAAATATTAACCCTATGTCTATAGCCTAGACCTTTGTGATGCCTGATAGGTCTCATGTGGTGGGTTTTGATGTGGATATAGCGAAGAAGTATTATGATGAAGACATCATCAAATCACAATAGGTCATCAATTCCTAGTTATAGAAACCCAAGTCTCACTTCTCCAAGCTACCAAAGAAACTATTCAGAGCTAAGTTAAAAAAGGAATACTATGATGCTATCACACTCCTCAGTAGGGTGGTGGGATTGAAGAGTGCAGAAGTATTTGAAAACTAGATGTTCCATGTCATTGTGAGGATGGAGTAGAACATTGACTACCATTGGTTAGGCATTATAAGTGCAATGATACATGAACAAATGTGCAATATCCTATAAACAAAGACATTCACAATGACCTCTTACTTGGTCTATGCACTTGAAAGGTTCCATCCATACAAGAGGCTAAGCACAAGAGGCGTGTTTTGGCAAGATGTGATTTATGAGGTGTACCCACAATTGCACTTGAGTAGCACAAGTTATAATAGGGTTAATGATGCATTCACCATAAGCATCATGAGGCTATTAAAATGTGTAGAGCATGTTTGGATCTCAGATAATGTAAAGGAACTAATCAAGAGGTGTGTAGCTTGGTTTATCTAGTTCACCACCTTTTCATACATTAGAATAGGTGGTTGTCAAAGGGCTCCAAAGACACTCCCTAGATATCCCATAGATCATATTATACTTCTAGAGATCACAAGGCAGATATGTGATTTTGATGTAATTGTCAAGAAGGACAAACATAAGACTGGATTTGGTGGTGATTTTCCTTTGAGGGTAGGTAGTAATGAGGCTTTCCCCTCTATTAATTCAGCCCATGCTTCTGAGGAAGAAATGAGTACTTTGGGTCTCTCTTTCCATTCTAAGAGATCCAAATTTGATAGGACTGGTGAGGGACAAAAGAGGGCCAACATGGAATACAACCATAAGGATGATGTAGAAGATTATTGGGCTAACAACAAGGATGAATTTGAAATTAGAAAAAAGTTCTCTAGGATGCTAGTGAACTTGGTCCGACTATACAACATAAAGGACATTCCTTATCAAATTGAAGATGATGGAGATTTGATCCAAGGTCATGACTATGAAGTTGTGAAGGATAAACCGGTTGGAGATATAGACTAACTAGAGGAAGAGAAGAAATAATTAGAGCAGATCATGACTCCAATGATCAAGTACACTAAGTTGTGGCTCAAACACAACATGTGGGAGTTAGAAAGTGAGGGTGTGTAATGAACCTATGATCTAATGGGAGACTTGGAGTCTCATTCCACTTCTGACAAGTCCACTGAGTAGGATCCTAAGGGTAAGGCTAAGGTGAGTTATCATTTCAAGATAATGATTAAAGATGCTCAAGCGGAAGAGGCAGAAGAGGTGGAGAAGAAAAGAATACCCATTGCTAAGACAAGAAAAAACATTTCAAAGACAGAAATCTACAAAAGAAGAAGTTGAGAAAGAAGAAAAAGAGGGTAGTGCTTCCATGCCTAAGAGAAGAAGAATAGTGAGATTTTCATAGCAAGAGAAGGAATCCTCTAAGGCAGGGGATGAAGTTGACCCACTAGTAGAAGGTGTGGAGAGTTTGGGAGAGAAGACACAAGTGTACACAAGAAGATCAAGAACTCCCTATCCCAAAGATTGTGTGCCAAAGAGAATTTCTCCCTCAGTTGTTCCTGCCAATGAGCATGATAATGTCCCTCCTTCTCATGAAATTCATAATGCACTAAATGAATCCAAAGATGTAGAGGATCACCAAGGTCATGAAGAAGAAGAATTTTCAGAAGGTGAACTCTACACTACAGAAACATAAATAGAGAAGATAGTGTAGTCTCCTCTAGTGACTTATGAGGATTCACCTGCAGGAAATGAAGAAGATAGGCCTCCATAGGGAGAGGAAATTCCAATCAAGACTCCTTCACTAGTGCATAAAGAAGAATAACATGATAAGGGAAATGAAGATAATACTAAAGAGATTCCTTAAAAGAAAAATATAAATGAGTATTTCTCCAAGGTTCAATAGGATGTGGTGGGACAACATAATGTACAATCAGGTTCCACTATTCCTAGTTGGCTGGACAAGGTTTTAAAGAGTAAAAAAATTGTGGTAGATGATACTCCTCCCAACTGGGATGAATTACTGGCAAACATAGGAAAGGGAAAAATAAAGAAGAAAGCCAGGGTTATCTCTAGGATTGAGAGAGATGAAGCTAATAATAGGGTGATTCACATTGCCACCCCTGTGCCAGATAAAGATAAAGATGAAGTGATTGGTAAATATTATAGTGTAAAAACTATCATCCTGGGACCCACCTCTATGATGCAGGAAGTTGAAGAATTTAAAGGCTCCAATGTTGCTATTCTGAGAAGATTGAAGAAATAGGTGCAAGCTAAGCAGGATTTGAAGAAGGAGAATGATAAACTTAAGAGGTATCTGTAGGACTTGATGAAACCCTTGCGATCCTTCAGCTCCTCATCATCTATTGCAAGTTTTCTGCCAGAGGAGACAATAACTGAGTTGGAGAAGATGAAAACCACTACACATGCCACAATGAACTGGTTGCAAGGAGTAGAAGCTCAAGGAGATAGTGTTATCAAAGATACCCTTTCAACCGATGGAGATACTATGAGATCAATAGAGTTGTTAAAGAATGTAATAGCTCAGGATAAGGAGGATATGGATCTCTTGTTGCAGAAGACTAAGACCATCATGGAATACACTAGAGACAAACTGGTAAGTGATGGAATTCTTCCTTCTTCCAAGGCTGCAAAACCCTAGGAATGGTATGAATTTTTGCAAATAAGGAAAAGGGTTTTGAAGAAAGTGCATAAGCAAGGGAAGAAAATTGAGGATACCCTGACTGAGATCTACAACAAGTGCATTTCCTTCTTTGAAGTTATGACAGGAAGAAATTTTTTTGAACCAAAACATCTAAACTTGGGGAAATTGAGAAAATGGTGGCGCGATGTGTATTCTCTAGTCAATGAGGACCCAGTCACTAAACATTAGTTAGATGATGCAACCACATACATTGTAGTAATGGATAAGGATCAAACCATGAAGGTGGATTGGGATAAGATCATAAAGCAGTCAGGAGAGGACATTAATTCCATTGAAAGGAAAATTAAAGTGTTAGTTATTCCACCTATATCCGACTTGGAGAAGGTATTTTTGATGGTGCGGGATAAGATGGAGTGAGATAAGGACAAAGGAGAGAGCAGTTAATACAATGCCTTATCAAAAAAAATTCTTCCTCATTATTTCTCTTTATCTTTCACATGCATTGGACGAAGCCATATTGGAGATCCCAGGCCGACCTGGATGGAACACATGTATTTAATGCATACTTTATTTTGAATTCTTCTTGGTTGAATTTTTTTAGGGGCCAATTGTTTTTTATCCCTATTTGGGCTAACATAAGATGCAATCTATATAAATAGGGTTAGTGCCTCATTTTAAATGGCTAGATAGTGATACATTGGAGTGAATTTAGAATTAGAGTAAGAAGTTAGTAGTCAGGATTGTTTTCAAGCAAGTGTTGTAACAGAAGACTAGAATTGTTGCTACTTTGGATGATTTAATGCAAGTAAAGACATTGTGATTTGGTGCCTTTCTTGTGTTAATTTTATCTGGCATGCTTCATGTGATTCTCTCTTTTGAAATTGCTTAAGTTTATTTGATACATGTTAGGTTTAATGTTATATGACTTAATGGTGTTTATGATATGATGCTTGAAGTGATGTAGCAACCTCTAGTCCATACCTTTTGCAACTAGTTGACTATTAGTTACTTTACAAAGTTAGTCTAGAATTTGATATTCAATGTGCTTAGTTTAATTGTGAATGCTTGTTCATTTCAATTGCAATAGGGTTGTTTGGATAAATGTTCATGACTTGGAAATATTTTGTGCCTTAGAAGATTGTACTATTTATGTAAGATTGGAGATTTATCTGGGTCAACCGAGAATTAGTTTCTGAGGGATTGGTCCATTTTAGGTGTTTTATCATTTGCATTGCTAATCTTAGGATTAGAATTACTCTTAGAAATCTCTTTTAAACCCTTATCTTTTTCTATTTCTTTTATTATCTAGGTTAGATTTAGGATTTGAAGTATCACCATATTCCTAGATTTGATAAATTTGAAGATTCTATATTTGCTTGTAGGAAGGTCCCTTTGTTATTACCAACATTTTCACATTTATCACTAAGTTGTTTATGCATTGTCAATACCTAACATTAGAGACCTTGGGATTATCTCTCGAGGCTTGTTGATAGAGATTTACCTTTCAAGAGAGATAATATTTTCATATTCTATCTAAGTTGTTGCTATGCAGAAAACAGAATTAACAAATTGGTGCTAGGAGGGCTTGAATAAGCAAGCTGAATCAATTTATGTCTACCATTTCTCTTGAAAGATTTAGAAGAAGAACTAGATCCACTCCAAGAGAAGATGAATTTCAAGAGTTGCAAGCTCCTACTAGGTCAAGAAGGACCAGAAGAAGAGGGGAATCATCATCCACCTAGCCACTTCCATCATCTCCTTCACCCTCATCTTCATCAAGTCTATCCTCATTTGATTTAGAAGCCATCCTCGTTCAACAACCCCAACAAGCCATAAATTATACATTATCACCTCCACCCCCACCAATGGATTTCCTTGCCAATAATCCATCTCCTTTGACCTTCAATAATTACAATGTTATGCCCAAGAACCCATAACACTTTTGTTTTAAGTTTCATGTTAATGACCTTAATAGGACCGTAGAGGAACATATTAGGATTTTTTAGACTTTCCTTAGGGATAGATTAATCAATCATGATGATATAGCATGTAGGCTCTTTCCTTATTCCCTAGGAGAAGATGTGTTCTACGGGTACAATCATTTTCCTGTTGGGTCTATTCGTAATTGGACTAAACTAGAGACTACATTTTTGTAGAAGTTTAGGATTCCCATTAGTCCAAATGAGCTTTACCTTTCCTTCACTAAGGTTAAGAGAGAATTAAATGAGCCCACAGGGTCCTTTAACAATAGGTTTGATCGTGCCTATACCTGACTATAGGCCCCTTATGCTCTAGATGAGGCCACTGCTTTAGAAGAATATTATGAGGGTCTTGATAGTCTAACAACCACCTTCATGAAGTGGACAAAAAACCCTCCTACTAACCTACTTAATGCATACACACAGGCTATAAAAGTTAGTACTAATCTGAGACAATGCTTGTCTGGGCCTTTACCATCACTAGGACCTACTTCTCACCCTGGGCAAGTCCTAGCTTTCAGTCAGGCTCTTTCTAATCACATTCCTATCATGAATCTGATACCTCAGTTGCCTCTAGTTCCTCACCCAGGACCTCCTGTGAGTCAAGTTCCACCCATGATCAACTACCCCTAGTAAAATGTAAATCAACCTCTTCATCCATAGCCTCAAGTTGGTTCCCCACATATTTGCAAAATTTTAAGGTATTGAACCAGTCACTGAGTTTTGGTGCTGCAATAGGATATCCTCAAAACAACACAAACCAACCTCCATATAGTAATTTTGACAAGGAAAGGTTGGATGAACTAACTGAACAAGTGAAGAAGCTAAACATGGAAGTCACTTATCTAAGAAACCAAAACAACCAACTCCAAGTTGCTCAAAGGAGTATGCAATCTAATCATAATAGGGAAAATTGAGAATATCAACAAGGACAACACTTTAATAGGGGACAACATCCTAAAAGAGGACATAATTGTGATAGAGGACATAATTTTGATAAGGGACAATCTTCAAGACAAAACTTTGATAGGGGGCAAGCTAGTGGACAAGGATTTGATAGAAGAAAACCTCCTAGATAGAACATGACTTGGAATACAAAGTGTAAGAAAGGAGGTGTTGCCACCCCATTGGATTAGCCAGTTAATCAAGAGAAGCATCGAAGTGGTGTATATCTAGATGAAGCTACTTTGTCAAGTTGGTGTAGGCTCCATAAGAAAGGCCAGTATTCTGAATTAGACTGTCCTGAGTTCCAAATAGTAGCACCACTCTTTCAGTATGAGGTGGATAATAATGAAAGTAATCAAGATTTGGTACCATCTACTCCTTATGACTCATCAGTGTTGGTGCTAAATCATGCTCCTTTTCCACAAAGTAAGGAGAATGTTCTTGAAGAAGAATCAGGCCAGTTTTAGGAGGAGGTAGATTAGGTGTGCAATGGGGATGAAATCACACAGTTGTTTGACAAAAATCCTATGAATGATAATGGCCCCATGGATGAGGAAGGAACTTATATTGAAGAGGTGTAGACATTCCAATGGCTTGTTAAGAAATATGACTTAAGGAATCTGCCACATAGATTTCCACAAGCCGGAGGCCCATTCACCAGTTCTATTCCTCCAAACAATTTCACCACACCTCCAGATCCCAATGCCAACAATAACCCAACATATCCTCAAGTTCCTAGACAGTACTTATCTAAAGATCAAGGAAAAATGGATTCATCAAAAGGGTGGACTACTAAAACCAACAAAGAAAAGGTGGTAGAGTTCCCCAAAGAGGCTCATATTGACTTGAGTGCAGAAAAACTGGCTATATATGTTGTAGAAGAATTCAAGAAGCTAAAGGTAAGTCTCTATGTATTTTAATTATTAAGAGTCCCAACTATTATAAATGTATTTTTAGGACCTTACAATGCAAGCTTAGTATCACATGATAAATCAGTCAGTGAGAGTGTTAATAAAGCATCTATTTCTCAAATAGTAAAAGGCCAGAATTAGATTCATAATCAGGTTCACACATAGCCTAGAGATAAAGGGAAAGAGAAAGATAAAACTCAAGTTGTCTAGGTTGATACCCCTTTAACTCTGTTTCAAAGGAGAACAAAAACTCCTCCATTCTTGATTTTTGTTCATATATTTGGTAAAAACTTGCACAATTTCTTGTTGGATTCATGTGCTTCTACCAATGTAATACCCTTTGGTGTTTATAGAGCTTTAGGTATTACCCCTACTGACTCTCAAAATAAATTCACTCAGCTAGATAGAACTGAAGTTAATGTTGTGGGGGAATTGAACATGATTCACATGCAAATCACTTTTGATCCTAGAATTTAGCAAGTCATTAACATACAGGTGGCAGATATTGTAACACCCCTCCTTTTTGTGCTCTGTTAATCAGGCAATGTTTTCCTATGTTATGCTTCGATCATGTTAACATGTGAATTAATGATGCTTTATGCTTTGATTATGTTAATAATGTTAGCTTTGTCAGTTAGTGATATTGTATTGGTGAAGGGGACGGGGTTGTATCACTCGCTTGCGAGTGCCCTATGATTCTGAGATTTCCTCTTCACGGTGTGTCTGATCATATTATGTATATATGCACGTTCGACATGCTCTTTGTTGCAGGTTGGCAGGTACATGACATCGACTCCACCTAGTTTCCAGGTCTGAGCGTGTCCATTGACCAATGGAAATTAATTGAGAGATAGTAGCTAGGGTTTCTGAACCAGGTCGTCACCCTAGTCATAGCATGTTGTTGGTTGTCATCGGGGTCAGTTGTTTTAACTTGGTCAGTTCCCCGTGAGTGTTTATTTAATTGCAAATTTAAAGTTTATTAAATGACTTGCGTAGTCTAATTAATGATTAAATGTGTTAGTTGCAAGCTAAAAGTGATTAAATAGCTTTTGAAAATTATAAATGTTGAATGTTTTGCCTTATGGAGATGTTGGAAAATTAGTGATTAATTAATTAATTTAATTGAATTAATAAAATAATCTAATTTTGAATTAGACTTATTTTATTGATAATTTGAATTAATTGTGTGAATTAATTAAATTACCCTTATGAATTAAAAGTGTAAAAGATTTAATTATTTTGTTGAATGTAAAGTGCTAAAATAATTTTGAATTCAAATTGGAAATAGAAAATGGGTTAAAGTTATTAAAAATTCAAATATTTCTTATGCAAGACTTTGGGGGTAAAAAGGATATTTTCAGAAATAGTTGACTATTTGGTAAAAGATATTTGTGTTGAAATTGAAATAGGAATTTTGAAATTGAATTTAGATTGATTTTGAAAGTGAGTTTGCATTTTTGGATTGGAATGTAATTAAAATCTGAATTTGAATTAGAAGTGAAATTTGAATTTGAATTTGAAAAGTTTGGAAAAAGGATATATTTTATTTTAGGGTTTTCTTTTCAATCTCCATGGATTCTTGGTTGGAGTTTTGGGTGGAGAGGCTTGAAGGAGTGCTTGGAAAAATCTCCATGGAGGAAGCTTGCCAAGTTTGGAGAAAACATAAGGTTCTATCCTTCTTCCCTTCATCTTCTTGCTCTTTTTGAATAATTGAAGATATAGTTTAGATTCAATAAAACTTTTGGAAAAGCTTTTCAATTTGCACAATGGTAATGGATTTGAAAATAGAAAGAAAATCCAAAAAACTCAATGATGAAACTTGATTTGTGAAAACCCACTTCCTTGTTTGAAATAAGTTTTAGTTACTTAAATTTAGGTTTGGATTATTCTTGCAATTTGGGTATGAAATCAAGATGTGGGTATATATATTTGTGAATTCAATCCTATATATTAATATATGAAATACCCACAAATATATTTGCAATATATTTGTTTGTTTTAGAAAATTTTAAGATGTGGGTTTAACCCAGAAAATAAAACCCTGGTGATTTCATTTTTTTTTAAAACGCAGGATTTTTTTTTTATATTAAAAATTTGTTTTGGTGAGGTGGGAGGTCAAACCCCACCCCACCACCGCCGCCGCCATGGCCGCCGCCCGGCATGGGGGCGTCGGCTGTGTGAGCACACACAACCATCGCCGCCCGCAGGGGGTGGGCTGTGTGTAAACACACAGCCGTCACCGCCGCGGGGAAGGCAGGGGCTGTGTGTAAGCACACAGCCACCGCTGCCCGCAGGGAGGCGGGCTGTGTGCTTTGCACACAGTCTCCGCCGCCCGGCGGGAGGCAGGGCTGCGTGCCCTGTGGCTGGCCCTCTTCCCTATGTGGGCTTAATTCAAAATTGTTTTTTATTATTTCAATTTAAAGTTTTAATGAATATTATTTTTATATTATATTTTATATAATATTTATAATAATTAATATTATATATTATATAAAATGTAATATATTTAATATATAATTAATTTAAATGAAATTTGTTATTAGTTAAAATATATTTTATTCTTTTTGTTAAATCAAAGGTTCTTAGGAATGATTAATTAGAAAGTAGATATATGTTATTGTTATATTTTATCAATGGAAGTTTAAATTTAAGTTATTTGATTGATTCATTTGCAAGTAAAATATAATTTTGTTTGGTATATTTAAATAATATTAAATGTCAAATTAGAACTTCTAATCGTCCATGTGCTTATGATGATTGTGAAATTGAGAGTAAAGGAGGAACTTATTAGTTAACCTAAATGATCTATTAATCAAGTGATTTATTTTAGTATGTGATCATGAAACTTAAAGAGAACGGTTGATTTAAATTTTAACCAGATAGCTGCATTGTAAAGTGTTTTGATTATGAATATGGTTATGAAATTTAGAGTAAATGATCTGTTCTTGAAATATTTCAAGGTTGTGAAAATAAATGGGATCAATTGATTGGATAGATGCAAGTCATGAAACCTGTGTTTGAGTGGATTTAGGAAATCCGAATGTTGGTTTATTTAATTGCTTGAAATACTTTTGATGTTTATTCTTCCTTGCTCGATGTTGGGAGTACGGAGTCATTGTTTGAAGTCTTTAAGATAGGGGATTTGTATCTTGTTGTGGGTTGTATTTATGAAAGTCAACTTTTGGTGTGTCGTGGAAAATGTGCATAGTTATACCTTGTGGATCACCCGGTTTTCACGAACGGGGATTTGTGCCTCCTTGGGTGTAGGAGAGGGTAATGTGATTTGGTTTCCCTCCAATGTTGGAGTGGGTTTTGTACGTTGTTTCCTCCAGTGTTGGAGTGGGTTTTGTACGTTGTTTCCTCCAGTGTTGGAGTGAGTTCCGTGTTTTGTTTCCTCCTTGGTTTGGAGAGGTCGTGTTATCTTGTTTCTTCTTGTGGGTGTGTTGTCGTTAGGAGAGTGGCTCTTGGTGGGGGTCCGGCACACAAAGGGGCACCAGGGTAACTCACCTAGAGTTTAACTAAGTGATAATTTAAATGAATTAATGGGGATCCTTCAAACTAATAAGATAATGAATGCCTCTCTCGTGAAGCAAGTGAATGATAAGGCTCGAGATGAGATGGGACGCATAGTTTTGCATGAGGGTCTGGCGCCGGTAGAGGCAAGCCAGGGTAACCCAAGATGGGGGTCCGGTAGCCTAGGAAGGTTGAGCTAGGGTAACTCATGGCAATTTATGTATGACACTTTTCCTATGTCGACAGTTAATTAGTTATTGTGCGATGTACATGATCATTGTTCTCTGAAAGCATTGTAACTTCGTGTTAAGTGATGTTGTGACTGTAGTGGCTAAATGGCATTGTGTTTGTAGATGTTAAGTGGCTTTGTGATTGTAGTTGTTTCAATTCATTTTTGTGTAAGCCTGTGTCTAGTGGTAGATGGTCTTGTCTAGGAAATCCTTGTTACTATCTCCTAGCACGGAGGGAGTGGAACCTTTTGGATTCCACGTGGTCGGGTGCCGTGCATCTTTCCATTGGTTCTTCTTCTTGTTCGTGCATTCGTGATTTCCTGTTGGAGAGCTCATGGGAATCAGTTCTTCTCATGCCTTGTTCTCTCAGTTCTTATTGTATTTTATTACCCCTCAGTTGTTATCGAGGTGGAATTTGTAATATGTAATCTTTTGGTTGGATTTACCTCATTCAGGGAATGAGTGATGTAACCTTATTGTTTAAATGTTAAATTGGAATCTTGAGGTATTTAATATCCTTGTTGTAATTTATCTTACATGGAATGTATGTTGTCTCATTTCCTTAAGTGCATAATGTTTCAGTTTATGTTAATGTTATTTGATGTTGGGTTTTTAAGTAATCTTTGTCTCATGGCCTTAGAGGTTGTTGGCAATATGTATTCACCTTACATGTTATTTGTACTTAAACAAAAAAAAAAATTGGTATGTTTAAGTGGTGAATTGCAACTTCCTCTAGGGTTGCGTGGCGGGGCATTACACATGGTATCAGAGCCTAGGTTTAAACACTGGGAACTCTGGGATTATGTTGGACCCATTATGTTGTATGTGTGTAGGTTTATACTCTGGGCACTATGAGCCATTGTATTGACCTAGTTGTTTTTCTCTTTCGTGTGGTTTTCCTTTTTGGGTTGATTTCTCTTGTTTGCCCAGAAGTTGTCGTTAAGTGGTTTTGGTCCAATGGTGCAGAAAACTAGTGGAAAGGGTAGGATCCTCGGTGCAGTGCGCAATGCACCGATATCCCTTCTATTGGAAGAATGCATTATGGACGATTGTGTAGTATGTGATTTTGGTGTGTTGTGTGCGGTGGACGACAATCAATTTTGTTGTTGTTTCCACCCTTGCATGTCTTTGGTTGAATGCTTTTGTGAGGATTAGGCTCGCAAGCCTACCAAGAGGTGTGCTTTGTTTGGCTTTCTTCTTGTTGCTTGGCTCTTTCGTTGTGTAAAGGGGTGAGACCCTTGAGTGGTCCTTGAGTGTGGTTGTAGTGTGTTTCTTGGGGGTGTTCCAAGTGCTTGTGGGGGCGAGATAGTGATAGACCTCCTTTCTTGAGTGCCTTAGTATGGCGTTTGTATCTTATGAGAAAATGTTTATGTATTCATGAAGGGTTGTTTCCTAGATCAAACCTTGGGTAAAGGGCCTAAGTCCCCAAGTTGCATTCATAATCATGGAAAAGGTATAATGTGAATAGAAAATCATTTTTGCAGCAAATAAAAGCTTAGAGAGAAGGAATTAGTGAAACAGTTGCATGTTAAAGATAAATGCATTATAGGTGCATATGTTGTTGGTGAGGCTTATAGTCCCCAACTTTATTGTTTAATCTTAAGAAATCATGTTGATGATTAGATTATTGTACCTAGATTCAAAATGCAAAATGGCAAACGAATGTTGAAGTGATAATGTTGTATATCTTGTCTGGAGTAAACTTGTAATGATATTGATTTATGTGTGATCTTATGGAGTTTGTAATAGGGGAACTTGCAGGCTTCCAGGAGTAAGCCTGACCCTAGGGGGGAGGATGTAACACCCCTCCTTTTTGTGCTCTGATAATCGGGCAATGTTTTCCTATGTTATGCTTCGGTCATGTTAACATGTGAATTAATGATGCTTTATGCTTTGATTATGTTAATAATGTTAGCTTTGTCAGTTAGTGATATTGTATTGGTGAAGGGGACGGGGTTGTATCACTCGCTTGCGAGTGCCCTATGATTCTGAGATTTCCTCTTCACGGTGTGTCTGATCATATTGTGTATATATGCACGTTCGACATGCTCTTTGTTGCAGGTTCGCAGGTACATGACATCGACTCCACCTAGTTTCCAGGTCTAAGCGTGTCCATTGACCAACAAAAATTAATTGGGAGATAGTAGCTAGGGTTTCCGAACCAGGTCGTCACCCTAGTCATAGCATGTTGTTGGTTGTCGTCGGGGTCAGTTGTTTTAACTTGGTCAGTTCCCCGTGAGTGTTTATTTAATTGCAAATTTAAAGTTTATTAAATGACTTGCGTAGTCTAATTAATGATTAAATGTGTTAGTTGCAAGCTAAAAGTGATTAAATAGCTTTTGAAAATTATAAATGTTGAATGTTTTGTCTTATGGAGATGTTGGAAAATTAGTGATTAATTAATTAATTTAATTGAATTAATAAAATAATCTAATTTTGAATTAGACTTATTTTATTGATAATTTGAATTAATTGTGTGAATTAATTAAATTACCCCTATGAATTAAAAGTGTAAAAGATTTAATTATTTTGTTCAATGTAAAGTGCTAAAATAATTTTGAATTCAAATTGGAAATAGAAAATGGGTTAAAGTTATTAAAAATTCAAATATTTCTTATGCAAGACTTT
>VDFB02047230.1:236791661-236838813 GCA_007258455.2 Sequoia sempervirens | reverse complement strand
AGAGAGTATGGCTACATGCTCCTCCAGGTCATAGTGTCCCTGTGAGCATATTGGGATGCCATCCTAGAGGTGGATTATTAGTGTGTGCATTACCATCAAGTTGTGCCTCAAGAAACACAGGTCCTAGACTATTCTCAATAGATAGGATACAGGCCTCTCGAGGGTAACGGGGAGAGGCTAGGTGGTGAGGGGAGTAGCCAGCAAGGCTAGCTCACATTTTGATTAGAGACATATTTCTTTTTGTGATCCATGGGCTCATTTTTTATAGCCCCATGGGCGATTTGTATTATACTGATTGATATACACATTTGATCCTGATTTATGTACCATGACAGTGTATTATTATTTTGATGATATATGAGATGATATGAGATGATTTGATCTGATGTATGATGTGTCCTATCTTATTTATGCATTATGGATGGATGTGTTTACTCTCTATATGTGATGGTCTATATGTGATGTGATGGAGCTTTTGAAATTTTGTAGAATTCCCACATTTTCCCATGGACTTAGTCTCCATTTTAAACCCTTGTCCCCATGAGTGAGTAGGGTTTTATTTACATAGGCATGCAAACATTACAATTTTGAGTTGACTTGCTTCACTGGTCACTAGTCCCTTAAGTCACCTTTTAAGTCACAGTTTCATGTTGGTTGACCAGCCCCTCGAGCTCAAGGCATTGGTTATTAGTTATTCCATCGACTTTAGCATGTCCCCTAAGTTAGGTTTTGATTTTTCCCCAATGACTAAAGCTTAAGTCACTTACCTTCAATGGTCATGTTTCCTTCAACTAAACCAAGTCTTGTCCATTAAATGCTAACATTGTCTAGAGTGAAAGTTTAAAGATTCAAAGATCCAAGATGAGATTTGGTCCTTAACTCGCCAGCCCATGGATATTAAGTGCTGACAGGTTAATAATAGTGAGGCTGGTGAAAATAAAATGCATGTCCCTATACAACCATGTGACCCACTCCCCATGGCGATCTTGTGGCCCATGGTTCTAGACAAATGGCCAAGATCAAAAGCAAAGGTGAATCTCCACCATTCCCCGCTAGCTCGCTAGGGGAAGATGGAGGCCGGTTAGAAGCTGTGGGGTCAACGAGATGGTGACATGTGGCTTGAACAATCCAATTTGCAAGATACATGAAACCCATTGATGAGGAGGATATCATCCGAGATGGATGAACACTATTGGCCATAGACACTTCAACGAAGCACTACTAGAAGTTGAAGGTGGTCAAACCAAGAGAAACCACTTGATGTGCCATCTCAACAGAGGATCAACAAGCAATATTCAAAGTTGGCAAACAACATGTTATGGCCATTTTACTTTGTGCAACTAGCTCGCATTAATGGCCAACCTTCTACAAAGTGATTGAGTTGATCTCAATTCATTTGGAGACACATGTTGGTAATCATGAAGAGTGGTCTATGGATTTCCATGCAAATGAGGAATTAAACGGTGATAATACATCTTCCAATGAGCTTCCTTGGTTACGCATGTGTGCTAAACATTGATTGTGGACACCATCACTTCACACAATAAATATAGAAGGAATAAATACTATTCCTATCATTCATACTTAGCAATTAGATGTTTTCTTGATTAAGGAAAGGTTGTTTGAGAAATTGACAGATAAGATGAGTGAACCAGTGAGGAGGTATTCTCGCCTGAGCTCTTAAAAGCCTAGCTTTGGTGCATCAAAAGTTTCCTTGACCATGGATGCCAACATTCTTGCTAGAAAGTCTAAACTTGCACCCACAAGGTGTAGTCAAAGATTGCAATTCTAGAGTGTGATTGTAGAGAAAGTGGATGACAAAGGAAAGTAGCCAGTACGGTCTACTACCAAAGCAGAGAGGAAGATAAGGAATGGGTGTGGCTCCTTTGGATGCCAAAAATCACCCATTGACCTTACAAGTAGCTCATCTGCTAGTGAAACAGAGACCGATTCTGACTATTGTTAGTACCTCGCACTCTTGAGTCATGGTCTACCTCCTGCTCAGGAGGTAATATTTGTCTCGCCATTGGAAACCAAAACTCCAAGTAGTCAGATTGTTACTGTACTAGGTAAAGAAGAGGATGAAGAAAAATTTGAGGTTTCCTCTCCTCCCCTTGTGACGACTCAAAACAGGTGCTTATATCATGGTGTAGGCACTGGTAAAGGTGGGGTGGCTGGTAAATGAGGAGTTGTGTGTGGGATGTGAATTTTTTGTGTTGATAATGTTTGTTGTGGTGGTGGTTTTCTTTTTGCATGTGTGGCACATTTTGGTGTTGGACATCGACTATGTGCCCTCGTGGCATTATGGATGCCTGGTTCATTGCAGTGTGGATGGAAACAAGGGGGATTTTGGCAACACTTTGTGTTTCCTCTTTCTAATGGTGGTTACAATTTTGGCTTTCCCCATTTACACCATATTCTCATAGATTACCCACATTAGAAATTTTTGAAATATAGTCAAAATGATAAGTGAAATTAAAATGTTGTATTTGACCTACATTTGGGCCTGAAGCTTCTTGCTCCCTTACTCTATAAAAGGGAATTTAGGGCTCACTTACAAGGAGAAGAGAGAAAATTTTTTGGTTAGGTTTTGAGTTAGGTGTACATGAATAGAACAATAGGAATATAATAGCTAGTTTGTTTTGAGCTTTTCTGGAAGAAACATGTGCATGTTATCTTAAATTCTTATGCTAGTTTGACTGATAAACATGAATGAAAGTATAATTCTGATATACCTTCTCTCCTTGTGTGGATTTGAGTGAATTTTGAGTGGAATATTAATAATATTTTCATTCTTCTTTGAACATTTGTTCAAATGTATGTCTCTATTTTATGCTTTGATTCAAGTAATCAATTAAATGCTTAAATAGAGTCATAGATTTATAATTATTTTTAGAGGATTTGACAAGCAGTTGTATATCAGAAACAGTGAGCTCCATAATGCAAAGCTGTTATGAGGGTAGTCCACCCCATTAAATTTTAAAGTCATTTTCTGCATTACTAATTCTTGTATATATGACTCCATCACCCGATTTAGTAAGACACTAGTCCGCTCCTTAATGATTCACCTAAAGGGTTAATCAAATGGTTGTATAATGACCAGCCTAAATTCAAATTTTAAATTCAATTCAAATTTCATAAATCTTCACACAAATTTTGTGTCAATTACCATGAGAGATATCTTTTGATGAATGGGTGGCAAGTTACTTAGAAACAAGCCAATTTCATGGTAATTATTGCACAATCATCCTTCATTCAAATTAGTCTATGAAAATGATGTGTTATGTCATGTACAATTCAAATGAACACCAATAGGAACACCCTCCTTGGCCCCACTGAGCCTAAAGTGCAGAAGATCTCAGTCTATGACTATATCTGGTTTGTTGGCCAGTCATTTTCAGGAGTTTTGAACATAGGAATTTGCTATTCCTTAGAAATTCTTTTAGGTGCACTGGAAAATACACCAAAATGATGCAATGTGATTCATGTTTTTCTATATGATGTTTATGATGCAGTGATTTATGGATGCATTTCTTTTTCAGTATCTTTTCTTATGCACTTTGGATGATGATGTATGGATAATGCAAATGTTATGATGTTCAAATGCTTAGACTAACAGATCTATATTATGCACCTAATGGATGATGATGAAATGTATGAGATGCAATCTTTTTCTTTTTCAATATATTTTCTAATGTATGATATGGTGATACATTTATGGATGACATGATGATGCATATGATATGATGTGATGATGCTTTTTCTTATGGTAATTCCTATGTGATGATGCTTATGTGAGGATGCACATGATATGATATGATTTAAATGGATGATATGATATTAGTTAATAATGCCTATGTGATGATCTTTTTATGCTTATGTAATGAATGAAAATGTATGGTTTATGAGATGCTTAGAATAACCAATCTATATTAATGATGAAATGCAATGTATGAGAAATGATTGATGTTTCCTATATGATATGATATGATATGATATGCATTATGTTGACGGTTTGTGGATGTATGATGGATGCATATTTTGATTAACTATCATGGTACCATGTTAGAGTGAAAAGAAGACAAAAGAAATAAGAGGATCCAACAAGTCACAAGATGATGATGATAATGATGATGATTTTCTTACCGGGAATTGGGACTTTAAAAGGGTCATTTACCTTATGTTTGATAATACACATAGGGATGATGCATCAAGGTACATAAAGAACCAGGATGGCATTGTACCTAGTGTGATGGACTTTGAATCAAAAATCAGATAGGAGTAATCCTATTCACACTTGGTGTACAAAACCTTATTTAAAATGCAGTTTAGATATTCCAAACATCTTAGACCAAAACATAGAAAGGAAATCCTTCCTATGTGGTCAACAAGACACCCAGAACATCCTCCCTACACCCAAACAAAGCACACATGACCAAGTTATTTTACAAGAATATCCCACAAGCACAACAGATAAAAAGATCATGATCATTGCCCCGTTCCTTTCTCTCTCAATCCCTTCATTTGGAAATCATCGAGAGGTCATTGAAATGAGTGAAAATAAGATAATTCAAAAGACAAAGATAAAGTAAAAAGACAAGCTAAGGTTCTTCATACCGTTAGCCAAGACTAAACTACAGTGATGCATGATGTTGATGTCCATTGTAGGAAGGATTCATCCTAGGAAATGATGATATCAGACGATTGATTTGGGACTAATTGGATGATGAGCTATTGACACAAAGATTTGACCAACTTGTTTACTTACTGACCTAGACTTGAGACTTCGACGATTGAGTTTTCACTTTTGAACCTGCTAAACTTGTTTCTGATTATTTCACCAAAGTTTGAGGATGATGATTGATTTATTATGAGTGATGTTTATTGTGGGTGAAAAGCAAGATGGGATGAATGGATATTTTCAAATATTTGGATGTTTTTAGAGTTTTTTGAAATGTTTTGAGGTTGTTTTTAGTATTTTTGAGTTTTACAAATGTTTTGATTTTCAAATTTTCAAATGTTTTGGGGTTTTCTAAGATTTTGACCAAGAGACTAACCTAAAGACCTATCCTAGGGGCCTCAGGGGTTGATCAAAAAATTAGCCTTTCCTACGTTATACACATAGAGACCACATAGTTCGACTGACATGGACTTGATTATTGATGAGATATAAACAAATGGATTACCAGTTTATTATGATGAACTCCTAAAGGACTGACCTAAGTGTCTTGGGGGAAGATCAAAGATCAACCTTGCCTACGTTTAGAGCTCAAAGACCCATAGTTGGACAAGATAACCCTATTTTTGGATTTTGATATGTTTTGGATGTTTTTGGATTTTTGATTTTATGAATGTTTTTGGATTTTTTTATTTTCTGGATGTTTTTTGATTTTTTGATTTTCTGATGTTTTTTGATTTTATGATTTTGGGAAGACTTCAAGAATATATACAAATACAATCTGATGAGAACATGCCCCCAACATGATGCAATGTGATAGACTACTCCGATAAAGGCAAAACAAACTGACCTTTAGAATGGGTCGAGTAGTACTAGGAGGGATCATGACACGAACACATGACCAAGCTATGATGTGGATGCAAATAGATGATGGACAAAGATATGGGATGTGATGGATGAATGATGGTTAACAAGCCGTGGAGGTCCTAGTGGATGGAAAGTTCTTATTTACGCAAGGTGCCTATTTGCCAGGATTTCACCAAGGTACTTGTCCAAAGCACCATTGAAGTGGTTTTCAGTAGAGGACAATTTTTTTCTCTTTACTATTTTTAATCCTTTTTCTGATTTTTTGGATTTTTGTTGTCACCAAGACACCTATTTTCTAGGTTTTCATCAGGGTGACCATTTTTTTAGGACATTTTTTTATTTTTTTGTATTTTTTATTTTATACTTGAAAAGATTAGGCATATGTTGGTGACACCATTTTTTATGTGGATGACACCAATATATGTTGGTCTCATGGTCGTGAGAAACTTGAAGAATTCCACTCGCACTTAAACAACTTATCTCCTCACATCTCCTTCACCAAAGAAATTGAAACTAATAACCAACTTCCGTTCCTTGATGTTATTCTCTTCAAGAAAATAGATGGATCCTTATCTCGCTCAGTCTTTCAAAAATCCACCCACATTGACCTTTACCTTCACTCTTCCTCTCACCATCATCCGAGCCAAAAAGTTGGGGTCCTCAAAACCTTGGTTTCTAGAGCCTTCGTAATTTGTGATGATAAGCATCTTGACCTTGAATTGTCCCATATTACCCGTGTTTTTTCATTAAATGGTTACAAAAGGAAGCATATCAATAGGGAAATCAACCAAGCCAAAGCCAGGCTGACCCTCAAGCCTATTTCCCCTCCCCCCTCCTCTCCCTCTAGCCACCCTACCCTACATTGAGGGTGTCTCCAACAAAATTGCTAAGATCCTCCTCAAAAAAGGCATCAATTGCACCTTCAAGCCCATCTCCACAATAAGAAATCACATCCCTTCTCCTAAAGACCCCCAAGACCATTTCCTCAAGTTCGGTGTCTACAAAGTGGCGTGCTCATGTGGCATCTCTTACATTGGGAAAACGAGTCGTTCCATCAACACAAGAATCAAAGAACATTGTGCTGACATAAGGCACGAACGTATCCTGAAATCAGCTTTAGCTGAACACTCATCCAAGACTAAGCATCACATTCCCTTAGAAAGCACCAAAATCCTTTTCAATGAAGATAAATTCTTTAAGAGAAAACTTAAAGAAGCCATTGAAATCAACCAACATCCTTGCAACCTCAACCGAGATGGAGGATGGACTCTAAGTTTCTCCTGGAAACCCTTATTAAACAATCTCAATGTTCTCTCTCCCAATCAATCTTGATCCTCTGCCTTTCCCTCCCTTCTCCCTTCCCTTTCCCTCAAGTTATTGTCCTGTCTTTGGCTAGTGTTCTTGTTATTTCAATTTGTTTGAGTAGCGAAGTGTTTCCTTCTTTGATTATTTTGATTTTTTGTCAACTTCTTTTAATTGTTGCATTCTTCTCTCTTTTTGAATTACCTCTTCTTTCTTATCTTAATTTGTAATTTAATTTTATCCTTTTATTGTTCTCTACTTTTCCCTTTCTTCAATCCTATTCTTTACTTCATTTCATCCTCAATTTTGTCACTTTGTTTCTTATTTTTTGCGTGCTTATTGCTTTTCTCTTGTATTATATTAATTTCTTTCTTTTTCTTGCTAAGTTCTTTTATTGTTTGATTATTGTTATCTCTTGGTATTACTTCTTTTTTTTTTGGTCTTATTTTCTTGTTTTTTAATCACTCTTGATTATTTTTATTTTCTCAATTTTATTTTATTTTATTTTATTTTATATTTTTTTGTCAACTTCTCTCATTTGGTTGCATTCTTGTTTCTCTCTCCCCCTTTTTAATTACTTCATCTTTCTTATCTTAATTTAATTTTTCATGTTCTATACTCTCCTCTATCATTAATCCTAGTATTTATTTCATTTCACTTTGTTTCATTATCTCTCATACTTATTGTAGGTTTTTTGTTTTTTCTTTCATTTACCTTAATATGTATTATATTTCTTTTTTTTGTTCGCTTATTTCTTTTGTTTTTTCTATTTTATTTATTTATATATTTTTTGTATCTCTTATTATTATTATTATTATTATTATTGGTCTTATTTTCTCAGCTTTTACAATCTCTCTTATTATTACTTTTTTCAATTTATTCCGTCTTGGTCTCTCATATCTTTCTTAAGTGTTTATTTCTTCTCTCTTTCAATTGTCTCCTATTCAATATATTAATTTCATTTTTTATTTTGATAATTATTTTGTTTTATTTTAAAGATTACTCTTATCACTGTCCAATCATCAACTTGTTGGATTTCTTTGTCATCTTTATAATAATTTGATTTCTTTCGGGCTTGATGTAGTGTTTTATTACTTTTATTATATCTAGTTTCTTTTTTGCTTATAATTCTTGTGTGTTTTTTACTTTTCTTTCTTTTATTCATCTTAATATTTATCATATTAATTTATTTCTTGTGCTTGCTTTGTTCTTTTATTTTTTATTATTGTTTTCTCTTATTACTGTTATTTTTATTCTTTGTCTTATTTCTTGGCTTTTATAGTCTCTCTGGTTTCACTTTTTTCACTTGTTTCTTCCATTTTGTGTCAACTTCTTTGAATTTTTTCATTCTTCTATCTCTTTTTAATTTAATTTATTTTTTCATGTTCTATTCCTTCCTCTTTTATTAATCTTTATCACATTTCATTTGCAATTTTGTTTTCTTTACCTCTTATATTCATTGTGTGTTTATTGCCTTCTCTTTATCTTAATATTTCGTGTTTTATTCCTTCCTCTTTTATTAATATTTATCACATTTCATTTTCAATTTTGTTTTCTTTACCTCTTATTTTCATTGTGTGTTTATTGCCTTCTCTTTATCTTAATATTTATTATAATTCTTTCTTTTGTTCGCTAATTTCTTTTGTTTTTGTCTATTTTATTTATATTATTTATCTCTTATTATTTTTATTTTTATTTTTGTCCTATTTTCCTGGCCTTTTTAATCTCACTTGTTATTACATCTTTCTCAATTTTATTCCTCCTTCGTATCTCATATCTCTTGTGTTTACTTCTTTTCTCTTTCTATTGTCTTCTATTTAACATATTATTTTCACTCTTTTGTTTTTGATTTCTAAAGTTACTCCTGTCACTTTCCTTCATCAACTTGTTACATTTTTGTGATCCTTTTAATATGTTGTATCTTTCCTTTTGAGTTTGATGTTGTGTTTTTTAACCTTTTTGACCTTTTTATTTTAATACTTAATAGCTTTTTGGGTTTTGTGTTTCCCCACCCTCTCACCCCTCTCCTATTTATATCCAAGTCTGCTTATCATCTTTCAATTCTCTCTTTCTGCCATTCATCCTGATGATGGATCATGGAGTATGATCTGAAATGTCGATGTAAAAAATGCACGCAGTTTATCCAGAAGTCTTGAAACCAACTATTATGGACTGTGAAAACAAAATGCTATTAAGATTAGGCATAAAAAAATTTGAGATGGGAGTTGTTCATGGGATCCTACAAAGGCTTACCTTTTGGTGTTGATAAATGATATGCCCTTGACTTGCAGCTTGTTGTGATGATGAAGGGGCCCAACCAATTGGGTTTAAGTTTACCCTTGCTCTCTAGATTTGGTACGTTCTTTTGGTTCTCCTTTAGCACAAGCTCTCCAACTTGGAATGTTTGACTCTTGATCTTCTTGTTGTAACTCCGCTTGATTCTGTTTTGGTAGACTTGTAAATGGTTTAAGGAATCCATACACTTCATCTAGTAATTCCAACTCATTCAGTCTTGATACCCAATATTCTTCATCTATGATGAGGTTCTGCAATGATATTCTTAGTAGATGAACTTTGATATCTGATTTCCAGTAATGTAGGCCATGGGGATGGCTTCCACCCATTTGGTGAAGTACTCAATGGGAGTAATGATAAAATTGTGTCCACTGGATGAGGTGGGGGTGATTTTTCCAATGAGATCAAGCCCCCATTGCAAAAAGGGCCATGGTGTAACAATCGGGTGGAGCTCCTGAACTGGTGCATGGATGAGATCCCCATGTTGATGACACTATAAACACCTTTTAACATAATCATGAGCTTCAGTTTCCATTGTTGGTCAATAGTACCTAGTCCTCAGCAATTTCTTAACCAAGGTCATTTGGCTCGAATGTGAACCACATATACCATTATGTACCTTGGTTTAAGTAGTCAAGGCTTCCTCAATGTTTAGGAAATGTAACAAGGTTACTTAAATGCTTCTATGGTAAAGGGTATCTCCTAGGATGAAAAAATGGGATGATTTTTTGACAAAGGATCTTTTGAGGTTCGTGGTTATGTCTGCAGGGAGGACTCCTATTCTCAGATAAGTATAAATTTCATGGTACTAAGGATCAATGAGACCAATGATTTCTCACACAAATTATAACTCTGGTACCTTGAGTGCGGGCACGAGAAGTTGCTCTACAAGAAATTCTTATTTTGGGACATTGCACAAGATTTCTAGGAGTGATCCGATTGTAGCCATGACATCTGTTGCTCTATTATTTGCTCTAGGTATATGTTCAAATGTGATATCGAGGAAGAAATCCTTAAGGATTTCCACCAAATTTTTCTAGGGATTCAGCTTGTTGTCTTTTTTTTGATACTCATCATTCACCTGGTTGATTATGAGCTATGAGTATTTGTATACCTTTAGTGCCATTATCTACCACTGTACTACAATCCTTAGCCCTATGACTAGAGCTTCATATTCGGTAGTGTTATTTGTGCAAGGGAATGACAACTTGTATGATTTAGGTATACAATCTCCCTATGGAGTGATGAAGAAAATCCTTGCTCCTAACCCATGTTATGTATAAGACCCATCAAAGTACATTTTTCAATGATCTACCACACTTAAGTTGAATATTGATTCATCAGGGAATTTTGATACAAGTGGATTTTCTGCATATATGGGTGCTTTAGCCAGTTGATCAGTTATTTCTTTTCCTTTGATAGCCTTACATTCCACATACTCGATGTCATGCTCTATGAGGATCATAACCCATTTTGTTGTCTGCCCTATGAGCGTTGCTTTGGACAATAGGTATTTCAATGGATCTATCATTGCAATGAGTTTGATTTGGTGTGCTAGCATAAAATGTCTAAACTTTTGAGCTGCAAAGATGACTGCTAGGATAGATTTTTCAATGGGTGTGTAGTTCAACTCGTGTCCCACCATAGTTCTACTGATATAATAGATGGATCTATCTTTTTTGATTTCATCATGCTATGATAGGAGAGCACCAAGAGCTCCTATTGTTACTGATATGTACAAGATCAATGGTTTGCCTGGAATGGGTGACATGAGTACTAGCAGTTTGAGTAAGTACTCCTTGATATTGTTGAATTCCTTATCACAATTTTCATCACATCTGTATGCTACCCCCTTGTGGAGTAGATAAGAATACGATATTTTCTTGTCTGCTAGTTGTGCTATGAATTTGCGGATGGACTGGAGTCTTCCTTGTAGGCCTCTTAGCTACTTCAATGTTTTGGGTGCCTCCATTTCAAGGATTTCCTTGACCTTAGTGGGGTCTACCTCAATTCCTCTCATGGATACAATGTAGCCTAGGAGTTTTCCTAATTGCACCCCAAAGACACTTTTTTGGATTTAAGTGGACCTTATACTTTTCAAGTCTATCAAACATGGTACTCAACACCGCTATGTGATCTCGATGTTTCTTTGACTTGGCCCGTATATCATCCACATAATCCTCCACATTTTTATGGATCATATCATGAAATATTAGTGTCATGGCCCTCTGATAGGTTGGTCTGGCATTCTTTAGCACAAACAACATCATATTCTAGCAATACATCCCTCATGGACAAGTGAAAGCCTTAATATGTTGGTCCTCTTTTGCTATCATGATCTAGTTATATCCTGAGAATCTGTCCATCAAGGATAACATCTCATTCCCTACTTTCATATCTACAATAATATCGATGTTTGGAAGTGGAAAATCATCCTTGGGACATGCCTTGTTCAAATCTCTGAAATTTATGCAGATACGAATGCCCCCAGTGGGCTTTGAGATAGGTTCAAGATTGGAGACCCACTTTAGATAATCTATTGGTCATATGTATCCTACATCTAGGAGCTTTTGTAGTTCCATTTTGACCAATAATGCTATTTGGGGATGCATTTTCCTTAGCTTTTGTCTCATAGGTTTGCTTTATGATATACTATTAGGTGGTGGACCACAACCTTTGGGTAAAGTCCAAACATTTTAGCATAGGTCCATGCAAAGTTCACTTTCCTTTCCCTCAGGAATGCAACTAGGAGTTCTCATTATTCTATTAAGAGAGACTCTACATAGAATGTTATGTGTGGTACCTCTTCTATTCCCAAGTTGACCAGATTGCACATTTCTACCAGAATCACTGACTTCTCCTGATGAAGGGCACTAAGAGGAAGATTGAATCCTTCATCCTCTGGCACCTCAAAGAGGTTTTTGCCATTAGATACATCCTTTATTTTTACTTTTTTGAGTCAAAGAGTGCCACAGTGTGGTTTTCACTCAAAGACCTAGAGATTATTCTCAAGTTTTCGCTTTTGTGACTGAAGGATTCAATCATTTCCTCATAATAGGTGTACATGTCTAGTATGATGTCAAACCTAGCCTTGTGATCTTTGCATGGTATAGTATCTCATAATCCCATGAATTTTGAGAGCACCTCATCATTTTTGAATGTGTCTAGAATTGGTGGTCCTCGTTGGTCATAATCAATGAGTTGGGGATAGACTAGGTTTATCTCATGGGTTTGACTAGTTGAATCAAATTATAAGGTACTAATCATGAGGAGAGAGGAATTCTCAAAAAGCATAGGTAGATCGATTATGGAATCTTCCTCATCACCACTACTACAAACATCATTTATCTCAAATGTAAAGTTGTTTATGACTCGACCTGTGGATACAGGTAATCGAAGTTCAGCTCCTGATAGTTGAGGGGGAGTCTTGACTGCTTTAACTGGTGGACCTCGACCATGTATGGTCACACTCAAAGGGGTACATCCAAGGCCAATATTTCTCATGCTCGTCTTAGGAATGAGTGGTACTAGGAGACCATTGTCATTCTATCCAAGTCTCTTGTTTCTATCATAGCCCATACTAAGCATCATATGTAGTCCTCTCCTACTTTCATCCATGGGTAGATCAGGTGAAAACCTTTCATCTTGGTATAGCAAGCTTGATACGTCTCTTTCATCCACCACTTCTCGACTTAGGTCTCCCCAACTTTTGAATCTAGATTTTGATTTCAGAGATATTTGGGATGGTGGGTGTCTTTATCTCAGAAGTGGAGGCCAAAGTGGTTGGGTCTACATATGGGGTTGAAGGTCCTTCATCATTCATCGACACTTAGGGTATTTTATATATTTTTCTTCTAGGCTCTTGCAGTAAGAAAATGGTTTGAGATCCCCATGAATTGTGACCTCTTGGTTTTGGTATGTGAATTTGACACACTGGTGGAAGGTTGATGCTATTGCTTACATTCCATGGATCCACGGACATCCCAGGAGAATGTTGTAAGGAAAATCAAGTTCAAGGACCTAGTAGGTTTTTTTCATGATGGTTGGACCTACTTGAATAGGGATTTGGATAGTGCCTTGGGACACTCTTTATTGATCATCATAAGCCCTGATTGTGATGCCCTTGCCTTTTTCAATGGACTCCTCTAAGATTCCCAGATTCTTTATTAGTTTGAATGAACATATGTTTAGACCTGCACCCCCATCCACCAAGACTCTTTTAACTTTGTTCTTATGGACTAGGAATTCAAGGTGGAGCACATGATTGTGAGATAGTTGGGTGGGGAAGTCCTGATTGGAGAATGTGAGGAGATTTGGGGTGATGATGTTTCTAACCATAGCTTGAAATTGTTCAACATCAAGATCCACGAAGATGGTGGATGAAGCCAATGCTTCCTCAAGGATTATTTTGTGTGCAGGTGATATCTTCAATAACTCCATGATGGAAACTTGAGGAGGGGTTCTCTTTAGCTAGTCCAAGACGTTGTAACCATTAAGAACAATTTTTGGATTTGAGGTGGATGCTCTAGGTGGTTACAATGACCCAACAATGGTGAATTTTCCACCACGTGTGGTGACTCCACAATCAGCTTTGGCTCCTTTGATGTTAATAATAGTGACCATTTTACCCAGGGATTTGACAACATGATCGTACACATGGTTCACATTGGCATACTTTTTCTTTCCTTTGTTGTTCCCTGTGTTATGATCCGACATCAGATTCATGTATATTTGAAGGTCTTGGTTTCCAGTTGGTTGTTCCACATTTATGATTTTATCATCAATGAGGTCTTGGATTAGATTTTTCAATCTCATGCAACTAGCAATTGT
Source organism: Sequoia sempervirens (assembly GCA_007258455.2). Taxonomy (NCBI): domain Eukaryota; kingdom Viridiplantae; phylum Streptophyta; class Pinopsida; order Cupressales; family Cupressaceae; genus Sequoia; species Sequoia sempervirens. Next base: position 236,824,841 of record VDFB02047230.1, on the reverse strand, counting down.
ATGCCCCTTGATCTTATGAAAATCACAAAGGTGATTCTCATTGTACCATGGTGGTTTCACTTGGGGTTGTTGGTATTTCTCATACATGGGGATTTTGATGAGATTTTTGTTTACTAGCTTCTTCATGATGGATTTGATGGATTCCCTAGGGGCTATGTACTTTTTCTTGGGGGGATATTTTTTTTGCGGAGGTGGCCCCCCTTGATTATTCAGATTGTTGACTTGATTATTGGGTGGTTGTTGTGATATCGTCTTGGTTTGCATGTTGTTTCGATTGTTGTTTTGTGATTGCTGATACGTTTGGGTGTTTTTTTTTAGAGCATTGATTACGACCTTGGCATCCACCACACCATCGTTGGTGATATTTTTGTTTCTCACCCACATGCAAAGTTTCTCGTTGTAGCTAGTGGAAGGTTGGTTGTCTTGATGTTTTGGATATGCAAGTGTACCACCTTATGCAATAAGGGCCCATTCAATGTTAAGTTCTTTGGAGATCAATTGGTAATATGTGGTGATACCTTGCACCTTGAGATGAAATGCCAAGGTTTTCTCAAGATTGGAAATGATGGTACAAACTTATTGTTCCTCTGGCATGACCCACTTGCTCCTATTTTCCTTAGATCCCCATCATTTTAGGAAAGAAGAAAATGATTCTCCCTTACCTTGTTTAAGAGCAGATGATTCCTCTAGACTAACATCCATACCATTGTTGAATGTGTAATTTTTTAGGAATGTATCTATGATTTCTTAGAACTTCTTAATGCCAAGAGGAAGGTGAGAGAACCACTCCATGGCATTTCTAACAAAAATTCTAGGTAATAGTCACATCAGATAAGTATCATTATATGTGACCTCCATACAATGTACTTGGAATTCCTTGATGTGATCTTTGTAAGGAAAGATAGATGCGGAAACAACTCTCCTAACGTCAAAACCTCAGAGAAGAATGTAGATATACTTTTAATTTTTCAATTACAGTTCAATTAAGATGCACTATGAAGTAAATAGCAGAAACAGAGTATTTGAAAATCACAAAAGAACATCGAATATACGTGGGAAAACCCTTACGGGAGAAAAACCCACCACACCAAGAGAAGTCACTTTGTATTATAGTAATAAAGATTACATACAAGTTTCAGACTATCTTTCTGATGTCTATTTATAGCAGCATTCACCATGAACAATCTAGTACAGGAACCTTCAAGTTACAGTTTGGACATAATAGAATTCATCCATTGATACAATTTGAATTGATACAACAACTATTGATCGAACCAACTGACTGCCCATCCAACCATTGAGCATCTGCAATTGCAAGCTATATCCATGGCATTCCCTATCTGTCAAACTTCCTCATAGAACTGTCACAACGGACTATCTTCCAATGGTTACCATTTGGATCTTCCTATTCATGCATGAGATGCCACACAGGAAAGTCTCACTTGGTCAAACGGCTTCAAGTTGTATCGGCATGTCGATGAGACACAAGAAGTGTCTCCCCAATGCCCTAAGACTTCATCATTGATATCAGCTTTAGTTTTCTATCAGCGAGACTCATCACTATCACTAGGAGATCATACCGAGGTCCATGAGTTATACCGAAGAGCTCATCTATCACCAAGACATATTGCTTTCGGTGAGACGTCATACCGAAGCTTCAAAGGAACACCGATCTCAACATTCCTGTTAGCAAGACTTACTACTCACCAAGAGGTTTCATCAAGATACATTAAGTTACACCGAAGCCAACAGCAATTGCCAAGACTATACCACTTTTTCTAGGACGTTACTCCAAAACCTCCAGTCATATCGGGTGCCAAAGAATAGTCGGCAAGACCTATGTCTTTCGCCAAGGGGTCTTATCGAAGTTCTCCAAGCTACCCTGAGTCCACCATTCTCCAAGAGTTATACCGAAGATCCCTTATCATCGACGAGACTTACATCCTTCACAAGACTTCTTCCCAAGACCATTTGGGTTACCCTGATAGCCATAGGCTATTGGCAAGACATCCTCCAGTCACTAAGAACTCTCTTTGAGATCCTTTGTGTTACTACGATGACCAACACTTGAGCCTCCGTCGGTGATACATTTGCACATTGGTAAGACCTCTTACCAATAGACTATAGGATACGTAGAAGACCAAACAACATAACAACTATTGGCAAGACTTTAATACATCACTAAGAGCTCATATTGAACACCCAAGACTCTCCTCGATATCCGATAGAATGGTCTGTCAGCTAGAGATATCTATGAGTGGTGAGAGGTCACAACAAACAAAATTTCACAGTGACAGGCTCCAAGGTAAATGACGTTTGGCAAGACTTCTACAAGGTCACAACGACCTATGCAATTTCAACAGGATTACTACTACTAGTTAGCCAGACATGATGGATGTCACACTGACTTTGCTCCAAGAGAGGTTTCAGCCTATGATGATTTAGGCACATATTTCCAACAATCTTCAAGGTTTCCCATCCCACGATATTTCTCAAATTTGGGGATTTCAAAACCATTTGGGAATGGTACCATTGCAAGGCTCATGTCAAATGGATAGGGGCACAAATTACTAGGTGTCTTTGTTGTTTTCCCTGATTGGAGATCAAGCACCTACTGTGAGAGCAATTTGATTTATGCTACCAAATCCTCTTGTGGATCAAGGGGTGGAGTGAATGTGTTTTGAAGTGCTTGGGGTGTTTGATTGATGGGTGGAGTGTTGGGTATGTTGGTGGGAGTTTGTTGCAAGCTCTATTTCCAAATTAAGACTTGTTGATATTCCTACTTTTTTTTGTGCAAACAACGCTTGTTGTTGGTCTTGTTGCTATTGTGCCAATAATGCTTGTTGTTGGTCTTGCTGCTGCTATGCCAATAATGCTTGTTGTTGGGAAAGTAATTTGGTGACTTATTTTTGTGCTTGGTACTATTGCAGGGCTTGTTGATATGCTTGTTTTTGAGCTGCTTGTTGTTGCACTTGATATTGAGCTTCTGCTTGTGCTTTCTAAGCTTGATATTGGGCTTGAGCTTGATCCTGTGCTTGTTGGGCTACTTGTGTAGCCTTGGCAGCCTACACAGCTTGTGTGGCCTGAGCAGCTTGTGTGGCCTGAGTGACTTGATCCACTTTTGTAGCTTGGGTAGCTTGGGTGGCTTGTTTTTTTTGCAACAAAGCTTGAGCTTGGGTAGCCTGCTATGCATGTTGTGCTTATTGTGCAGCTAATTGCGCTTACGCTTGTTGGGCAGTGTGTTGTGGAGCTTGTTGATTTTGGATTTTTTGGAGTGCAATTTGATAGGAAATTTGCTAAGTAGCTTGCAACATGAGGCTATATTGTTTAGCCATATTTTATTTTAGTGGTGGTGGTGGTTTCAGATTTAGAATGGTGTTTGTTGTTGTGATGAGAGGTGTTGTCTTATTGACAATTGGGATTTGTGTAGTAGATGGTGCAATTGATATGATAGGCCCTTGGGAGACCATGCTTTGAGATGTTGTGATGATTTCTTGTGTTGTTGGGATTATTTCCATCTATTGTTGCGATATTGATGGCAAGATGGGAGGATTCAATATGATGTTTTGATTTATGATTGGGGGGTTGTTCAGATTTTGTTGATTGGTTTGTAAAGCGGGAAGGCCTAAACCAAGGGGTGGTGTGGATGTTAAAGGTGGAAGTGGTGGAAAAATGGGTAGTGTATTCCCTTGAGGAAATGATGATGATGAGGGGTCAAAGATCCCCCCTGGTCTGAATAATCCACCTTCTCCTTGAGAGGTCATAGGGAGAGAGGTTTGTGTGTTGATAGGGTATGTCAGTGTTACGCAAAAAGATGATGATGGGTCATTGGGATCTTGGAAGGTGAGAAAAATATATGGGTGTTGTGAATTTAATAGGATAGATTGACCCAAGATGGTGTTTGTGTCCAAATCTTGGTTGTTCACAAGGGGGTGTGATTGTAGTGCATGAAGTAATATGCTCCCCTTGTTGACGATTGGTTGAGTTGGAGCAATGGATGATGTGATTTGCAAGGTGGATTGAGTGATGTTTTGGAATGCATATGTTGTGAATGAAACCGATGGCATCATCTCAAGAGATTTTTCCACAAGAGTGCTTAAATCATAGTCAGAAGGGAGATTAGCCCCTTCTTTTGCTAATTCAAGAATTTATTGGGAGGGATTGAGCCTCATCATAGTATTGAAAATTATGTACATCTCGAGATTTTCAACCATTTCAATGATTTCATATTGTGTCATCCCGAAGGCATTATTGGTGACATCTTCCACTTGACCTTACTCTTGAGGATTTTGTGATGCTAAAGGAAGATTAGTTAGGGGATTGCTTGATTCAATTGGATTGATTTGGGGAGCGGTTTGGCTCAAGTCACTTGAAGTTGATGTTTCTTTGTTGGTCTCCATTTTCTTCTTGTGTTGTGATCTAGTTTGCACCATAAAATAGGGATCAATTTTCAAGAATGTGTGAGATGAACCTCTAATTATTTAGATTGATATAACTTTAGGTACAAAAGATATAATCTAGGAGGATTAAGGATCAAAGTGTGATTATGAGATGAAAGATAGATGATATGAATGATTGAACTCTTGAGAAATCTTGGAGATACTAATCTTTTTTTTAATTTGATTTTGATCTTGACTTTGGCTTGATTGGATTTTATTTGGATAGTGCACTCATAAAATATAAGAGGTTATATGTTTTCTAAGAGTAAAATTGTACACAAGATGATAATTTGACTAAGTGTGTAAAGAAGGATTCATCTAGACACACCTAACCAAACAAGATGATTTGATTTGATTTTGGATTTTGAATTCATAAACCCAAAGACATTGGATGTTATCAAGGGATAGATTTGTTCACAAGGATTTAATAATTTGACTAAATATGTGGAGAAGGATGCATCTACACACATCTAATCAAACAAGATGATTTGGATTTTTTTTATATTTGATTTCAAAAGGATTTTCCCAAAGTTTAGCATGAATGATTTTTTCAAAATTTCCAAGAGTTGTTGGTGAGATGATTTTTTATTTTGATGTTTGAGGGATGGATGAAAGTTTTGATTTGATCCTAAGATGAACCTAAAAAGACTCTTATTTATAGGACCTCGGTGTTGAAGTGCATGCAATACTTCCTATGTGAGATATTCAAACCTTTGAAAGAGACTTGGGTTTTGACAATAGTAAAATGAATATAAATTTGGATTGTTCCTTGATGCACGTTTGTAAAAGTTTAAGGTCAATCTTTCTCTGAATTCGTAAAGCATAAACAATCTTTTCTTGCGATATTTTTGACTAAGACCTTTGGATTTTGGTTTTTAAACTTGGATCTTTTGGGAAATCATTTGGAAGAACACATGTGTGGGGTTCAATTATTCTTAGCTTTTCTTAATGAATTCCTTTTACCAAAAGAACTCTCTTGATTAGATGTTCAAACTAGATGTCTAATGTCCTAACTTGTTCTCATCCCACAAAGTGGAAATCAAGGAAATCAAGGAAAAAATTTCCTATTGTTGACTTTAGTGAGAAAATTGAGATGTAAATCCAAATGCTTAGAAGCCTCTAAGGATAGAATCCCTAGGGAAAGCAATAGCACTTAAATTAATTCTCAAAGTTATTTGCTTCCTAAAGGGTTTGAAATTTGATGTTCATGTTGAGTGTTTTTTTTCCAATGTTTATGATCCAAGCAAAGTGTTTTTCTTCCAAGAACATGCACAACCCTATGGATGAAAAGACAATATTTATTGAATCCCCACTAGGATAAATATAGCTACACCTACTCTTAGCGGATGATTAGATGCTTGACCACACTGGCTCCCCTCCATGACACACACTTCTCAAGTCAGCCAAGCATCAATACCCATGAAACTCCCATGGCATACTTCTCATCTCTACTAAGATCCATTAAAATGTGGGGCGGCTTTAGAACAACTGTTCTTGCACCAACAAATAGATCAAGCATTTTGGCCTTTCTAAACAAAGGTTCTAGTAGGGGCATTTCATTCATTGGGGATCATCCATGCGGCAAGAGACCATTGCTTCCCTTCTTGTCAGAACAATCCTCGTGATACTTGAACTTTCATCAAGTACCCACACTTATATATCAGTTGGAAGTCACTTGGCTTTAGTGTGTTCCTGGTTGGGTTGTTCCCTTGGGTGAATACTTTTTCCCACAAGGCAATCCCTCTAAGATAGCACAAAAGTGAGCAAACACATTCATAGTTCGATCGATCTTTGTTGAGAAACAAAGAGAGAACACATGTGATATATTCCACTCACACTTGCAAGTTTTGTTCAATTTTAAGAATCCAAATTGAAGTGTGGAGGTAATCACTTACATAACTTAATATCACAAAAAGCCTTTTTATTCTCAAGATCGTCGTGAGGTGCAAGAGAAGTGAATACGTCTTTTAGATGATATTACTTTGGGTAGGTGATTACAAAACATAGAAGCACCTATTCATTTTATCCCTTCAAAGCAAAAATTGGATTCTTTTTAAGCACCAAACAGAAATATGAAAGTTTCTTGTTCAATTGTTAAACCTTAAACAAAATCTAGTAAGTTGCCTAAGATTCTTTTTAATCCTTTTTGTCTTGTTCTTTTTAGATCCCAAATAAAATTTAGTGAGTACTAAAGAGCTTGAAGGAATAGAATCCTTAGACTTAGAATTATAATTCTTTCCAAAAGTGTTTAAAAACACTTGATACAATAAAGAAATGATGTCATAATTCAAACTTCTCTTTGCTTCTTCCTTGAATCCACCTACAAAAACTAATTAGTCCAAGAAACACAAAGGAAAAAAACAAGTTAATAGCTCAAAATAATCAAAGGAAAAAAGGCACATGTCAAAATAACTTGATATTTAACTTTTTACCCCACCCTAGTGGCACAAAACTCAAATTTGTCATAGTTTGAAGAAATTAGTGGTGCTATATGGCACCGCTAGGACTGACAATGGTGCTCTACAATAGGGAAAATGAGCACAATTGTGGTGTTGTCCTGAGCAAGTGGCGCAGTTTAGAATTTGGAAGTCTAGCGATAAAAAAGTGGCGCAGTTTCAGAGTTTGGAAATTTGAATTTTTTGGTAGGAAGAATTCAACAATGGAGTTTGGAGTTTGCAGCATCGCTATATGGCACCGTTGGATTGATAGCGTCATTGTATGGCGTCGCTAGACTGATAGAAGCACAGTTTCCTATAGGCACAAAAAACTTCAAAAAACCACAGAATTTTTCAAAAAAACATGTTAAAAACTTCAAGTTTTCCCTCCTTCTAGTGCCAAAATGTGAATGGAGATTATAGACCTACTTAAACACAACAAACAAACACACAATTAGATCAATATGTAAGTTGAAATCCACATTCCCCATAGAATTCATTTACAATGCTCAAAATAGGAAATAAATGGAGAACATAACAAAGAAAGCTATTAAATCCTATTAAAGCATGCAAACTCTCAATCCCATGGGGGAATTGGTGCCATTTTGATGTGGAAAATGGCCCTTTCCCAATCCCTTGTAAGCTTTGTGATACTTTGATGATGATTTGATGATTCCTTGGAGAAAATCCTACATAATCTAGCTATGAAATCATGAAAACTATGAACACTTGATGAAATGGATCAAATTGGCTCTAAATATGAAGCTAGTGATTTTGTAATGAATTTTTCAATCCAAAATACAAATGAGAGCCTCTTATTTATAGATGAGAGTGATGGAGAATGAGGCAAAAGGGATGAATGTGGGACTAATCTTCAACCAATGGCCAAATTCTACTTGTCAAGATGTGAGAAGATGAAGGTTAAGCACATTTTGATGAATGTGCCAATAAATGATATTAGGTGACATTTCAATTTCATGAAATGACATGTTGAAGGGGGAAAGAAATGAATTAAATTCAACTAGGCTCAATGCACAAGGACATGTAAGAGGCATTGAATGCCTTGTTGGAAGGACCAATCCCTTTTGGAGTGATTTTCAAATTTGGAAGAATATTCCCTTTTGATGCCATGTTGAGGGAAATTAGAAGATTTAATAAATCAATTAAATGATTTTCTTGTGCAAGTTGAAAAATCTAGAGGATGTGATGGGTTGAGATTAAGATTAATCATGATTTGATTAATTTAAAGAGAGATTAGTTGATGTGACAACTTGGTTTATATTTTTTGGGTTGATTTAAAATCAAAGTTGAGAGGAATATGATTTTGACTTAATCAAATAAAGATTTTGATTTATTTAATCAAAGGGGAATGGTGTTAGATTAGATTAAATAAAGATTATTTAATTTAATAGAAAGACTTTAGAGATTCAATTAAATAAAATTGAATTATTTAATTAAAAGAAGACATTAGAATTAATTAAACAAAATGATTTATTTAATTAATAGAAGGGAATGAATTAATTAGATAAATTTGATTTATTTAATTAAGAGATTAAGTGTGATGAATTTAATCAAATATAGATTATTTAATTAAATGACTAGCAAAGGAGGTGATTCAAGACGAAGCAGTGTTAGTGAAATCAGGATTAGGTGTATAAGATCAATTGGTATATTTTTCGTGTCTACACCAAGTTACTGTCAAAGACCTTGGAGTTGGAGAATCTGAACAACAAGCATACCTTCTAGAGGAAAAACCACTACCATCTGCATCTTAATCATTTGATGTCCATGATAACCCCATGTTCAACCAAGACATCTATGATCCTATGGAGGATATCCATGAACATCCTTCTTCATTCTCATATCATATCCCCTCTAGTCCACTACATGGGCTACCATATTTTTGTCTTGAGCTTCCTAAGTTAGAGTATGCATATCTAGATGTTGCTTCTACTAAGCTTTTCTATCAACTCATTAACAGTGAGAAGGCTTCCTTTGGTATTATTGGTATTAAAAAGGATAGTTTTAAAAATGTGTTGATGAAATTGTTTGGCCTATACAAGAATCATTCACCTTCACCAATCCATCTAATCCATATAGTATCATCCATTTCCAAAACTTGGATCAACAAGTTAGAAAAAAAGGATAAGGCTCTAATAAAAAATCAAGAATGAAGAATCCTTTATCAAGAAAATATACAAGGTCAAGGAAAAATAAAAAAGATCAAAAGAAGCCCTTGGAGAAAAATTAAGTGAAAAACACTCGAGACAAGGAAAAAGAAAAAAAAATTGATCTTCAAATGCACCTTTAATCCCACAATAATGAGGAGCATACACAAGAGAATGGCTTCAAGATATGAAATTATTGATCCAACATTTCCATCCACATCATTATTCCATACTACATACAATATGGTAGATCCACTTACATTCATGAATCTTCTATCTCATAATAAATTAGTTGGTGATGTCACCCAACGTATCTTCAACAATGACCCCTTGATGTACTCTAATTCATTACTTGTCCAATCTCCTCTTTGGGGGAAGTATGATGGTCTACATAGAGTGTATTCTATAGATCATACTTTAGCTCCTCCCACACATTCCTTGTTTGTAATATCATACAATCTGTATCCATCTATCAATCACTAACCTAGCTCTCCTAAAGAGTTTCCATTATGATCACAACATTATAAAATTCCAATCAAAGGTCACCTTGATGAAAACCAGACAAACAGGCATCTCCTGTGATAAAAAAATAGAAAAAAAAATAAAAAGGAAAAGAGAAAGAGAAATAATACATCCTATGTGAAAACCATTTTAGTGACACTTTGGATAAGTACCATGGTCAAAACCTGGAAAATAGGTGTCATGTGTAGTTGGCTACTACTCTACCATCTATCACTACTCTATATGATTCCATCCATAATAATTTGAGTGTATAATCCTTCATAATAAAAAAAAATTCACCCCTTCTCATGGCCTGGGATTGATTAACATTTAGCATCAATTTATTATCACATTCATCCTTTCATAATAACTGGTCCTATTTCAGATAAGGGGCAATCCTCAAGCTCAGGTTTCACATGGGATCTTACACATGGTATCCGAGGATGTTATAAAAAAGATCCAAAAATATCAAAAAATAAAAATAAAAATCTAAAAACATTCAAATATCCTTTGAAAAATCCAAAAACAGTCAGAAAATGTTGAAAAATAAAAACTAATGTTAATCCATGGTATCAAACTACGTTGTCTCTATGTGTGTACACATGTAAGGTGAAATTTTGATGGGCCACTGAGGCATAGGTCAGTCCCTTAGGGTCCATCATAATCACATCCTCATCCTACCAATTTTATTATATAGGTTGTTACACCCTTGAAACCAGACCAAGAATCTTATATGAGGTGTATCATCCATAAAACTAGACTTAATACTATCATTTGTCTTATACAATACGTTGTATCATTGAAACTAGACTCGATGTCTTATACAACATGTTTCATTTCTTGAAACCATACACCCATAAAACTATGTTGTCTCTACATTATCACATAGGCAAGGTGAATCAACGATGAGCCCTCAAGGCATTAGGTTTATCCTTTAGGGTCCATCATAATCAAATATTCAACCCATTCCATATCTCATAATAAACCATCACTTATCATGGTTAGTCAAACTATATTGTCTATGCGTTGTTACATAGGAAAGGCCATCATTGATGAGCCCTCGATGCATTAGGTCAGTCCCCTTAGGGTCCATTATAATAAAATCTTTCATCATAATCTAAATTTCATAAATAAAACTATTCCTTTGTAGAAGGCTAACATATTGGACACAAATAGATCGTCTTACAAAGACTGAGCTTAAAAAATCATGAAACAACAAACTATCAAACTAGCCTGCAACTTGGTTGATCAATTTCCTATATAATTATCAACAAAATCTACCTATCTTTGTCAGCTATCGGTTGTCTTATACAAGTTGTTGCATCCTCAAAACTAGACTAGGCGTCTTATACAAGGTGTCTCATTTCTAGAACTAGACATAGTCCTATCAAAACACACATATTAGTGGACAAGAAGATCTAAATGCTTGTTGACTCATTTGGTCTAGTTAGTCTTATTTCTTTATCTAATTTATCTTATGTCATGGTCTTATTATACTTGAGGATATCTACAAGTGATTAGAGGAACGATCATGGGTCATTACATCTTTTCTGTTGATTTAATTTTGTGATTTTTCTTGATAATATGATTGGGGAAACTAAGTTCATTGTGTGTGATTGGGGTTCCATTTGGTACAATAAAAAAATCCTATGCAAGTCAAAGGTTAGCTACTGCTTTCTTGCATCAGGATTAACATTCTCTATGGTTACTTACTCACATATTCTTAAAAGGTTCTATTGTTCCTAGTATGAATTAGGGTACTCCTTTTCTGATGTGTCTTAATCTTTGACAAATAGATACTAACGTCACCAAGGTTTGTATCAACTTGGTGTACACTATCCACTTGTCCATATATCATATCTTTCGACAAATTGAAACAAAAGTTTCCTTTGCAATTCATGCTTAGGTGTGCATACATCCACTTGTCACATAATAAAATGCTCTATGATGATAAAAGCATGCACTATTGAAAGCTCAAATAATACCAATCAATACATCAATTGTGATTTAGATGAATGATCCATCTAACTATTCTTCACTTCTTACTAACCTTCTCTTCTAGTTAAGATTTCCTATATTGATTTTTTTAAAAAATTTGCAAAATTTACTAGGGGCATCATCCTATCCTACCTTCATTGGGGCAACTTTTGAACATGAATTTTTGTATTTGATTTGACACAATGCTATAAAATGTGTTGTATCAAAGAGGGGAAAAATGTAGATACCTGAAATTGTCCTAGTCTACAAGCAACACCTTTTTTCTAGTTTTCACTCTTTATCCCTAATGATTAAATAATATCTTATTATTTAATTATTATCAGTTATCATATTTTGCTATTAATTAAGTATTTTTATATTATTTAATTCATTCATTCTAATTCACCATTTTTGACTAATTAAACAAATTTTATTTATTTAAAAACATTCTAATTAACATTAATCTTCTTGATTAATTAAATAATTTTTTATAAATATTTAAATATGTTGCTAAATATTCTTTATTCTTCTAATTTAATTAAATAAATTATCATTATTTATTTAATTATTCATTCACTTTTCATCTATAATTAAATGATTATCTTTAAGTTATTTAATTATTCATTATCCTTTCATCTATAGTTAAATAATTACCTTAATTATTTAATTATTCATGCATCATTCTTAAATTAAGTAATTATCTCAATTATTTTATTTATCTAATTTTATCCATCTTTATCTTCTTTGTTAATAAATAAACATTTATTTATTAATTAAATCTCATCTTGCACATTCCTCAACAATGATTAATTATTTTAATTAATTATTGAACCCTTTTATGCAAAAAGCAAACTCATCTTCTATCTCACTCTTTCTTCTAGCTCACTTAACTCTTTCATGCAATGAGTTAACTAATTGGACATTCAACCATCTTTTTAAATTAGATAATTATTATTAATTATTTCATTAAATCACTTTCCCACTTCTAGATTAAATAATTACTTTAATTATTTAATCCTCCACATTCACACTTCTTCTAAATTAAGTAATTGCCTTAATTATTTATTTCTCCTATTTTGATTCAACATGATCCATTAATAAATAAACTTTTATTTATTAATAAATCTTATCTTGCACATTCCTCCAATAATTATTTATTTAATTATGTCATGCATATCCCCTCGAACATAATGACCACTCTCTCTTAGTCAACTGAGATTGGTTATCCACTTCTTTGATCAATCAATTTGGTTAACTAATTATCAGTATTAGTCAACACTTCAATTAATTCTTCATGCAACCAGTTAACTAAATTCATGCACTCAGTTAACTAGGAAATCAATTCCTCTCAATAATTCTCATCCATCGATCTTGATCTAGCACCTCTTATTCTAGATTGTTCACCTGATCTCAAATTATATAAAAGAAAAAATCCTACATCTTTCCAATCTAACCACAAACTTTGGAGCTTTTGCAACTTTGTGATCTCCACACACTTGAGCTTTTGGAAAAAGAAGTGTGTCAAATTTTTAGAGCATAACATAATGAAAAGGTACAATGGAGGTAATTGAAGACATCATGGGTGAGGTAAAAGCTTTATTCATTTGAATTCATGTTTCATGTTTTTTATTGAATAAGTTGGGAATTGCATTATAGCATTGAATTGCTATATTAGTGGTTAATTGCTTTAATTCCTTACTTTTATAATTACTTTTGTCCTGATTTTTTATTTAGACCTCTAATTGGAGAGGATCTTAAGAAGATGCCAATGGAGGATTTTTTTTTTTATTCTTTCATTTTCCCTTTGGTTTGGATGTGCCTTCCTGTCCCTTTTCTTCTTAATCTTCGGTATCCTTAGCCTTTTTCCATTTGGCTTTCTATTTAGATGCATGGTTTCAGATGCAACTCGTTTCCTATTAATAAATGCAACTATTTTTTTTTTCAATTGCTTCTATTTAGTTTGTTCCATGGTTTTACATGCAACTCGTTTCCTAGAAGTAATTTGTGTGGATCCAAAGGGCTATAGAGGAGTAGTAGTTACAGAAGTTGATCTACCTAACCTTCTTGGCACTTTCTCTAGAATGGTTTTGTTATGCAGTTTTTGTACACACGCCTCGCTGAAAGTAGGGACCCTCTTTCACTTTCATTTTTTGGTGTTTTAGTCCTTTGATTTTGAGGATTTGGTTGCCTTGGAATGTGCTTAAATGATTATCCTGCTAGTGCAAATCCCCTTTCCAAGAAACACTTTGGAAATCTTATGTTTTGGGACATATTTCAGGTTTTTCTCTATTTTAGGAAAATTCCCTCTAGGCGGAATTCCTCGAGTGCCTTGAAAACTTGATGGAGGCTGCTTTGCATTATTTTCAGAAATTCTAGGACTTCACAGAATTATGTCTGGTTTGGATTTTCCCGAAATTCCATCGTGCCTTCAGATTCCTGAGCCTGCTGCCTTTTTGTCACATTTATACCTCTTGTATGATTTTGCAGCTTGCTTTATTAGGTTTAAATGAGATTTATGCTCGAATTTGAGTCATTTTCTTTGATTGAATAATTTGAGAAGACTAGATTTCAAGTTTCTTTTGCTGAGTCTCACATTTGAGTTGTAATTTTTTGCTTTAATCAGATTTTTTCTAGTGGTTGTGTGCATTTTCTTGGACTCCAGGGTTTCTTGCTAGCTGATACTATTTCGATTTCTTGGTTCTCATGGTATGTACATGTCGCCTTCTCTTTTAATAAAAAAATTGAATTGCTTCATGGTTTGTGTGTGTATGCTTTGAGTCAGCATTTTGAAGTGGTAGAGTTTGGTAGCAGAGCTAGGGTTTTTGATTTCGGTTTGATGCCCTTCCCTGTAGCTCGCTTTTCTTTTCTTCTACTTGATTGAGATTTAATGTGGTCAATTTTTTCCCTATTCGATTCTTTTTTCAATTTCATTCCTAATGGAATAATTCATAGTTTGACCTATCAAATCCCTCATCATTGATAAAATCACATTCTGGGAATTGAAACTTGTTGTCCATCATCTAATCTGATAATTTCCTAGTCTTAGCTAGGTTGTGGGAGAATTTGTATGAAGGATAGGAGAGATAAAAAGTTTAGTTGCATCCAAACTATACATTCATGGAATCTTCTTAGGGTTCCCCTTTGAAATCGTCACTCTCGTTGCTTGAGGTCACATTTGAATGAGTTTGAAACCAATGGTTCTCCATTTGAAATCAAAACAAATCAAATCCAAGACCGAATCCCCAACTTCCTAATTATTTAATCGATTTGGGTGAAATCCTGATGAATTCAAAGATTTCAAGCTTTCAGACATCTCACATATTTCCTTTACTTTAGGAATTCCCCGGCTTTCATTGCTTTATCGATTTCCCAAAGATATGCTTAAAACATGAAAATTGTGTTGACTTCATCAAATTTTGTTTCCTCAAGATTTTACCGAAACTTCTTTGGCCCTTCATTTTCCCAAAATTTGTGAACTCCTGCCATTCTTGCAGATTTCCATCCTTGACGGAATTCTCTGAAATCTTGTTGAAAATTAAGGATTGTGAGGTATCATGAGCTATTAGCTAATGATTGCGCATCATTTGATCAATTTGAGTTATTTAAATTTGTATCATGATGTTTCTTAACTGATGATGGTTGATTAAATGATTTTTGAAAGTTTTTTGTGCTTGTTTCGCTAAATTCTGTCTAGCCTAGAATTTCCTGAAACTCCTCTCTGGCCTGAATTCCATGAGGGTTCTAAAAATCCAAACTTTGAAAAAATTAATCTTTGTGAGATTCTAGGGGATTTTTTTCATCATGAGATTTTCCTTAAGGATGAATATGTAATATTATGATGGACTAACATGGATTTCATGCAGTGATGGATCTTTATTGTGGTCTTTTGTTGAACATAGGCTAAATCAAGTCAGGTTGTTGAAAGGACCAATGGCAAGGTAATGGATCCAAGTGTTGAAGGGTCTACTATCTCTGAGGTAGAAAGGATCAAAATGGATATGAGTAGGATCCTGGAAAGCAAGCTGACTTCCATTTGGTCAGAGGTCACTGATACAAATGTTGGTCTATGGTATTATGAGGAATTCAAGGCAAGGATGGCAGCACAAAACCTTCCCTTGTTGGCCAAAAGGATATTAGAATCAGGATTGGCCCATGTAGTTGTATTCCCTCCTATTGTTCAATGCTACGATTTGGTGCTTGAATGTGTCAGACATTATGACATGGGCACACAAAGGATAGTTGGTCCTCAAGGAAGAATAGTGAAAAATATTAACCCTGTGTCTATAGGCCAGACCTTTGACATGCCTGACAGGTCTCATGTGGTGGGTTTTGATATGGATATAGCGAAGAAGTATTGTGATGAAGACATCATCAAATCACAATAGGTCATCAATTCCTAGTTAGATAAACCCAAGTATCAGTTCTCTAAGCTTCCCAAGCAACTATTCAAAGCTAAGTTCAAAAAGAAATAATATGATTCTATCACACTCCTTAGTAGGGTGGTGGGATTGAAGAGTGCATGAGTATTTGAAAACTAGATGTTCCATGTCATTGTGAGGATGGAGTAGAACATCGACTACTATTGGGAAGGCATTATAAGTGAAATGATACATGAAAAAATGTGCAATGTCCTGCAGACAAACACCTTCACAATGACTTCTTACTTAGTCTATGCACTTGCAAGGTTCCATCCATGCAAGGGGCTAAGCACAAGAGGCGTGTTTGGGAAAGATGTGATTTATGACGTGTACCCACAATTGCACTTGGGTAGCACAAGTTATAGGAGGCGAATGATACATTCACCATGTACATCACCAAGCTATTATAGGGTGTAGAGCATGTTCAGATCTCAAATTATGCCAAGGAACTAATCAAGAGGTTTGGAGCTTGGTTTATCCAGTTCCCTACCTTTTCATACATCATAATAGATGGTTGTCAGAGGGCTCCATATAGACTCCCTAGATATTCCATAGATCATATTATACTTCTAGAGGTCATAAGGTAGATCTGTGATTTTGATGCAATTGTCAAGAAGGACAAACATAAGACCGGATTTGGTGGTGATTTTCCTTTGAGGATAGGCAGTAATGAGGCTTTCCCCTCTATTAATTTGGCTTATGCTTCCAAGGAATAAATAAATACTCTAGATCTCTCTTTCTATTCTAAGAGATCTAGATTTGATAGGACTAGTGAGGCATAGGATAGGGCCAGTAAGGAATACAACCATAAGGATGATGTTGAAGATTATTGGGCTAATAGCAAGGATGAATTTGAAATTAGAAAAAAGAAGTTCTCCAGGTTTCTAGTGAACTTGTTCTGGCTATACAACATAAATGCCATTCCTGATCAGATTGAACATGATCAAGATTTGATCCAGGGCCATCACTATGAATTTGTGAAGGATAAACCAGTTGGAGAGATAGATCGGTTGGAGGAAGAGAAGATATAATTAGAGTAGATCATGACTCCAGTGATCAAGTGCACTAAGTTGTGGATCAAACACAACATGTGGGAGTTGGAAAGTGAGGGTGTGAAATGCACCTATGATCTAATGGGAGACTTGGAGTCTCATTCCACTTCTGAGGAGTCAATTGAGTAGGATCCTAAGGGTAAGGCTAAGGTGAGTTCTCCTTTCAAGATAAAGATTAAGGATGCTCAAGCAGAAGAGGCAAAAGAGGTAGAGAAACAAAGAAAACCCATTTCAAAGAAAAGAAAACACATTTCAAAGACAAAGAAATCTACAAAAGAAGTTGAGAAAGAAGGAAAAGAGGGTAGTGCTTCCATGCCTAAGAGAAGAATTATAATGAGATTTTCACAGAAGGAGAAGGAATCCTCTAAGGCAGGGGATGAAGCTGACCCACCAATAGTAAGTGTGGAGAGTTCAGGAGAGAAGACACAGGTGTACACAAGAAGATCAAGAACTCCCTCTCCCAAAGATGGTGTGCCAAAGAGAATTGCTCCCTCAGTTGTTCCTGCCATTGAGCATGATAATGTCCCTCATTCTCATGAAATTCATAATGCACCAAGTGAATCCAAAGATGTAGAGGATCACCAAGATCATGAAGAAGAATTCTGAGAAGGTGAACTCTATAGTATAGAAGTAGAAATAGAGAAGATATTGTAGTCTCCTCAGGTGACTTATGAGGATTCACTTGAAGGAAATGAGGAAGATAGGTCTCCATCGAGAGACAAAATTCCAATAAAGACTCCTTCACTAGTGCATGAAGAAGAAGAACACAATAAGGGAAGTGAAGATAAGACTGAAGAGATTCCTGAAAAGAAAAATCTGAATGAAGATTTCTCCAAGGTTCAACATGATGTGGTGGGACAAGGTAATGTACAATTAGATTCCACTGTTCCTAGTTGGCTAGACAAGGAGTTAAAGAGTAAACAAATTGTGGTAGATGATACTCCTCCCAGCTAGGATGAATTACTAGCAAACATAAGAAAGGGTAAAGCAAAGAAGAAATGTAGGGTTATCTCTAGGATTGAGAGAGATGAAGCTAATAATAGGGTGATTCACATTGCCACCCCTATGCCAAATAAGGATAAATATGAAGTGACTGGTAAATATTATAGTGTACAAACTATTAGCTTGGGATCCACCTCTATGATGCAGGAAGTTGAAGAATTTGAAGGCTCTAGTGTTGCTATTCTGAGCATATTGAAGAAAGAGGTGCAAGCTAAGTATGATTTGAAGGAGAATGATAAACTTAAGAGGTATCTGTAGGACTTGATGAAAACCTTGCAATCCATCACCTCCTCATCATCTACTGCAATTTTTCTACCATAGGAGACAATAATTGAGTTGGAGAAGATGAAAACCACTACACATGCCACAATGAACTAGTTGCAAGGAGTAGAAGCTAAGAGGATATAGTGATATCAAAGATATCCCTTCAACTAGTGGAGATGCTATGAGACCAATAGAGTGGTTAAAGAATGTACTAGCTCAGGATAAGGAGGATATGGATCTCTTGTTGCAGAAGACTAAGACCATCATGGAATACACTGAAGACAAATTGGTAAGTGATGGAATTCTTCCTTCTCCCAAGGCTGTAGAA
Source organism: Sequoia sempervirens (assembly GCA_007258455.2). Classification (NCBI taxonomy): domain Eukaryota; kingdom Viridiplantae; phylum Streptophyta; class Pinopsida; order Cupressales; family Cupressaceae; genus Sequoia; species Sequoia sempervirens. The sequence goes on along the minus strand of VDFB02047230.1, from coordinate 236,806,257 downwards.
CCCTAGGAATGGTATGAAGTTTTGCAAATAAAGAAAATTGTTTTGAAGAAAGTGCACAAGAAAGGGAAGCAAATTGAGGATACCCTGACTGAGATCTACAACAAGTGCATTTCCTTCTTCAAAGTTATGACGTGAAGAAAAAGGTGTGCACCAAAACATCTGAACTTGGAGCTATTGAGAAAATGGTGGTGTGATATATATTTTCCAATCAACGAGGACCTAGTGAATAAACATTAGTTAGATGATGCAGCCACATACATTGCACTAATGGATAAGTATCAAACCATGAAGGTGGATTGGGATAATATTGTAAAGTAGTCAAGAGAGGCGATAAGTCTATTGAAAGGAAAATTAAAGTGTTAATTATTCCACCTATAGCCAACTTGGAGAAGGTATTTTTGATGGTGGAGGATAAGATGGAGTGAGATAAGGACAAAGGAGAGAACAATTAATACAATGCTTGATCAGAATTTATGCTTCTCCATTATTTCTCTTTATCCTTCACATGCATTGGACTAAGCCATATTGGAGATCCCAAGTTGACCTAAATGGAACACATGCATTTAATGCATACTTTACTTTATTTTGAATTCTTCTTGGCCGACTTGTTTTAGGGGCCAATTGTTTTGTAACCCTATTTGGGCTGACATAAGATGTAATCTCTATAAATAGGGTTAGTGCCTCACTTGAAAGGGTTGGATAGTGTTACAATAGAGCGAATTTAGTATTAGAGTAAGAAGTTAGTAGTTAGGATTGTTTTCAAGCAAGTGTTGTAACAAAAGACTAGAATTGTTGCTACTTTGGATGATTTAATGCAAGTAAAGACATTGTGATTTGGTTCCTTTCTTGTGTTAATTTTATTTGGTATGGTTCCTATGATTCTATCTTTTGAAATTGCTTAAGTTAATTTGATACATGTTAGGTTTAATTTTAGATTACTTAATGGTGTTTATGATTTGATGCTTGAAGTGTTGCAACAATCTATAGTCCATACCTTTTGCAGCTAGTTGACTGTTAGTTGCTTTGCAAAGTTAGTCTGGAATTTGATATTCAATGTGCTTAGCTCAGTTGTGAATGCTTGTTCATTTCAATTGCAATAGGGTTGTTTGGATAAATTTTCATGACTTGAAAATCTTTTGTGCCTTAGAATATTGCACTATTTTTGTAAGATTGTAGATTTATCTGGGTCAAGCAGGAATTAGTTTCTAAGGGATTGGTCCATTTCAGGTGTTTTATCATTTGCATTGTTAATCTTAGAATTAGAATTAATATTAGAAATCTCTTTGAAACCCTTATATTTTTCTATTTATTTTATTATCTAGGTTATATTTAGGATTTGAAGTATCACCATATTGCTAGATCTGATAAATTTGAAGATTCAATATTTGCTTGTAGTAAGGTCCCTTTGTGATTACCAACATTTTCACATTTATCACTGAGTTGTTTATGCATTTTCAAGACATGACATTAGAGACTTTGGGGTTATCTCTTGAGGCTTGCTAATAGAGATTTACCTTTCAAGATAGATAGGATTTCCATATTCTGTCTGAGTCGTTGCTATGCAAAAAAAACCATCAACAGGTTTCCTCAAGATTTGAGGGAATATTTTTAAAAGTTTGGGTAGAGGTTTAAGGTCCTGTCTTGGACAACTACAAAAGACAAATTCTCTAAATAATATTTTCTACCCTCTTTTCATGTGTGTCTTCCACCTTCTTCTGGATTAATTTTTCCATGATTTCTCTATAGGTGCCAAAACTTTCTATTACTAGATCCTTGGGTTTTCTCAACAAGTTTTCAACATATTATTTGACTTTTGTAGGGAAGAATTCCTATGGAATTCTTGGAATCCAAGAGGTTCTTGGCTCCACATCTTCTATATAGCAGTAGTCCTTATCAACCAAAAAAGTAATCTCATCTTTATATTTTTTAACCAAATCAAAGGGAATTATTTCCCTATCTTGCATTATAGCTTACTGATTCTTGAAGAATCCCCAGTATGTGGAATTACAAGCTTGTCTATTATTGAAACCTCTCATGTGGTTTCTAATCTATATAGCAATTGAAATATGATGTTTATAGAAATTTCCCTTAAAACTAGGTAGTTCATTTGGGAAGTAAAATTCAAAATAGATGATTAGAGACCCATACGTAAAGTTATATCTAGTCTCCTTGGTTCTTTTGAGATTATCAAACTATTTCTCCTTCATCAACTCACATAGGTCAAAATCATTTCCTTCTTTAACCATTTAGTATACAGTGTGAATTAGAGTACCTATTGTTGAGCCTTCTCTGTTGGTGAAGTATACTTTATATGCTATTCCCATAGAAGAATACTTGACCCTAGGATCATTTATTTCATTTATGTTTAGGGACATTTTGTCAAAATTTACACTAGTCAACTTTTTAACCCTTTCATTCTTGATAGATTTCATTATTGAAACAGGTCTAGTTGCATAGAACCTAGTCACTAACTTAATTGCATCTTTGGTGGTCATATAGTGTTTTTCCAAGTAAATAAACTCATCATGGATTTTGCTCAAAATGATCCTTACCTATTCAATGTTATCACAAAAGTATGGGAAGTCCTTTTATACATCCAACCCTTGCCAGTACATTTGGATACTTTGGTTTGTATTAGACATAGTCATCGTACAGAAAGGTATGAATCAACTCTTCACACTTCATGTGGTCAATTTCATTTATAGGAGCAAAAATTTGTATTCTAACATCTTTTCTGTACACCACATTAGTAGTATCTTTTAAAAATGCACCATCATTATCTACCTCTATTTCTTTGAATGGATATTTCTTATACTTAAGCCTTGGTTTCTTAGATACATCAACCAATTTTGGTGTATCCATTGCAATTTATTTTCAAAATTTAGAAACTAGGGTTTATGAGCAATTTTTGTGTATCCATTGCTATATTTTGTTGCTAGGTTTTCACTTTTGTAGAAATTCCACTCCAAATTGTAAGAACCTCTGAATACCTTCTCTTCTCCTCATCTTTGAATGCAACTTCTTTGGTTTGAAATGAGCTTAGAAAGTGCAAAATGAAGTATAAGTAACTTTCATTTTCCATAACTTTCCATAATTGATGTGCCTATCCTTGTTAGGTAAACAACTCCATTGGAGTGATCTGTGTCCTCATAGAGATGCACATTCATTCCATTATCCTCCATAAAAAAAAATTTTGCTCCAGACAATTTGTCTATAGATTCCATCTTACTCATCAAACAAATTATTTAGACCATCTATCTTAGACTACATTTCATGTTGTAATGATCGACATTGTATTCTCTCCAAGGGGTTGAGAGACTTTGTGGATGATATTCCCCCTAACCAAATGATCAATCTCAATCAATCATGGGATCTTCTAAATAATGCATAAGAACAATTCTATTATTCACTTCATTATCTTTCTCTTATTTCCTTCTCCAAAATTTTGCAACTTCCCTTTTTTCATCTATCTTCTGTTATCGAGCATGTGGTTTGACATAACACTTATGCAGAATCTTTCTTTGTGTCCAAATTTATTGCAATTGTAGCAAAGAATACCATTCCTCCTTATTTTAGTTTTACAATCAACAACCCTATGACTAAACTTATTGCATGCATAGCAATATCCATAAAAGGAATGAGACACCATAGCACTATGCACTAAATGCAAAAAAGAGTTCTTCATATAATCATGTATTATTGCCTTTGTTCTACATTTTATATCCTTATGACCAAAATTATTGCAAGAATAAAAATAACCATGAAAGGATTGATAGAACCCGGGAGTAGTAGTCTATTTAGGAGAAGATCTCTTAAAGCCCTTCTTTTGATTGTTGACCTTTATGGATCCATAATCCAACTTCTATCTTTCATCTTTTATTTTTTTAGAATCTTCAACAAGATCCTTTCCCTTTTTCATTTTAGGAATATGAACCTTTGAGTTCTTACCTTTTTCAAATCCAAGATCACCCTTATCCTTTATAGATCTTTGACAACATATTATCTCATCAAGAATGTTAGAAATTTTCTTAAGTTTTAGACCTTTGTCCATTTGATCCTCTGCTTTCTCCAACTCTTTTCTTAGGGAAACAATTTTTTCTTCAAGTTTGGAACATTCAACTAATTTTTCATTTAACTTATTATTCAAACAATCTACAAATCTTTTACCTTCAGCTTGAACTTTCAAATTGATTATTGTCTCTTTTGAATCTTTGATTTTGATATTTAATTCACCACTTTCTCTTCATGTAATATTCAAATCATCCAATTCTGAAATAAATTCTCCTTCAAAGTCAACGTCAAAATATTCTTCATTGAGTCTACTATGTCTTCATGCTTCCTAACTTTTAGAGGATTCTTCTCATTTGATAATGCTTCAGTTCCCATGTGTTCCACTTAGAATCTACCTCAGATGTTAGGATATAACAAGGCACTTGGATTTGATACCAAATTTTTGAACACACATAAGTGTTGAAGGGGAGTGAATTAGTACTTAATCAAATTCTTTCCATTTGTCAACAATTAACTAAATAAATCATGACATGAAGAAGAACACAAAAGAATACAACCATAACACATGATTTAGATGGAAAAACTCACAAGGGAAAAACCATGATGAGGAAGTTGCTTGGATCAACTATCCAAATATAACATCAAAAATAGAATAGATTTTACATGTTTTTATGGTTTTTAACCAAAGGAATTTCACTACTGCCTACTTAATACAACACTCACTATAGACGTTTACAACCTCAAAATATAATTGGAATATATCCATACTTATGTTACCTCCAACACACTTCCTTTGGTAAATTCACACATACATCTACTTCAACAAGCTCTATTTCCTTTGGATCACTACCTTCAACACACATTTTTATTTACATTCACAATTCTTCCTCGTAGATTCATATATAATCATTGTTGATCTCTTAGAACTGATCTTTGCCACATTTCATTATCAAGTCATATTTTGTGGATTCTTATTCATACATTGTTTGCTCAAAACACTCACAATACTCACACACACATTATCAAAATCTTTTATCTTCTATTTATATCCTCCACAAACTTCAAAATGTTTCTCCTTTTTGGCTAAAACATGTAATATGAGATACATATTGATCACAACAAGTCAATTTAAAAAACATTTGTAGTAGAATAATATCATGTGATTCAAGATGAAAGATATTTAGGACCTATTTTCCATAGAAAAAATTTCCAAAATCAACACACATATCCAAACACTTAACACAAGAAACACATCTTGTTAAGTCAGCTTGACAAGCATGTAAGTTGTAAAACATCAACTCCAAACCAAGGAGGTACCAGAGAGACCAATAAATGTTGTGTTGATCACCTCAACATACTACTATGGCTTGTAACAATACTTTTCTACACTAATTTTGTCATTTTAGATCATTTTCTCTTAGCACAAACACTTCATACCAAAAAACATTTACTCCACGCATTATGTGGTATAGGGGAGAAACACATACCAACTTGTAGATGATTCAAAGAACACAAAGAGAATCCATCATGCATCCCATAACCTCTTTATAAAAATTTTAACAAGTAATTACTGATGTAGATCATTTGAACACCAATAGACCAACCTACTAGGTAGCCAAAATATAGACAACATGCTATCATCTATAGATTCACTAGTGTTGCGCCGAAATAAGTGAAACTTAGACTGATCAAACACAAAACCTTCATAAACATAAATCCAAAAACAAAAGTAAAAAAAAACATGATGCATTGAAGTGCAGAGACATTTAGTTCTTCCTTAGCAATCATTTGCTAGAACTTAACATGTGCATACTCTAATAACACCAAAACACTCTATGGTAAAAATAATGCATAGAAACTTTGAATATGCATAGCTCACAACTCAATAGAGTATCCATTTTAACCACAAGACCATATCCTTATCTATGGAGAGATGCGGAGCATTAGAATGAGCTCTTATGATGCCAATCTTTGTGCCTTAGAAAGTTTGGAGACTTATGAAATTCTTTTCATATTTAATGTGAATACCTCATTAGGAATTACTCAAATCACTTTTACATCAAACATAAAATTTATAAGATAAGGTAAAACTATGTACCAATGTCCAAATTATCTCATCAATCACAATTATTCAACAAGAACAATATATGTGCATGTGGTAGTAACATAATTTGACATTAATGACAATACACTAAAAACACATTTTCCAACAAAATCAGGCTGCCCCTACTTCTACCAAGCCACCCTACTTTCACTAGGATACCCCTACTTCAATGAGGATTGCCTAATAGTGTTAGAACAATTTCTAAGGTCTTGGGTTCAATTAGGTGCATGATAGGGCTACCCAGATACATGACTAGGCCACCCAACTATGAATTTGCATAGTTAGGTTCATTTTAAGCACCAAAATAAATGTTCATATGTCTAAATTAACTCTTAAACATCATCATGAGAATAAATTACAATATTTTGTGCCTTACACCAACAGTAAGACATGTAAACAAACCAAATGATTTTTTCATTTATGATTACAAATTATCTTCAAAGAGAGGTTTCAAATCAATATATTACAACATAAATGAATGAAATAAATATATAAAAATGAATTAAAATTTAAATTACATGATGTCATATCATTCCTCAATCCATAAAACTTAGGCCCCCAATGGTGGTTACCATGCCACTTGACCTCGTGGAATAAAAAAAATCTAATCCCACCGTGCTAGGAGATAGTCACATGGGCCACAAACACAAAAATCATGCCAAAAACATGGGGAGAAGTATTACACAAACACCATACAAATTATAGAACAACCAATAATCCAATCACATATTGAATCCAATACAATTAAGCCATGGTATAATCACAAATCAAGTAGCATAAACCACATTGGAAAAACTCACCAATGTCACATCACATATCCGCATTGGTAAAACTCACCAATGTCATACAAGGATAATCCTTGGGAAAATCACCAAGGGAATAAAACAATACATACATATAGAAGTGAATAAACCATCCTTCAAGATTCTAATCAGCTGCACTAAGGGTAAATATTAGAGATAAGAGAGGGAATGCAATCACGAGCACTCAGATGAGTCTTAGGGTGGAACCAAGTATCCTCTCATATAGATGAGGGTACTTGATCTTATAAGACCTAACTTCTTGAGCTAGCATGTCTTCTTCAATCATCCTTAACCTTTACAAGCACTCAAGGAATGAGAGGGCTATCCATTAAATCTTGGTTAATTAACTACCCATGTTTCATTAGTTTTCAATTATTAATATGAATCCCCACACCATGATTGCCTACCCATCACTTTGGGTTAGGTTCACACTGGGAGACATTCCTAAACTATCTTTAACACTTAAACTCTAAGCTCATCACACCCTCCAACGTGTGCGGCATGAAAACCAATACAATATAGAATCTTTCCAAAATAAATAACACTTTCTCACAATATATAATATCAAATTTTGTGAAGTACAACTTCATTAGACTATTCTAAAATAGTCATCACACCCTCCAACAGGTGTGGCACAAAAACCAATGCAAAAATATATTTTTTTCAAAATTAAATGAAATTTCCCCACATTACATAACATCTATTTTCATGAAGTTCTATCTTTTCCATGTTGAACACCCAGAATACTGAGAGGGGGGGTGAATCAATATTCCTCTAAACCAATCAAACATAAACCATCCAATAAATATAACTGAAATGAATGAAAGCATGAAGAAAACCACAAAATCATATGAAACATGAACACCCATAATTTTACATGGAAAACCAAAAAAGGGAAAAACCAAAGTGAGGGTTAGCTCACAATATACTATATCTGGATATATTATATTATAGAAAGGCTTTCTTCCAAGACACACTATCCAAAAAAAGGCTCACAACCCATAGAGAAAGAACAAAGAAGGGTTGGCAATATTGCCTACTTGAACTAGGATAATAGAATCTATCATATGTCAGGTTATAGTTCTAATGAAGTACAAAATGATCTCCACATAGATCTGAATCAATACTCTACTTTGTTCACAATCTTCTCAATACTTCATCACACACATGTAGGTGAACCACCATACATGTCACATATCTCTTCAAAACTCACATATATTCTAATATCTCTTCATCACACATGCATGCACCACTTAGCTCAAACCAAGGATTCAAATTTAATCTCCTATATATATATATCCATATCCAATGTAACTTCAATTAGGTCAACCTAATTAGAAGTAACACACAAAATTAAGCATGTCGTCCTCAAAACATTTTATCCACACTTTGCGCCTTAATCAAAAATTAAATTTACATCAAGATAGGTTAACATGGACCTAAAATAAATTCCACATAAGATAAAGTTACTTTCTTTTCCTCCAAAAAACATCAAACATGCTAGGTCATCCCAAAAATAGACCTAAACAAAAAATCTTCAATTGTACATGAAATTCGCCAAATGTGTGACCTCAAAGCACAATCTTCCTTTGACTTTCCATTCAGCTGACATCTATTAGCTTATCTTTGTCATCACAAGGAATAATAGTTATCCATGAAAAAATGTGAAATCTCCTACACTGATATAGTGTACAAAATGTAACTATGATATACAAGGTTGAGCACTATCATTCACATATTTCAAGAATCATCATAGAATGTCACCAAATATTGAATATGGTTGTAATTGATGAACTAAAAACTATAGTTAGAATAGTAAAAGGTTATACCATTTTTTGGTGGAGTGTGAACCTAAAAATTGATTCATTGAACCACAAAACTATCAAAGGAAATACTTAGCCAATTTATTGATAAGCCATAGTTTCCAAACCAACTTGCATTGTACATATTATTGGATAGGACACCTGAGAGGGGGTTGAATATGTTGTCATAGATTATAACCTTAAATTCAATTACTAGAATTAACACATAAACTGATTAAGTGATTAACCATCAAATGCAAATGCACAAAAAAAATAACACCGGATTTATGTGGAGAACTCAATGAGGGAAAAGCCATGGTGAGGATTAACTCACACTATAGAGAATATCAAAACTGATTACAAAAAGGCTCACTACTTGAGATAAGGCTCACTACTTGAAATAAGGATTCATTGTCCATACTCACTATCCACAGGGCTACAACCTGGAGGGCTCACTACCATAGAGATATAAAGAAGAAAAAGAATACTTGTTAGAAAGAGACCACAATCCCAATGCAACAAATATTCCACCACAATCACTGAACAACTTGCATGCATGATAGAGTTTTCCTTCTACTCACTACATTCAGAAACTCAGTATTAAGCTTCAAACTGGACAACCACACACCTAACTTGTACACATTAAGAATAGCATCAAAGTCACTTCTACTATTTCACTTATCTTCCTTCTTTTATTATGGACAATTTTAATCGCTAGCACATTCTGTATTTATACTATCTCCAACCTTGAAAAGATAAAAATTCGGCCATCCAACATCAAATTCAAATTAGCTTAGCGCCAAACATCCTAGGGAAGAATTAGAATGAGGTAAACCCAAACACATGCTACACTGGGACCCATAATAGATCCAACACACTTCATCGACTTTGAAAATAGTGCTTGATACACAACTGGCCAAACCAGTGTAAAAGAAATAGATCAATTAAGGTTGATGCTTCCAAATGCTGAAACCATCTTCAATAGAACTAGGGCAACACAAATCTAGAACCACAATCCATAAGACTTCAAGAAAGAGAAATCTGGACCAACAACAATTCTCTTGGACCTCAATCAGAACACAAAGAAACATAGTTCATAAGCACTAGAACAACATTCACAATAGTTGAATACCTGCAACATTTTTTTAATAAAATTTTCTTAATATCCTCAACATATACAATTCGCAGCCACTAGTAGATAACCATCTGACCAGTTGAAATCAATGATAACACTTCATTCCTCTTTCCATTCTTGCAACAATCTCCCCCTTTTTCATTTATGGAAACACGTGATGTGAAAAACCATCAAAGACACCATACCAGTTCTAGAAAAAAACTTCCTTTTCCCTTTCACAAGCTCTCTCTCTTTTTCTTTCTTTTTCACATGATTTATCTCTCCCCATTTGAAATCAATGGCACAGGAAAAATATATTTCCATTTAAACTTCCTTTGACATGACAACACTTTAAATAAATGCTTGCTCCCCCTGAGGGGTAGCCACCAAAAACATCAGTCCAAAAAGATAGAATCATGAATCCACCAGACTAATACATCTCCAAATGCATCTTATTTTGTAAAAGGAGGGGCAATAACCCCTAGCTTATCTTGGAGATACTCAAAAGTATCTTTAGGAAGATCCTTTGTATATATATCCGCAATCTGATCCTTTGTTGAAACATACTCAAGATTGGCTTCATTCTCCATGACCTTCTCTCTTAAGAAATGATACCTGATAGATGTATGCTTTTTTCTCAAGTGTATCACAAGATTCTTTGAAATGTTAATTGCACTTGTGTTATCATAGAAGATAGAAATAGGATCATCATGTAGCACTATGATATCTTTCAATGTATGTTTCATCCATAAAACTTGTGCACAACAAGATGTGACAACAATATACTTAGCTTTAGCAGTAGAAAAAGAGACTAAATCTTTCTTCTTACTCAACCATGCCACCAATCTACATCCAAGAAAGAATGCACCACCACTTGTACTCTTTTTTTCATCTATACTTCCAACCCAATCTACATCTACATAAGCACTCAGTGTAAAATTAGTATCTTTAGGATACCATAATCCATAATCTAGGGTGCCTTTCAAATATTTGAATATTCTTTTAACTATAGTAACATGTGTTTCCTTTGGATTCTCTTGAAATCTAGCTACAAGACAAACTACATGCATAATATCTAGTCTAGTAGTAGTCAAATATAGTAGTGCACCAATCATAAATCTATACTTTCTCTTATCAGTCTTAGGTGAATCATCATCTTTACCCAACTTGCAACCAGTCACCATAGAATTACTTACCGGTTTCGAACCGCCCATCCCAAATTTTTTCAACATTTCTCTCAAATACTTAGATTGTGAAATGAAAATTCCTTTCTTTGTTTGATTAATCTGTAGCCCAAGAAAGAAATTCATCTTTCCAAACATAGACATTTCAAATTCTTTCTACATCTCTTGTGCAAACATCTTGCACATCTTTTCATTTCCTCCAAAGATAATGTCATACACATATATAACTACAATCAATATTTTGTTATTTTCAATCTTGAAATACAAATTATTGTATATCGTACATTTGTTAAATCCTTGTTGATTCAAATACTTATCTAGCCTTGCATACCAGGCTCTAGGAGCTTGCTTCAAACCATACAAAGGTTTATTCAATCTACACACCATATCCAATTGATCTGTTAACTAAAATCCTTCTGATTGTTCCATGTAGACCTCTTCATCTAGTTCACCATTCAAAAATGCTAACTTGACATCCATTTGATAGACTTTTAAATCTTTATAAGTAGCTAATGCAAAGAACATCCTCATAGCTTCCATTCTTGCTCTTGGAAACATTTTATTGAAAATCTATACCTTCCACTTGTGAGTAGCCTTTACACACGGCCTTGCTTTGTTTCGACAACTTTCCCCACCATTCTCATTGACTTGTTTTGGGTACCCATTTTATCAATGATATTTTTGTTTTGCCAATCTTGGGACCAGATTCCCAAAGTTTGATTCAATACTCAACTTGCAAAATTTCTTCTTTCATTGCTTCGTTCCAATGTTCATCCTTATAGGCTTCACTTACTGACTTTGGCTCAATTTCAGCAAACAAGCACAAATTTACTTCAACAACTTTGCTTCTAGTTAATACACCTTTTGTCTTGTCTTGAATAATCTAACTTTTTGAATGATTCCTTAGTACGTATTTCGGTGTTCTAGGAGACATCACCAAATCATCTTCTTCTCTTTCATTTTATTCATTCTATTCATCTCTATCCCATTCTTCCATAATTTATTCTATTCTTGCACAGTCATGTTCATTAGACACATATCCATCAATTTCAATAGAATTCTTCACTATTTCATCAACCTTCACATTTGAGCTTTCTACAATCTTCCTCAATCTTTTGTTGAAACATTTGTATGCCTTGTTTTTAGTATAATATCCAAGAAATATTTATTCAATTCTTGCATCAAACTTTCCCAATGTTTCCTCATCTCTTCTAATATAGCATTTGCTTCCAAATACCTTGAAATATTTAACTATAGGAATTTTCCATGTCATAGCTCATAGGGAATCTTTGTACTATTTTATCTTGCCTAAAATCGATTGAATACATATACAACAGTGTGAATAGCTTCTTTCCAATAACTTCTAGTAATCCAACTTCAGTGATCATTAACCTAGCAGCTTCTCGAACTATCCTATTTTTGCTTTCAACAACTCCATTTTGTTGAGGGGTTCTTGGAGTAGATAATTTTCTCTTTATTCCATGCACTTCACAAAACATATTGAACTTGTGGGAGGTGAATTCACCACCTCTGTCATATCTCAAGCATTTTATCTTCAAATTCACTTCATTTTCAACCATAGCCTTGAATTCCTTGAATCTATCTAATGCTTATAATTTTTCTCTTAAAAATGTAACCCATGTATATCTAGAATAATAATCAATTAAAAGCATAAAATACCTTTCACCAAGTAGACTTCACACTCTCATGGGACCACAAAGATCTATATGAACCAAACCTAGTAATCTAGTAGTAGATTGTTCTCTTGATCTACAGTGATTTGTTGTCTGCTTCCCGAACTGGCAATTTCTACAGATAGCATTTATAGGCTTTGTAATTCTTGGTATACCTCTCACAACCTAAATAGTATTAATCCTTGTCAAGTTACAAAATTCATGCGACACACTATCCCTTGCCAAACTAGCTGTCATTTATCTAAGTCATAAAATATTGTCCATCAGTACCTTTAAGCTGATAAATATTCCCTTAATATGTATTTCCTGTAGCAATCAATGTTTTGGATCCTTTCTATATCTCACACTTCTCATCCTTAAACACAAGATCATATCCCTTTCTGCACATTTGACCAACGCTCAAACGATTATGCCTTAAACCCTCAACATAGTAGACATCATCAGTATGATGCTTTCCATGAAAACTTACTAAACCTATCCCACAGATTTTAGCACTAGCATCATCTCCAAACATAACCAGACCTCCATCATATTTTTCAAGTTTCAAAAACTTTCTCTTGTCACTAGTCATGTGATGTGAGAAACCACTATCAACTACACAAAAATTATTTTCCTATTTAGCATGCAGGGCAGAGATAACTGTATGTTCATTTTTGTCTTTCTCCTTCTCCTTCTCCTTCTTTGGAGGACTTTCCTTTGACTATTTTTCTGAATTAGTAGAAGTAGGTTCATCTTTAATCACCAAGAACAAGCATTCATTGTCATTTGGATCTTCATATTCTGAATCTTCATCTGAAATACTAGCATTCTCATTAACATAGTTATCTCTATTAATATTATTTCCTTTCTTTTCTTTCTCATATCTTTTTTTATTCTTTTTATCTTTTTTTGGACACTTTGCAACATAATGACCAATTTCTCCATAACTAAAACACTTAAAGGGAAATTTACCTTCATACTCACTGAAGCCTTTTCTCATTCTTCTTACAAAGTTAGCCTTGATTTCATCAAAGTTTTCTTCATCTAGATCTTCATTTTTTGTAGCTTTAAAAGAAATCTTTTTTTTTCCTCCACTTCTTAGATTTGGCTTCCCCATCTCATAAGATGTCAAAAATCCTAGCAAAAAATCCTTAGTACAAGTCTTATAATCTATATTTTTCTCAATAGCACTCACCTTTTCACTGTAAGCATTAGGAAGAGTTTTTAGAATCTTCTTTACAATTCTAGTTTCATCTATAGTAGCACCAAGAGATTGCATTCCAGCCACTACCTCATCCAATCTTTGTACATATGCTTTAAAATTCTCATCTTCGTACATATGTATAAGATCAAATTGTGTTTCCAAATTCTGTAATTTCACCTCTTTTACCCTTTCATCTCCATCGTGTGCTCTTTTTAAAGCATCACAAAATTCCTTAGTTGTCATCAAATTATGAACCTTAATCAACTCTGAATGCACCAAACTATTCTTCAAGATGAACTTTGCCTTGTTATTCTCTTCACATGCTTTAATTTATTCCAGTGTACTCAAACCATTTGTAGGAGGAGTGTAAGTATTCTTATAAGCTTTCTCTACATCATATCTTCAATACTCCAAATATTCTTCCATCAATACTTTCCAGATACCATAGTTAGTTCCATCAAACCTCAGATAATCAAAGATCATTTTTTTAGCTATCTTGGACCTTCCTCAAGTAGTTAAGCTCTTCACCAAGGAACCAAGCTCTGATACCAATTTTTGGATAGGACAACTGAGAGGGGGGTTGAATCAATTGTCAATTATTATAACCTTAAATTCAATTACCAAAACTAACACATAAATTGATTAAGTAATTAACCATCAAATCAAAATGCACAAACACAATAACACTAGATTTACATGGA
>VDFB02047230.1:236741411-236789638 GCA_007258455.2 Sequoia sempervirens | reverse complement strand
AACTTTTCTTCAATCTACATACTAGTTTCTCCTTACCTTTGACCTCAAATCCTTGTGGCTGTTTCATATATATTTCCTCTTCCAAATCACCATGGAGAAAGGCTGTTTTAACATCAAGCTATTCTAAATGCAAATCTTCGGCAGCCACAATACTTAAAACAATCACGAATAGAAGTCATTTTAACAACAGGTGAAAAAATCTCATCAAAATCAATACCCTTTTTCTGTGCAAATCCCTTTACAACTAATCTGGCTTTAAATCTTTTCTTACCTCCATCCTCCTCTTTTAGTCTATAAATCTATTTGTTTGGTAAAGCCCTTTTCCCTGCAGGCAACTTGCATAATTCCTAAGTCCGATTTTCCAGCAAGGAGTCCATTTCTTCTTTCATTCCATGCTCCCACCGAACCTTGGTATCCACCTGCATAGCTTCTTCATAATATTCTGGTTCACCAGCATCAATTAACAGAATAGTATACAAAGAGGGAGAGAATCTTTCTGGAGGTCTACTTATCTTTGAAGATCGTCTAACAGGAGTTTGTGGTATTTGTTGCTGTTGTTGTTGCCCAGCATGAGGAACCACTGAAACATCATTGTTGGGAATATCATCCAACACTACATAATCTTTTTCTTTCTTCTCATGCTAAAGCAACAGATCTTTGTACAACACTTTCTCATTGAATATGACATCCCTGCTTCTCACAATTTTTCGATTTTCAAAATCCCAAAGCCTATAACCAAATTCACCAATGCACCATATCCAACAAATGCACACATTTCTTTGATTTTGCATCAAGCTTTAGTTCTATTTTGAATCTACATGTGCAAATGCTTCACAACCAAGGTCTTGAGAAAAGAATAACTCACCTTCTTACTTGTCCATGCTTCCTCTAGAATACAACAACCCAAAGGATTATAGGGACCTCTATTGATTAAATAAAAAATAGTGTTTATAGCCTCTACCCACATTTTTAATGGCAACCTAGCATGCAATCTCATAGTTTGTGCACACTCCATTATTGTTCTATTTATGCGCTCAACCACTCCATTTTCTTATGGGGTCCTTGGAACCATTTTTTTCCTACGAATACCATTAGAGGAACAATAATCTTCAAACTCTTTTATACCCAATGCTCCACCACCATTATCGGATATGAGACCTTTTATCTTTTTACTGTCTCATTCTCAACCAAGCTTTTCCATTTTTAAAGTTTCAAATACATCAGATTCTCCCTAAGAAATAAAATCCATACCTTTCTAGTTGCATCATCAATGAATGTAACATAATACGAAGCCACAGAGAGATACAGTGGTCCCCATACATCTGTATGCACAAGCTCCAATTTCTCATCTTTCTTTTTCTTCCCATCCTTGAGAAAACTAACTCTCTTTTGTTTTCCATAGACACAACTTTCACAGAAATCCAAATTAACACATTTTAGACCTGGTAAAACATTATTTGAATGAAGTAATTTCATACCTTTTTCACTCATATGCCCAAGTCTATTATGTCACAGTGCTGATTCAGAGTCCACAGCAATTGTATGATCTTCTACCTACTTAACTGCAACAATTGTTCCTGAACATTGACCCTTTTCTGTAACAATTAAAGTAGAAGGAACAGTATGTCCTGTACAAAGATATAAGGTGCCTACTTTCACACCTTTTGCTTGAAATCCTTTTGGTTGTTCTATGTAGACCTCTTCATCTAGTTCACCATTCAAAAATATTGACTTGACATCCATCTGATAGACTTTGAAATCTTTATAAGCAGCTAATTCCAAGAACATCCTTATAGCTTCCATTCTTGCTTTTGGGGAAATTTTTCCTGAAAATATATACCTTCCACTTGTGAGTAGCCTTTACACACAAGCCTTGCTTTGTTTCTGACAAATTTCTCATTCTCATTCATCTTGTTTTTGAATACCCATTTTGATCCAATGATATTTTTGTCTGTCGATCTTAGGATCAATTCCCAAGTTTGATTCTTATTAATTTGCAAAATTTCTTCTTTCATTGCTTCCTTCCAATGTTCATCCTTATAGGCTTCACTTGCTGACTTTGGCTCAATTTCAGAAAACAAGCACAAACTTACTTCAACAACTTTGCTTCTAGTTAATACACCTTTTGTCTTGTCTCAAATAATCTAACTTTTTGAATGATTCCTTAGTACGTATTTTGGTGTTCTAGGAGACATCACTAAATCATCTTCTTCTCTTTCATTTTATTCATTCTATTCATCTCTATCCTATTCTTCCATAATTTATTCTATTCTTGCACAATCATGTTCATCAGACACATATCCATCAATATCAGTAGAATTTTTCACTGTTTCATCAACCTTCACATTTTAGCTTTCTACAATCTTCCTCAATCTTTTGTTGAAACATTTGTATGCCTTGTTTTTAGTATAATATCCAAGAAATATTTCTTCAATTCTTGCATCAAACTTTCCCAATGTTTCCTCATCTCTTCTAATATAGCATTTGCTTCGAAATACCTTGAAATATTTAACTATAGGAATTTTCCATGTCATAGCTCATAGGGAATCTTTGTACTATTTTATCTTGCCTAAAATTGATTGAATACATATACAACAGTGTGAATAGCTTCTTTCCAATAACTTCTGGTAATCCAACTTCAGTGATCATTGACCTAGCAGCTTCTTGAACTATCCTATTTTTGCTTTCAACAACTCCATTTTGTTGAGGGGTTCTTGGAGTAGATAATTGTCTCTTTATTCCATGCACTTCACAAAACATATTGAACTTGTGGGAGGTGAATTCACCACCTCTGTCATATCTCAAGCATTTTATCTTCAAATTCACTTCATTTTCAACCATAGCCTTGAATTCCTTGAATCTATCTAATGCTTATCATTTTCCTCTTAAAAATGTAACCCATGTATATCTAGAATAATAATCAATTAAAAGCATAAAATACCTTTCACCAAGTAGACTTCACACTCTCATGGGACCACAAAGATCTATATGAACCAAACCCAGTAATCTAGTAGTAGATTGTTCACTTGATCTATAGTGATTTGTTGTCTACTTCCCGAACTGGCAATTTCTGCAGATAGCATTTATAGGCTTTGTAATTCTTGGTATACCTCTCATAGCCTAAATAGTATTAATCCTTGTCAAGTTACAAAATTCATGCGACACATTCTCCCATGCCAAACTAGCTGTCATTTATCTAAGTCATAAAACATTGTCCATCAGTACCTTTAAGCTGATAAATATTCCCTTAATATGTATTTCCTATAACAATCAATGTTCTGGATCCTTTCTGTATCTCACACTTCTCATCCTTAAACACAAGATCATATCCCTTTCTGCACATTTGACCAATGCTCAAAAGATTATGCCTTAAACCCTCAACATAGTAGACATCATCAGTATGATGCTTTCCATGAAAACTTACTAAACCTATCCCACAGATTTTAGCACTAGCATCATCTCCAAACATAACCAGACCTCCATCATATTTTTCAAGTTTCAAAAATTTTCTCTTGTCACTAGTCATGTGATGTGAGAAACCACTATCAACTACACAAAAATTATTTTCCTGTTTAGCATGCAGGGCAGAGATAACTGTACGTTCATTTTTCTCTTTCTCCTTCTCCTTCTCCTTCTTTGGAGGACTTTCCTTTGACTATTTTTCTAAATTAGTAGAAGTAGGTTCATCTTTAATCACCAAGAACAAGTATTCATTGTCATTTGGATCTTCATATTCTAAATCTTCATCTGAAATACTAGCATTCTCATTAACATAGTTATCTCTATCAATATTATTTCCTTTCTTTTCTTTCTCATATCTTTTTTTATTCTTTTTATCTTTTTCGGACACTTTGCAACATAATGACCAATTTCTCCACAACTAAAACACTTAAAGGGAAATTTACCTCCATACTCACTGAATCCTTTTCTCATTCTTCTTACAAAGTTAACCTCAATTTCATCAAAGTTTTCTTCATCTAGATCTTCATTTTTTGTAGCTTTAAAAGAAATCTTTGTTTTTCCTCCACTTCTTAGATTTGGCTTCCCCATCTCATAAGATGTCAAAAATCCTAGCAAAAAATCCTTAGTACAAGTCTTATAATCTAGATTTTTCTCAATAGCACTCACCTTTTCACTGTAAGCATCAGGAAGAGTTTTTAGAATCTTCTTTACAATTCTAGTTTCATCTATAGTAGCGCCAAGAGATTGCATTCCAACCACTACCTCATCCAATCTTTGTACATATGCTTTAAAATTCTCATCTTCGTAAATATGTATAAGATCAAATTGTGTCTCCAAATTCTGTAATTTCACCTCTTTTACCCTTTCATCTCCATCGTGCGTTCTTTTTAAAGCATCACAAAATTCCTTAGTTTTCATCAAATTCTAAACATTAATCAACTTTGAATGCACCAAACTATTCTTCAAGATGAACTTCACCTTGTTATTCTCTTCACATGCTTTAATTTCTTCCGGTGTACTCAGACCATTTGTAGGAGGAGTGTAAGTATTCTTATAAGCTTTCTCTACATCATATCTTCAATACTCCAAATATTCTTCCATCAATACTTTCCAGATACCATAGTTAGTTCCATCAAACCTCAGATAATCAAAGATCATTTTTTAGCTATCCTAGACCTTCCTCAAGCAGTTAAGCTCTTCACTAAGGAACCAAGCTCTAATACCAATTTTTGGATAGGACAACTGAGAGGGGGGTTGAATCAATTGTCAATTATTATAACCTTAAATTCAATTACCAAAACTAACACATAAATTGATTAAGTAATTAACCATCAAATGAAAATGCACAAACACAATAACACCAGATTTACATGGAAAACCCAATGAGGGAAAAACCACAGTGAGGATTAACTCACACTATATAGAATATCAAAATTGATTACAAAAAGGCTCACTTCCTAAAATAAGGACTCACTATCCATAGGGCTACAACTCGGAGGATTCACTGCCATAGACATACAAAGAAGACAAAGAATACTTGTTATAGAGATACAACAATCCCAATGCAAAAAATATTCCACCACAATCACTTATCAATTTGTAGAATGATAGAGTTCACCTTCTGCTCACTGCATCTAGAAAATTGGAGTAAAGCTTCACACTAAACACCACACACCTAACTTACACACTTTAAGAATAGCATCAAAGTCACATCTGCTCTTTCACTTATCTTCCTTCTTTTCTAATGTACAATTTTCATCACTAGCACATTCTATACTTTTAATATCTCCAACCTTGAAAAGATACAAATTCGGCCATCTAACATGAAATTCAAATTAGGTTGGCACCAAACATCCTAGGGTGGAATTATAATGAGGGCAACCCAA
This sequence comes from Sequoia sempervirens, assembly GCA_007258455.2. Taxonomy (NCBI): domain Eukaryota; kingdom Viridiplantae; phylum Streptophyta; class Pinopsida; order Cupressales; family Cupressaceae; genus Sequoia; species Sequoia sempervirens. Next base: position 236,784,290 of record VDFB02047230.1, on the reverse strand, counting down.
ACACACACTTCACCGAGACCCATAATAGATCCAACATGCTTCATCAACTTTGACAATAGTGTTAGACACACGATCAGAAAAACTAGTGTAAAACTCATGGATCATTTAAGCTTGATGCTTCCAAATTTTGAAACCATCTTCAATAGAACTAGGGCAACACAAATATATAACCACAAGCCATAAGACTTCAACAAAGATAAATCCAAACCAACAAAAATTCTCCCAGACCTCAATCAAAACACGGAGAAACATAGTTCATAAGCACTAGAACAACATACTCAACAACTAAATACCTACAACCTTCTTTTAATACAATTTTCTCAATATCCTCAACATATACAATCAACAACAACTAGTAGATAACTAGCTAACTAGTTGACATCAATGACAACACTTCATTCCTCTTTCCATTCTTGCAACACATATGTCACCAAAAATACTTCCAAACTATGGTAGGATGATCATAACAATGTTGACATCAATGACAACACTGGATCAAGCAATATATATACACTTCATGATCATGTTTCCAGACATCATCATCAATGATAGACTTCAAACTTCCAACAATCTCCCCATTTTTCATTGATGGAAACATGCATATCAAAAAAAAATTTGAAGGCTTGTCTCCCCCTTACACATATCTCTTCAAAAATATTTCTTCAATATCTCTCCAAGCATTCCCAAGTATCCAAGTATTTCATATCTCTCACCAAAAGTTTTGACCAAAATGGTTTTCAGTTATGTCTCCCCCTTTGACATTAATGGAAAAGGGCATGCAAATCCTTAGTATACTCCCCCTTAGATGCATGTGTTGAATCCCTCTCAGGGATTTAACCAATAAGAAACTTCTATACCATTAATTATGCAAAAAGGAGTTTTGAAAACTTAGAAAAAGTGTATAGGAGTAAAAACTATCAACCTGAGGATGTTGACCCTTTGAGTTGCTACAAAATATCTTTCCAAGTAGATCTACCATCTTCCCAAAACCTGTTTTACTTCTCCAAGTGTCCTATATTGTAACTCAAGCTCCATTAGAGTTTATTATCCTTCTTCAAGAGTACTGGGATTGAGATTTATCTTTGAGAGTTTATCAGTACTAGCAAGGCCACATGAGATAGGTACGTATTTTATCTTTACTAAGTACCTTAGCTTCATATACTATCTGATTGTCTCTTCTCTCTAATTTTACAAGGTGAAGAAGTTGTCATGTAGCTACATAATGCTAATCTAGGTTTGATCATCTTTTTCTTTCATTGGATCATAAGTGTATGCTTCACAGCTAATTTATGTTTCAATTAAATTCATGGAATCGTTTATGCTCTGTGTGATATTTGACCATTTTAAGAAAAATGAAAGTAGGTGATGTGCTTCTTCCTGATAGGTTTGAATATCCTACAAGCATTTTGAAATTTTTTGATGTACACTTGCACACTTCCTTGTGATATCCACTAGTTTATTTTCTGCAGGCCTTGCCTCTGATTCACTTTTAGCTTGTCCTTTTATTCAAGAGACATATACCTTGAAAGAATTAGCCAAGAGTCTAAAATTTTCCATAGAATACAATGATGCATCAATTCTTGTTCTAGGAGTTATCTATTATAAGGCCTTTATGGATTCATCCATATTGTTTGCATCGGTATTTCTAAATCTAGTCTTGTGCTCATGTTGAGCATCATCTATATGAATTCATTCTTCTTCAATGTTGACATCATTATCCTTTTCCCTTGTGACTTCTTGTTTAAATTTCCCTATAACCATAGGGCTATCTATGCTTTTTCTCTTCTTACCTATCCTCCTAGAGCTATTGGAGGCTTCTACACTCATCTTAGTTCTAGTCCTAACCTCTAACCCTTATTTTCTAAGGTCATTGGGGTTGCTTAGAAGAAATTATACATAGTTATAAACTTCTTCTTTAGTCACTTCATAGTCTAGTTTTTAAATCCAAATAGTCCTTGATTCAATTTCTTCCATAAAGAAAAATTCAATGGAGATAATAAAATTAATGTCTCTAAAGTATCTTTCCACCACACTCTTAAGAATTCTTATTCTTTCATTCATTCTCCTTTGAAATATTCCAAATAATGTTGTAATGGCATCATCTTGAGCATCCAAACCTCCAAGTTTTTTCATATGATTTTCCATTTGATGTGCAACAGGCTCTACATTTGTCCAACTTACATTCACAACTACCGGTACTTTCTTCATGAAGTAGAAAAGTAGATAGATCACCAATGTTCCATAATTGAATGTATGTTTCTTATTCTTCTTGATCTCCTTCAGGTTTTTCAATAATTTTTTTTCATAGTAATTCACAAGTCATAGTTAGCACCATTTTCAATCATATCTTGTGTCACATGGATGGCAATGGTAGAGACTATATTGTCTCTATTTGGGCGATAAATATTGTGACCTATGAGCATTGCTACATACCGTACTATTGGGTTTCTTATAGAGTCTAATATGAGTTTTATTTCATCAAGGGTAACACTTGTCTTTTCCATTACATCCTCAACATTGATGAATTTATAGTCTGGACTTGTCTGGAGGACCATAAACTAGTTTTTTCTTTGATTTCTTCTTTAGTTATTGTGTACATGCCATTAATCCATATGGATTCATCATGAATTCTACTTAGCACCATTCGGGTGTACTTCCATTTGTCTTCAAATATTGGGAACTTTCACCACACATCCATGTTAGAAACAAAGATCTGATTGCAAACCAGAAAAATCACCTTCCACAGAAGAGAAAAATGAAAAAGCGAAGATTTGAAAAAGATGTGCAAATTGATATATTCAAAGTACAAAATATTACAAGAGATAATTTTCTTTATAAAATCAAAGATGCATAAACCTAATCTTATCTTGAGCAACAAGATAGCTCAATAAGATAAAGATAAGAACCTATAACTTAGGAATTAAATATGCCTAAGTAAACTTATGATAATGTGTAATTAAATATTAATTACACCAACACCCCCCCATAAGTGCAACTTAGGGAGAAGCAAATTATTATGCAAATATGAGTCTCGGCAATAAGGCCTGATCAGGTACTCATGTACAAATGCAAAGAGAGAGAAAACCCAATGGGAAAACCCCCCCCTCACTGAGATGAACTGCTGCGAAGAATCACTAGAACCCCAAATCCGGCAAGCAAGGAAAGATACTTCTGTTTGCAAAATACCATATTGGAATCACAAATGCAATAGCAGACCCGATGCCAAGGAACATTGAAAACTCACATACTAGATCAACCCTGGAATCTATGAACAATAATAGATGAAAGGATGAAAGGACCCATAATGATGACAAAAGTTGTGTCTCTCGAAGCCAATGCCAAACTGAAACTAAAACTGCCCATAGGATGAGTACCATCAAGATTTTGGAACATTAACCATAAAAACATGGCCCTCAAATGAGAAAGATCTGAACCAATGTGGATCAAGAACTATAAAATCGCAATGTGAAGTATGAACTGAAGCAATCCAAAGATGTGTCCAGCGAAGCAAGAAAGAAGCTAAAAGGAGACAATAGGAAACCAAAAAAAATCATGTGATTTGTCACCAATATGAAAGATGGATGCAAGAACCCCCCTTAATGGAACTTTATATCAATTCATTATTACAATACCCAATGATTGCAGGAGAGAATGCAAAGCTACAGAAACATAAGCAAAAATGCAAACCTAGTGCACGAAAAAAAATGAATACATGCATTAAATAAGGTACACATATTCTATAAATGACCTCATATCTACATAGAGGCCGAAACCAACTTTCCAACGCCACAAAAATCACAAAAAACCAATAAGCGAGTTAAAATATATGCTTCACCGAGTGAAAACGGAAACATCTGATTTCTGAGGCCGATAAAGATATCAAAAAGGAAAAACCAGAAAGTCACACCTACATCATTACGTAGAGTGTCGAAATAGATTTTTGATGATATCTTGTTTGCAAAAAAATACCTCCGTTTGCGAAAGTTATGGCCGATTCCGTGAAACGGCTCAAAAACTGCCAATAATCCCTCCAAGGCCCTCAGGGGCTGAAAAAATAGCCCCTGGTCACCTGGACGGACCAGGTGTGGGCGGTTCTAGGTGTTAGGCAGAGCCCTTAGTCACCCATGTGACTAGGGCGGGAGCTGAGAATGGCCGACGGGGTCGGATTGGGGCTCTCAATCGCCGATAGAACCTTTGGGTATGCAAATAGGCTTGTAGGCTAGGAGCTCAGGGTTGGTAGAGCTGGAGCTCGGCGGCACTTGGGAGGTTTGCTAGTGGCACTACGGTGACTAGTGGCCACTAGGAAGTGGGCAGGCAATGCAAAAAAAATAATTATTTTTTGATTTTTTTATATTTTTATATTTTTTCTCGAAATCTGAACCTTAGATGTGTCCCTGGGGGCCATACGACCCTTGGGCAAAAAAAAATTTCCTCTCCGGACAACTGTGTCTAAATCAGACAAATTTTAGATAGAAATAGGGGTTTTTGGGCGCTACAAATCCAACAGAAAGGTTTGTTTGGGCCCAAAGTGCTCCAAAAATTAGGTGACCCCCAGATCTATTAGAAAAATCATTGAGATTACAACCCTCGCAGATCTGGCAAACGATGACGAAAATGAATGAAATAAAAGTTATTTTTGACTTTTTCCAATGCTCTAAATCCAATGGAAAACCTCGATCTGATCCAAGATGCTCAAGGAATGAAACCCTCGAGGGACCTTGAATGAGCTCTACACTGTATTCCTCTGAAAAAGATGAGAAGGGGCTATAAATCAAGGCTTTGATACCATGTTAGAAACCAAGATCTGATTGCAAACTAGAAAAATCACCTTCCATAGAAGAGAAAAATGAAAAAGCAGAGATTTGCAAAATATGTGCAAATTGATATATTCGAAGTACAAAATATTACAAGAGATAATTTGCTTTATAAAAGCAAAGATGCATAAACCTAATATTATCTTGAGCAACAAGATAGCTCAATAAGATAAAGATAAGAACCTATAACTTAGGAATTAAATATTCATAAGTAAACTTATGCTAATGTGTAATTAAATATTAATTATACAAACAATCCAGCCTCTTCTCACTTAGGGATTTGTGTTCTCATTTTAAAGTGTCATCATTCTCTTCCAATTCTTCTGACCATAGAATAAATAATCTACCAATGGAAACTTCTTCCATTTTCCCATGAATATATGCTTTAATTTCCTCAATTGGTAAAACCCCATAGGGGGTGCTAGAGAATGCACTTGAGGGGTCTTCTAACAAAACTTTGATAGTATGTCTTTTAAGCTCAAGTTGTGGTATTTGTGATATGTCTACAACCTTTGGTGCCTCCATTAACTTTAAATTACTTTCAAAGAAATTTTTTGGAAGACTAGAATATGTAGGAATTGCAAAATACCTCTTAGATAGGTTGGTAAACTTAGGGTTTTGATGTTCAGCCACTAGGAGATGCATTGAACCATTCAATTTCCTCTTCTACACTTCTCTTCCCTTTCAAATACATATAGTGAAATGAATTTTTCTTCCCAAGAAGGATTTTAACTCTTTGATTCGACCCATTTCAGCAATGAATGATTTAGACAAAAAATGGTAAACTTCAAAACCTTATTCACAGTTAACTTCCAAAAGCTCCACAAATTGCCACATTAGAATATTTTCTTCCATAGTTTTCTCCAAAAGATTCATACCATTCATTTCCATCTTAAATCTTCATGTCAATTCATGACACATCATATCGACAAAGGGTTATATGATTTTCAGTAAAGCTCCCCCTAATCCATAGCTCTAGGCTTAGTTACCAGAGGAAACATCTACACCAAAGATTGGTATAGACTCTCCTTTATCCTCAATCTCTTCTTTCTTTCTCAATATGTTTTCTATTTCCTTTTTCACTTTATTCAGATCAATCTTCTTGACAGGTTCATCTTTCTTCATCAGATCATTCTTCCTTGTGTTTTTGTTTCTACAAAATTTAGCAATATGTCTAGGATTTTTGCAATTGTTGCATATGATATTTCTTTGAGAATTATTTCTTCCATTTATTTTGATCTACATTGATTATCCTTGTTTCCAAATCCATAACATTTATAGTAGTAACCTTTAAAATATTGAATCATTCTACCACTGTTATATGCATTCATCATTTGACTTCTATGTTCACTTGCTCTATGCCCAAATTTCTCACATGTAAAGCATTGTCCAATAAAGGATGAAACATTCAGATTCATTCTGCTTCTACATTCCACAACCCTATGTCCAAATTTATGGCAAAAATAACATAAACCATGTAAAGATTGGTACCTTTGAGCATTTGGTTGTCTAATAGGGGGTCTTCCAACATTTCTTTTTGTATTTCAAAACTTTCCATAGTTCCTCTTGCCTTCAACTTTATTTGGTTCACTGATCTTATTTGTATTAGATGTTTGATTTTATTTAGAGCTTTCTCCTCTTTCAAGTCCCAAACCTCCTTTATCTTTAGATACTTTTTGTCCAACAATCAACTCATCAAGCATTGTAGAACTTGTATTAATTTTTTCTTCATGAATTCTTGCTTTTTCTAGATCTGATCTCATATTTGCCACTTCTTGTTCAAGTCTAGTGCATTCATCAGTCTGTCTTTTTACCATTGTATTCCAAAATTTCTCAATTTTTTTCTTTTCTTCCACCTATACTCTTAATCTAGTGATGTCTTCATTTGCTTGTCTTATTTGTTCATTAACTTCCTTATGCCTTTCTCTAAATTTCCCAATCTGCTCTCTAAGTTTTCCGATGCACTCATTTTCCTCTTTTAGATTTTCCTTCAAATACCCATTCTCATTTTCAATTTTGTTAAGATCTTCAAGAGAAACTTTGAGTTCTCCATCTTTTTCTAACATGCAATCCTATTTTGTGTATTCAATAGTAGGAATCTCTTTGAGAGGAATAGAATACTTTTTATCAGTGATCTGTTCAAACTCTAAGACTTTCCCAAAGTGGTCAAGCTCCTTCCAGAGATCTAAGCTCTGCTACCAATTGTTGAACACCTGAAATACTGAGAGGGTGGGGGGGTGAATCAGTATTCCTCTAAACCAATCAACATAAACCATCCAATTATTAGAACAAATATAACTAAAATGAATGAAAGCACAAAGATAACCATAGAATCATATGACACATGAACACCAGTAATTTTACATGAAAAACCCAAAAAGGGAAAAAACATGGTGAGGGTTAGCTCACAATATATTATATCCGGATATAGTATATTATAGAAAGGCTCACTACCAGGACACACTATCTAGAAAAAGGCTCATAGCCCATAAAGAAAGGACGAATAAGGGTGGAAATATTGCCTATTGAAACTAAGATAATATCATCTATCATATGCTAGGTTATAGTTCCAATGAAGTACAAAATGATCTCCACATAGATCTAAATCAATCCTCTACTTTGTTCACAATCTGCTTAATACTACATCACACACATGTAGGTGAACCACCATACATGTCATATTTCTCTTCAAAAATCACATATAGTCTACTATCTCTTTATCACACATTCACACACCACTTATATCACACCAAATATTTGAATTTAATCTCATATATATATCCATATCAAGTGTAACTTTAATTAGGTTGACCTAATTAGAAGTAACACACAAAATTAAGCATGCCATCCTCAAAACACTTTATCTACGCTTTGTACCTTAATCCGAAATTCAATTTACATCAAGATAGCTTGACATAGACCTAAAATAAATCCCACATAAGATAAATTTATTTTCTTTTCCTCCACAAAATATTAAACATGTTAGGTCGGCTGAAAAATAGACCTAAACACAAAATTTTAATTGTACATGAAATTTGCCAAATGTGTAATCTTAAGGAATGATCTTCCTTCGACTTCCCATTCAAAAAACATCTATTATATTATCTTCTTCATTTTAGGATAGAATAGTTATCCATGAAGAAATGTGGAATCTCCCACACTGATACACTATACAAAAGGTAACTACGATATACAGGGTTGAGCACTATCATTCACATCTTTTGGGAAACTTCATAGAATGTCACCAAATCTTGAATATGGCTGCAATTGATGAACTAAAAATTGTTGTTAGAATTGTAGAAGGTTATACCATCTTATAGTGGAGTGTAAATCCAAAACTAATCCACTAAACCACAAAATTGTCAGTGGAAATACTTAGCCAATTTCCTAATAAGCCATACTTTCTGAACCAACTTCCACTATACATATGTCACCAAAAATACTTCCAAACTATGCTAGGATGATCATAACAATGTTGACATCAATGACAACACTAGATCAAAAAATATATATACACTTCATGCTCATGTTTCCAGACAGTATCATTAATGAAAGAATTCCAACTTCAACATTCCAAACATTCAAATCCAATCATTTTCACATAAAACATTCAATTTTTCTTATATTTTAACAATGTAAAAACTAGAAACTTTCCCATTTCCACCATGGAAATTTATCAAATTTTCATTCAAAATTAAAAATTCTAAGAATACAATTTTGGTGCAAATATGCCCAACACCCTATTTAAGCTATAAAATTTACATTTTCATCATTTACTAAAAATGAGCATGGTAACCCCATATTTTTTTAAATTATCAAATTTTAAATAAAAAACTAACTAAATCAATTCAACTTTAAAAATAAAAGGATATGGGAGGATTCTACCCTCCCTCAATCCATTTCCTACCATTGCATTTGAAAGAAAATTCTTAAATTAATTAAAACAAGAGAAATACCTCAAATTCTTTCCAAAATGAAAATGCAACACATGTTTAAAATGCCACATGATAGCTCACGAAAAATGGCATGCATGATCCCTTCCCAATTCCTATCCCAACAAATCTAACCTTGTCAAATTTTGATAAGAAATACACTCCCAATCTTTTTTTGAAGAATAAACCTTATACCCAATCATCATAGTTGCATACTTTGAAGTAGGGTTTCTAAAGTTCTTCACTATTAATGCCCTCTTGTCATATTTTGCACTAGTTAGTTCCATCACAACCGAGTTAGTTCCAAATGTATCATACAAGGTTTTCTCTCCTCTATTTTCTCTTCCCCAATTAACATAATGAAAATAAAATGCCCTTTTTCCCTTTTACCCATTTTCAAAACCCAAATAAAATATTGATAAAATTGGTTTTCCTCATTTCTTAATTTTAAAATCACTCAATTTCTCCCAAAACAATTTGATCATTTAAATTCATTCAAAAACATCACTAACATATAATTTAGCCATTAAGTCCATATAAGCCTATTTTAATTTAAATTTACAAAATTCAGAATTTAATTAGATAATCAAATCAAACAAAAATCACAATTCCCAACCCTAGGAATTTTTGTAATTAAGTTAAACACTGGATTAATTTTATTTCTTCTTTCATTCTATTTTCCCCTTTCTTGAAGCACAAAGAATATTTTAATAATAAATATCAACATCATTTAAATTCCTAATATTTCAATTGCAGGAAAACATAGAATTTAAACCATCACCTAAATCAAACATTTATGAGTTTTTTACAACACATAGGGATTCTAGAATAACTCCTAACTCATATTTGGGTTTACATAGGGTCAATTATCACATATCGCACTCAATTCGAGTATGTCTAGGGAATGGATATGAAGGGGTCCCAATGTGACATCTCTGAATTAACCATCATTGGGGAAATAACTCAGACTTGTGTAGCCATGTGGAGGAATAAAAATGTACCAATAACCATTCAATGGACATCAAGGGTACTTTCTCAATGTATATATAGCTAAATCACAACATAATCATCCCAACACGATCCAATATCATATGCATAAAATGACATCTATACATCCATCATATGAATCATAAAATAAATCCTTATGAACATAAATAATCAAGATCCCATTTAATCACGACATAATAATGTATCTCATTTAATTGAATCATAATGATGACCAAACATGTAAATATACAATATTCCAACAACCGACATGTTGAGGAATCTCATCTCAAACATGTGGTGGTTCATACACACCAATTAGAGCTATAAGATGAAGCTAAAACAATGATCTCACATTAACAAGAAGCATACAAGAGGGGTACTACATCCTCCCCCACTAAAATTAGGCTTACTCTTGGAAGTTTCCATAAGAAAGGATAGGTACACCTAGTACATGATCCTTCAAACACATCATACTCACAAATCAATAATCTAGACTCTCACCAAGTTTAGGCACCAAACACAAAATATCCAACTATAGGGGTGCACAATCGAAGTGACCACCCACCACTAGGTACATAACCACCTCAGAGATCACCATAATACCTTCACCTACTACCACCACAACTAATGGAAAATACTGACTACTGGTTCTAATAAACCACAATCAAACAAGGTCCTACTCAAGAACTTTCACAATAGCTAGGAACTCCATCCAGCTACCGACACAACCAACGAAAAGGAACACAAGCTTGTCAACCCTTCCTTATCACAGGGCTAGACACAACACTACCTCACCACCATGCTCACCAAGAGCATGCCTCACCCCCAACTATGGCACTCAACATGAGGTTCCCCCTCAAGTACCACTTGGAAAAAGTGAATATTTTCTAAAACAATAGCTTCTCCATGTGAAATGAGGAACAACATAGGGGTTATTAGAGGGAAAATATCTAGGAAATACCTCTAAAAGGAATAATCACTCTCCAAAAAATGATTCTTATCAACCCCAAAAATATCATAAAACCCGCCAAGGAAGCAACTAACCACTAAGCATAGGAGAAAAATTTAGATCTTCACTATCATGATGCTCAAATATGACCCAACTAATGGTTAAAAAACCTAATAAGATCATGAAATCATGATAAAAAAGGAAACCAAAAACCACTACAGAGATCAAACACTAATCACTCTCCAAGAGAATACAAAAGATATCCAATTCCTAAAACAAAAATTGCATCTTCTAGAATTAAACTAGGAACACCACTAAACAACCAAGGAGAAACTCCTAAAACCCACCAAGATAACCTCAACTAGAAACTTAGCAAGGATAGGCATATATAATAATAAAATAACACAATAATATGTGTTGAAGCACTTTCTAACACACCTTTATAACTTACACTATGACAGAAATAAGTGTAGCTATGAAAATTTTATCTCAAATGACAAAATGTGCATCTTCATGCTATTAACTAACATGGATTTCAGTGCCCAAGAAACCTCAACAAACACTTAGCTAGTGCCAAGACAAGAAGAGAGCACAAAGTTGGTGGACTAAATCACACCCAACCATCTACTAGCAAGAAGATTCAAGCATGATTCAAACACAATTATTCACACATTTAAATTCAATAATATATCATAGAATTCCACAACACTCTCATAAAAATATTTGAATACACTTCTTTCAATTCCAATCACAAAGATATTCACATATATCGAAGCCACTTAAATCTAGAAAATGATATGAATACAAGAATTTCATAAAATTTCTAGACACCCCACAACATCCACTTGCATTTCATTAAGAACAAAATTTTTATGCAATGTGATTCTAATTAACACAAAAGCCAAGACTTAGCATCTTCTCTGCCATCTACTCACTTGTGCATTCTATTAGGGAACAAATATAACATAGAATAGGACAAAAAAATTCAAACATTTAGAATAGCCACCAAAAAGATAAAATACAACCCAAAAGGGATAATTATCAATTCCAACATTAAATATGGGCACAATAAAATAATAATTCAATTGTGACCAAGGGCCACAAACTAGATACATGGAAAAAATTTCACTAGTCCATTCATAAGAAAATTTAAAAAATTCAATGCCAATCCATAATCAATGATTAGAGAGTTCATCAATAACCAAAGTAAAGCATCAAACTTTAAAAAAATGATCACATGAACTAAGTGATTGATATTAGCCATGTTTGAGGGAGTAAGGGCTACACAACACCTTGGGTTACACTTAAACACAATTTACTAATTTCAATTAACTAGCCAACAAAAACCACATTAAGCAAATGCACTTCATCTAGACATGATTACATTATGATGCAAGAAGGCATATGCAAGGTTCACTATGACATCCACATAATTCACATGGAAAATCATAACCAAGGCTATAAGATAAACCAACATAATGCTCCTAATAGGATAATTTCATTTAATATTTAAAAATACACCCCATGCAAGAGGGAAAACAATACAAATTACTCATTTAGGTTCTCACAAGAATTCTAGGGAAACATGATTTGGGGAGATAAGTCACTATCCCAAATATTCTATTATGATAATGTAATATTCCATTCATGCACTAATATAATCATTTCACACATATGATGATATTCCCATAGGAATACAAGATAAAATTCACCATAGGAAACATCACTATAAGATCACATTTTCACCAATTAGGCATAGGACACACACCACATTCATTTTCAATGCATCTATCACATAAGACATTTCACAATGCTCTATCATGAGCTAAAGCATTAACACTCAATTTCAATCAAATGCATCCATATACACACATCCAAGGAGGACACAAGCATAAATAGGACCACTCGAGGGTCATTACACATTCACACTTAACATAATTGAGACATCAAGATGGAAACCACACATGAAAGGAATTCTTAGAAACTCAAGGGTCCAACTAACCATCACAAGCAAGCATTTCTCAAACATATCACAGTAAGGAAAAATAGAAACAATACTTTCTACAAATAAAACAATCACACATGCAAAGAACCAACCAAAGCTCTCACAACTAAATGGACAAAGACATGAACTAGAGATCCCAATGCTACAACATGCACTCTGATAAAAAATATAATGCACTAAGTTGACAAGCTTAGAAAAAAACCTGATATAACATTTTTTTTGAAACACAAAAAAAAAACACTTACAATGCAACATTGAAATGTTTTACTCACAAAATTAATGTGCACAGAGGTGTCACAATGACACAATTCTAGAGACAAAAGGTACTTCACCATTGCATTAAAAAGGTGGTAACTATGAATGTGTGAAATTAATTGATCAAATAACATTGAATCAAAGAAAATTAGACAAGATAATGATCAATCAAATATATATTCTTGATGAAATTCAATTAACATAATAAAGAGATTCAAATTCAAAGCAATAAACATAATTCAAAGAAAATGAACTAAAATAGCTAAGCAAATGATCAATTAACTACATAATCCAATGAATTTTTTCACAAGACTCAATTAGAATTCAAAGCAGGAAAAAACATAGTAATTCAAATGAAATTATAACTAAGAGATGCAAACCTCAATCCCATTGTGGGATTATGCCCAAATTGGGTGTGGAGTGCTTCAATTCAAACAAAATCCATTATTATGCAAAGGAATTGATGAAGAAATGAACTGAAATGACTCACAAGTGCTCTGAAATTGATCAAATTGGGAAATAAATTCAATAGAGTAAGTTTACTTAAAGCTTGTGGATGATTATTATAGAAAAATGCTTGTTATTTATAGAATTTTGAAATCGGGATCAATGGTAAGGTTCAAAAATGCTAATCAATGGATGAAATCAAATGAAAGGAATGGAAATGGATAAAGGATGCATTAGATGATTGATAATCCATGAGACATGGATCAAGGATCAGATCAATAGTTCAAGATCCATGAGAGGCTCAACCAATTCCCTAATTTTTAGAAATTATGTTGGAGCGATGTTGGAGATATTTCCATTTGGGAGGAAATGTTTGAATTTGAAAATTGAATGTTCTAAGGGAATATTCATTGTGCAAGTGGGAAAAGTTGGAGGATTTAGAAAGAAATTAGCTAATTACACAATTAATTAAAATCATTTAACTATGCAAATGGATGAAATTAAGGCTTTAATTAAATAACCATGAATTATTTAGTTAAAGTATGATTATGAAACTTAATTAAATAATTTGGATCATTTAATCAAATGATAATGGAATTAGTGTGGAAAAAAGTGAATTAACTAAATAAAATTGATTTATTTAATTAATAGAGAGAAAAGTTGAATTTAGCTAAATAACTGACATTATTTAATTAAATGGATGGATTAGGTGAAATAGACTAGGAATAGTGTTAGTACAAGAAATAAAGTGTGATATCATCAAGAAAATTTTAAGTGTCTACATTTTTCCCCTCTTTGAAGCAATACACTCATTGTGTTGTTTCAAAGAACTAATACTACTTGAATCAAAATTAAAAATTTCCCTAATTTTTCTGATGCCCCATTGTGCCCAAACAAAAGAAATGACTACTGGTATACTACCCCCTTGATAGTTTGAGCGAAGAAAACTATTTTTTGATTGGGCTTGCAACATTGCTACAAGAGTGGTTCTACTACACAAAGGATGAATTTTTTTTGGAAATGTGTGCCTCAATCTCACAGGCTGAAACCTCTGAAAGGGTGAAGTCAGCATGACATACTTTGAGTTTGGACAACTAGCAATTGAAACCTTGTTGAACAGTTCTGGTCACTGTGACCATGTTTCAGTCTTTCTAAGTGGACCTGTCACTATGACTTGTTATGTTCAGTATAACCTTCTATCGAGTGGAGATCTCTAGCTGACAAGCCATTCTTATAGTATATTGAGGAGACCCTTGGCCGATAGGATTCCTTCGGTGTGAAGTGCCAGTGATAGCCAAAGTCTCGTCGATAAGGTGTTACACATGGAGTCATCGGCGTAACATATAGTGGCTTGGTATTAAGTCTTAACAATGAAGTAATGTCTCATCGACAACGTTTAGTTTGAAGTCTTTAGGGAGAGTCTTGAATGTTTGGTATGACTCATACTGACAAGGAAAGTCTTTCCAATTGTTGTTTAGTGCTCGGTATGACTTGAGGCTTCAGGGTAATGTCTTAGCAAAAGAGATAAGTCTTGCCGACTGTTGAACACTTTGAATACCTTGTGAACATCGATGTGATGTCTTGGCGAAAGATGATTGTCTCACTGAATGGAATTCTATAGTCTATGTGACTTTGGAGCTTCGGTATGATGTTTCACTGATAGCGATAAGTCTTGGCGATAGTGATACAAGGGATAATCATCGGTATGAGGTCTTGGCGACACGGAAAAGTCTTAGTGATAGTTTTCTAGACTCGGTATAACATCTTACCGATAGTATGAACTCTTGGCAATATCGAATGCTAGCTTTGTGGCATCGAGGAGACATGGTTAGTGTCTCATTGACATGCCAACACAGGTTGAACACCTTTGATCGAGTGAAGACTATCCAATGTGGCTTGTATTCGACCAATCAGAGAAGTCGAATGGGAACCACTAGTAGTTGGACTGTTGCGGCCGTTACTGAGAGGAAGTTCAATAGACTGGAAGTAAATGGATTTACTCTGCAGTTGTTGATATTGTCTGGTTCGATGGTTGGATGATTAGTTCGACATATGGAGGTTTGATGAATTGTTCAATGTGTATCAGTGTGAGTTCCATTCTGTGAAGAATGTAACGTGAATGTTTTGTAGCAAGGTTGATCACTGTGAAAGATGTTGTAAAATGACATCAGAAAGATAAGTCTGATCTTTGTATCTAATCTCTATTACTGTAATACAAAGTGACTTCTCTTGGTGTGGTAGGTTTTTCTCTCGTAAGGTTTTTCCCACGTAAATCTGGTATTCATATGTGTTTTTCAAATACTATGTTTTTGTTATCTCTTTCAAGTGCATCTTAATTGGACTGTAATTGTAAAATTTAAAAGTTTCTATGCATTCTTCCTTAAGGTTTTGATGTTAGGAGAGTTGTTTCCGCAACTTTTCTTTCCTTACAAGTGGTATCAGAGCCAGGCTAGTTGTGTTATCCTTGTGGGTACGTTGGGTTTTTGAGTCAATTCTATTTAGTGGGAGTCTTGTAGGATTTTGTTAATTCGAATTACAATTTGAGATGGCTAGCATGTCAGGAAAGATTGAAATAGATAAATTCAATGGCAGAAATTTTGAGTTGTGGAAACTCAAAATGGAAGATCTTCTAGTGGATTGTGATCTTTGGATTGTTGTGTTTGGAACTAAACCTATAGGAATGAAGCAAGAAGATTGGGACCTTGTAGATAGAAATTCTAAGGGGTTGATAAGGCTCTATTTGGCAGACTCCGTTCTTCTGAATGTGCATGAAGAGAAAAGTGCATCTTCTTTGTGGCAGAGACTGGCATCTATTTATTAGGGGAAGTCCATGGTGAATAAACTGTTCCTGAGGAAGAAGTTGTATGCTTTGAGAATGCATGAAGGAGGGTCTATAGCTGATCATTTGAACACATTCAACATGTTGATTGCATAGTTAACATCTATTGGTGTGAAGACTGATGAAGAGGATCGTTGTATGCTTTTATTGTGTTCTTTTCTAGACTCTTGGGATCACCTAGTGATGGCTATTGGGAGTACAACATCCAATTTCAAGATGGAAGATGTTGTTGGCTTTATTATCAGAAGAGATGAGAAGGAAATCTTCTAAGATGGCGAAGGAGGCTCTTGCTGTTAGAGGAAGATCGAAAGAGAAAGGCAAGAAGAAGGACAAGAAATCCAAATCCAAATCAAAAGGGAGATCAAAGTCTCCTGGAAAGAAGTCCAAGGTGAAGTGCTGGAATTGTGGGAAACCTAGTCATGTCCGAAAGGATTGCAAAGAGGAGAAAAAGAAGAAGAAGATCTCTTCCGATAATTATTCTTCTCAAAGTGATGCAAACACCTTCATTGTAGCCTTGGCTACACAGGCATCAGATGATGTCTGGCTGATTGATTCTAGAGAATATTTCCACATGACATCTCATAGAGATTGGTTTACAAAGTATGAAGAATACGGCAGTGGAAAGGTTTACTTAGCAAGTGATTCAACATTGGAGATTGTTGGTCGTGGAAGAGTCAGAATCCAATTCCCTAATGGAAGAGTGAAGGGAATCGAGGATATGATGCATATACCAGGTTTGGCTCAAAATCTGATGTCTGTCAGTAAGCTGAATGATATTGGAGTGCAAGTCACCTTCTCTGGAAATGGCTGCAAGATGACTAGAGGCTCAATGGTGCTAGCAAGGGGTGCTCGTATTGGTACCTTGTACAAGCTGGATGCACATATTGTTCAAAGTAACAGTGTCTCTGTCAAGTCCTAGAAAGCTACTCATGGAGGTAAAGAGGGAAATGTTCCTAATTGTCTAAACTCTATGGAAGTTAAACTTCCAGTAGAAAAGACTATGCTTTGGCATCATAGGCTAGGCCACATTGGATAGAAAGGTTTAAAAACCTTGAAGAATAAAAACTTGGTTGAAGGGCTTGATGATTGTAACCTTGAATTTGAATTATGTGAACACTATATAAATGGAAAACAACACTGTATTTCTTTTTATTCCAATCCTCACAAATCTTCAGGTTTGCTTGATTATATTCATTTTGATGTATTTGGTCCAGTGAATGTTCCTTCTTTGTCTAAGTCAAGGTACTATGTATCGTTCATTGATGATTATTTGAGAAGAACATTTGTTTATTTTTTGAAAAGTAAATTAGAAGTGTTCAGTCAATTTAAGGAATTTAAGAACCTTGTAGAAAATTAGATTGGAAGAAAAATCAAATGTTTAAGGACTGATAATGGCAGTGAATTTTGTTCTGATGATTTTGAGAGGTATTGTAAAGACCATGGGATTAAAAGACATAAGACTACACCTTATACTCCACAATAAAATGGAGTTGCAGAAAGGTTCAATAGGATAGTGATGGAGAGAGCATGAAGTATGCTAAGTAGTGCTGGCTTGGAGGAGAAGTTCTGGGCTGAGGCTATTGCTACTACTTGTTACTTAATAAACGATTCTCCAAATTCTGCTCTTGTTGAGAAAACACCTTTGTAAGCAGGGTCTGGTAAGAAGCCCTCTCTAAGACACATTCATGTTTTTGGCTGTGAGGCATATGCATATGTGTCGTATGAGAAAATATCTAAGTTGGAGAACAAGGCTATCAAATATATTTTTATTGGCTATAGTGCTAGTATAAAAGGATACACGTTTTGGAATCCTAATATGAAGAAGGTTCTGTATAGTAGAAGTGTTATCTTTTGTGAGCTAAAGCCTTCTACCTTGGATCTATAGTCAGAGACAAAGTCTGATAACAAGAAGGATGTAGTTGGAATTCCTTTGACACCATAGAAAGAGGAATTGAAAATTCAAAATGTACCTAAAACTGAGGAGAGCTCAAGCAGTTCTGAAAGTTCAGAAGAAGAACAACAACCTCAGCCTCAGCAAGTGAGGAGGTCAACTCATGAAAGAAAACAACCTAATAGGTATGGGTTCTCTTTGATAGATTCTACTTGTGCCTATGCTTTGATTTCTAGCACTGATGAGCCTAGGACTATAAAAGAGGCATTTAAAATGTTTGATTCAAACTCTTGGTTGGAAACCATGAATGAAGAAATGGCATCATTAGAAAAGAATGATACCTGGAGTTTGGTTCCCTTGCCTAAAGGCAAAAAAGCTATGGGCTACAAATGGGTATTTAAGAAGAAAATAGGTCTAGATGGTAGTGTGGAAAAGTACAAGGCGAGGTTGGTTGCAAAAGGTTATTCCCAAGTAGAAGGAATTGATTATGGGGAAAACTTTTCTTCTGTAGCTAAGCTGACATCTATAAGATTTCTTTTGTCACTTGTAGTAGTGTATGACTTAGAGGTTGAACAAATGGATGTGAAGAAAAAATTTCTTCATGGTGATCTTGAAGAAGAAATCTATACATCCCAGCCTAAGCACTTTGGTGAAAAAGGTAAAGAAAAACTAGTTTGCAAGTTAAAAAGGTCTTTGTATGGGTTAAAGCAATCACCTAGGATGTGGTACCAGAAGTTTGATACTTTTGTATAGGATTTGTTAGATCAAAATCTGATCATTGTGTGTATTATAAAGTTGAAAGTGATTGAGTGCTTATTATTGCTCTCTATGTTGATGATATGGTGTTCATAGGCAATAGTAAGTTGATGATTTCTGATCTTAAGTCTTAGTTGTCTGCTAAGTTTGAAATGACAGATCTTGGTGTAGCAAGGTATATTCTAGGGATGGTAATAACTAGGGACAGGAATAGTAGAAAACTTTGGCTCAATCAGAGTAAGTATATCAGAATTGTTCTAGAGAGATTTTGCATGAATGATTGCAAGAAGCTAGTTGTTCTAGTCTTGCAGGGAACGAAGCTATCTAGTGAAGACTGTCCAAAATATCCTACTAAGATGAAGGACATGACCAGTGTACGCTATGCTAGCACGGTTGGTAGTCTTATGTATGCAATGGTTTGTACAAGGCTAGACATTGCTCAAGCAGTGGGAGTACTTAGTCAGTTTATGGCTATCCCTAGAAGAGAGTTTTCAAATATTTGAAGGGAACTTTAGAATTTTCTTTGTGTTACCATGGGAACTTGGTTGAATCATAGAGAACTATTAGTATTCAACGTTATGTGGATTATGATTGGGCAGGGAACATTGACAGTAGGAGGTCCACCAGTGGATACATTTTCATGATGAATGGTGGTGCAGTGAGTTGGATGAGTAAGCAGCAGGTTGTAGTCGCTTTGTCCACTACAGAGGCTAAATACATGGCAGCTACACATGCTTGTCAAGAAGAAGTTTGGTTAAAATGTTTGTGTTCGAACATTGGTTTTGATGCAGGGCAAATAACTATTTTCTGTGATAGTTAGAGTGCAATTTTTCTAGCAAAGAATCCTACTTTCCATGCCAAGACGAAACATATAGATGTACAGTACCATTTTGTATGGGGATATGGTGGAGGATGGAAAGGTCATTTTAGAAAAATTTGACACTCTGGTGAATGTTGCAGATGCATTGACGAAGCCAGTAAACACAGACAAGTTCAGGTGGTGTGCCAGTTTGATGGGCCTCAGTGCCCATGATTTTTAGTAAGTTTTGTTGTGCTTTGGAGGTTCGTGTGTGATCTTCGTCAAGTGGGAGATTGTTGGAAATGTGTGCCTCAATCTCACAGGCTGAAATCTCTAAAAGGGCCAAGTTGTTATGACATGCTTTGAGTCTGGCCAACTAGCAGTTGAAACCTTATTGAACAGTTATGGTCGCTCTGACCATGTTTCAGTCTTGCTGAGTGGACATGTCGCTATGACTTGTTATGTTTGGTATAACCTTCTACCGAGTGGAGATATCCAGCTAACAGGCCATTCTTATTGTATATCGAGGAGACCCTTGGCCAATAGACTTTCTTTAGTGTGAAGTCCCAGTAATAGCCAAAGTCTCGCCGACAGGGTGTTACACATGGAGACATCGGAGTAACATATGGTGGCTTGGTATTAAGTCTTAACAATGAAGTAATGTCTCACCGACAATGTTTAGTTTGAAGTCTTCGGGGAGAGTCTTGAATGTTTGGTATGACTCATACAGACAAGGGAAGTCTTTTCGACTATTTTTTGGTGCTTGGTATGACTTGAGGCTTTGGAGTAACATCTCAGCAAAAGCGATAAGTCTTGTCGACTGTTGAACACTTTGAATACCTTGTGAACATCAGTGTGATGTCTTGGCGAAAGACGATTGTCTCACTGAATGGAATGCTATAGTCTATGTGACTTTGGAGCTTTGGTATGATGTTTCACCGATAGTGATAAGTCTAGGAAATAGTGATACAAGGGATAATCATCGGTATGAGGTCTTGATGACACAGCGAAGTCTTAGCAATAGTTTTCTTGACTCGGTATAACATCTTACCGATAGTATGAACTCTTGGCAATATCGAATGTTGGCTTTGTGGCATCGGGGAGACATGGTTAGTGTCTCACCAACATGCCAACATAGATTGAACGCCTTTGACTGAGTGAAGACTATCCAATGTGGATTGTATTTGACCAATCAGAGAAGCTGAATGGGAACCACTAGCAGTTGGACTATTGCGGTCATTACTGAGAGGAAGTTCGACAGACTGGAAGTGAATGGATTTACTCTACATTTTTTGATGTTGTCTGGTTTGATGGTTGGATGATTAGTTAGATGAATTGATGTTTGATGAATTGTTCAATGTGTATCAGTGTGAGTTCTATTCTATGAATACTATAATGTGAATGTTCTGTAGCAAGGTTGATCATTGTGAAAGCTGCTATAAACTGACATCAGAAAGATAAGTCTGATCTCTGTATGTAATCTTTATTACTGTAATAAAAAGTGACTTCTCTTGGTGTGGTGGGTTTTTCTCCCATAAGGGTTTTCCCATGTAAATCTTGTGTTCGTATGTTTTTTTCAAATTCTCTATTTATGTTCTCTTTCAAGTGCATCTTAATTGGACTGTAATTGTAAAATTTAAAAGTGTCTCTGCATTCTTCCCTAAGGTTTTGACGTTAGGATAGTTGTTTCCGCACCTTTTCTTTCCTTACAAAAATAAGTCCTAAAAAGACTCAAACATGGACTAGGTTGAAGAAAATTCTAGAAAAATGAATTTCAAGGTCAAAACTTGAGGTTTAGGTAGGTGCATATTCTCATTTTAGTAAAATTCTAGCTCATTTGTGCACTATACTTTTGAAAATTATAAGTTCTTTGTAAGATCCTGTGAGAGTTTGATAGAGAGTACCTGCTACAATGGAGTTCATCGTGAGCACTAGGGATTGAGCTAATTGAGTCTAAGAGTACTAGTTCCCTCCTAGGATAGGAAACCAGGTATGTGCCTTGAAAAACTTACCTTGTGACTTTTTCCATTAGCAAAATTTAGCATAGAACTTACGAAAAAAGGCACATGACTTTGATTCTAATGTGCCTTTTCCATTGGCATTGCACCTTTGTACAAAGGTGTGATACCTCTACAAAGGCATGTTTTCCCTAAATTGATGGTTATGCATTTTTAATAAAGCCATGTGACTATCCTACATGAATGCAAAACCTTTGTGTGATTGTAAATTATTAATAGGGTGTGCCTTTGTAATAGCCCCACATATTTGTAAAAACATTGTGCTTATGTAATTTGGCAGTCCTATGCTATTGTCTAGAAGGACAATTTTGTAATTTTTAGGATTTTTACTAAGATTTTCTTACTCTAAGTTTTCCAATTTGACTTTGTGTGCATTTTTTGTGTAGGTCCCTTTACTACCCTTATCATCTTAAGAGCACTGATCAATGTTGTTGGACCAAAGAGTAGGTTTTGATCTAGAGGAGACCATGTATTTTCATGTCTTTAGGTTGTGGTATATTTTTCACATGCCTTAGATTTAGGCACATTATGCTTTGATGACTACAATTGTAGAATGATGGCGATCAGAGACTACAACCTTTCATTTCTCAAATGGTGAGTCCACCATTACCCTATAGGATGTGTGGTGTATTCTGTGCATTTTAATTCATGGTGAGCATGTAGTGTATGACACCAATTGAGCTAGACAGGCCCTACTCCATGTATTAGGAGTACGACGAGTTTCTTTGGTTGAGGGTCTAGTGGACTCGAGACCTTTCATTGACACTACTTCTAGCATTACCTTGGTTCTTATTGTCTTGATCATGGGTACCTTTTTTCTTGATCATTGATCCCAACACTTTAGCATTAGATGGGGTGTTTCCTTGGAGATCATGCTATAGGATGCAACCCACTTTTCCTAGGGTCGTTGTAGTCTTGCACACTTGTACCATGACATGCATCAAGTTTTCTATAGAGGTAGTGATGCACTATCAGCTGGCTACACCATGCTACATATTTGGGCATGGGAGCATATTGTAATTCTACATCCTCTTTGTACACTTTGTTGGTGAGATTGAGAGCCATTTATATATCAGTATGAGGTAATTTTGAACCACCACCACATGGGTGAGTTATCATATTGGAGGAATATTCTTGATGATATGGTAGAGTTTACTTGGAGGCCCTAGCAAGGCTGCAAGCCCTGGGATGACGATGATGAGAATTTTTTTTACTACTACCAAAGCAGATGGTTGATTGGGTGCAACAACACCATTATTGAGATATACCTACTTGATAGGTGTATGTGATTGTAGACACTTACAAATTTCCTAAATGATATCATACACTCAAATCAGGTATACTAACACCATTTTATCCTCAAACCCATCCTCTTTTCGCTTAATTGATTAAATTAGCCTATCTATTTAATTAATTATGTCATCTTCATCTATTATATAATTAATCTAATTGGGTTAATTAATCCCTTTCCATGCTAACATTTTGTCCTATTAAATTAAATAAATCCAATTATTTAATTTAAATCCCTAAGTCCTCTTATTAATTAAATAGCCCTAAGTTATTTAATTAAATATCATATCACTTTCCCCCTTTTTAGTAAATCACTTTATTTAATGAATATCATGAAATTCCCCTCAATTGCATAATTAACATTGCTTTAATTATCAATTAGTTATTAATCTAATCCCCCCACTTGCAAGGGAATATTCCAAAGGAATATTACTCCTTTGCACATTCCTCCTAAAGGAATATTCCCATGGAATATTCCTTCCCCTTTTGCACATTAAAACTTTTTTTTAATTTGCTAAATATCTAATTTCCCCACAACCATGAGAATATTTCGAAGAATATTCTCTCTCCTCACTCATTTGAAAAAAATGAATATTCTTCTTCCTAACAAACTTACAAGACTTCTTCTCCACTGATGAGAATCCATGATCCATGTTTCATATTTCCTTCATTTTTGACCATTGATTAACCTTTTAAATCTCAACCCTTCATTTCTCATTTGTCCTATAAATAGGTCACTATTTGGAGACAAATGAATCCATATTTTAAAAGAGAAAACTTATGTTGTTAAAATCACTCACTTGCACTCACATTTAACATCATTTTAGCTTTATTTACTTGCATATTAGCTTAGCTTCCATTAATGGATTCCAGAATAACATAAATGCATCCATTTAGTCTATTGTGTAATTAGGGTTTCAATCTTTTTAGCCTAAAATCCATTTAGATTAGCTTTGCATACACCCATATCAATCATCTTAGTCTACATCATGTTAAAATATCTTGCATCATATTAATTTAGCATTTAAATCATGTTTTCATACATATCTTTCATCAGTTTTGTCGATTCTCTTCAATAGAATCTATCGGAACAGGCTCATTTATCCATGGGATTGGGAAAGGGTCACCATTCCATATCAATGTGACACCATTCCCCCAATAGGATAAGTTTCAATGGATTAGAATAGTTGTTTCTAAAGCTTTCATAGTTTAATATGTTAATTTTTAATGGATTCTTAGTCTAGTTTTCATTTGATTGATCTTATTGGATTGATGTTTAGTGACATAATTATGCTTTGAATCCTCATGGATCAAGTGTAGTTGGCCCATACTAATCCGTCGATCACATGTTGGTGCTAGAAGGAGAGAATGAACTAACCAATCTAACAAATTTCTTGTCAAATCTTCATTTTCCTTGTGTTTTTAGGTACAACGATGTTATCGATTATCAATTGACACATTTGATGACATGTCACTCTACAATGATGCACATGTGATTTCAGTTTATCAAAACATAATTAAAATAACAACGCATAATTAATTTCATTATCACATTAATATAGCGATGCTAATTTAATTTTTTAGCATAGAATTAATTTCTCTTTAGAAATGTAATTGATATGTCAACGCATTTGACCTCCCTATTTACTATAGAGGGCCACTATCAATTTTTTAATACAATGATGCATATCCTATACAATGACACTATTGAAGAATTTCAGTGACACAATTGATTTCAACACTGCAAATTAATGGTAAGAAAAACAAAACTTGATTTTTTTGACATATGTTTGAATTTTTTGGCTTTATCTAATCCTAACATGTCTCTAATTTATTGTTCTAGTTTTTTTGACTATCTAGTTTTGCAAGTTTGGATGATAAAATTTGAAGTGAAGGATCAATTTCTCATTAATTATATAATTGTAACAAGTGTTTTGACACTTATGGGGCAATTATAACCCATTTATGATGCTTTTATTTCACTTTTTAGGACTAAAATAGATTTATTTTGGGATTTAAAATGAATGTTCAAATTGGTTAAAACTGAACCCTCACATCATTATGCTTGTTGGTTTTAAAATTGAACAATATAACTTCCATATTTCATTTGGTGCTTAGAATGAACATGTGTTTGATTTTTCTACATGTTCTTGTTGTGCATACCCAATCCCCTTGCACTTCATGTGATATTGGGTGAAGAGAAATAGACAAGTCCACTTTTCTTCTTGGAAGTGCTTATCCTCTCCCCTCGCACTTATTAGCAATCTTGGGTGATGAAAATCATTTTATGCTTCAAATATGTGTTACCCATTAGAGGGCCTACCTTCCAACTTGTGAGAGGGAACAAACCAAGTGGTGATTTCTATCTGACTCGCTATATAAATAATTTGGAGTGATGAAATTCACTAACCAACTGGTTGTGGTTGTCCCATACCAACGAAAGTCTCCCCTAGTATCCTTGTGATATGTTAAAACCCTTAGATGTTTCTAAGGACTAGGATGCCTCTTAATTGAGTGAATCACTACATGTATGGCACTAGTATATCCAATATATGGTCTTTAAAAACCTTGATGTAGTGGCTAACCAAGTCCAATTTTGAAACATATTTCAATGTAGTGTATGGAAGTAGCACTGCGCCCAGAAGTTACCATTTCTAGTTTTTTATTGAGGCAATAAAGAAAATGGGGAAGGGACTCCTTTGTTTGGTGGGTCAAGACATTGCATTTCCTTGATATATCCTATTTTTCCATTTCATCTTCATGGATTAATCATCTCTTTCGATGATGGCAAGCGTATTGAGAAGTACGTACTTGATCTATCTAGGATTATAAATGCTTGAGATTCAATTTAACACTTGCTTGATTCCAAAACAATTGAAAATAAACATCAACAAGTCTTTTCAAAATTTCACACCCTTTCATCTAAGTATGGATACCCTTTGACAAAACCTTGATATTGATACTTGTCCTAAGGATTCATTCTTAGAGACTTCTAAATATTTTTGTTTACATATCAATCCATACTTCCCAAAGCTAACCTAGGTAACTATGCCCCTAACTCCATCCTTTCCACAAAATGAACTTTGTGGAATTGATGATGTTTTTGACATAGACATTTAGTTTGAACTTAATAAATACAAGTTTTTGTGGTAAAAATAAACTCATTTAAGCAAGATAAATTGACAAATTGAACCCCACATGACCATTTGGCATCTAATCACTCCAGTTAAACAACCCAACTTTACACCCACTATCATTGAACCAAAATTTAACTCATTGAAGGAGAAAAAACTAATAAAATTAATAGTTTTAGAAGCTTCACTTTTGAAACAAAGGAAACACCAACCCAGTGGAGAAACACAACATACATCATAGAAAAAGAAGAGGAACAAGTTGATATTATGACTGGAAGGCCCATATTAACACCACCTGCATGGCAATAAATATCCTCTTTTTCATGATCTTGAACCTCTCTAAATGATCTCATGCAAAATAAAAATTCCCAAGAGAAGGTCTACATGTCATCACTTCAAACTTAGACATCATAGTCCAAAAGCTATCAAACAACACATTGTGGCACTCTACCAAAATAAGAATAGGTTGTTAAGGAATTTTTATAGATGTATTCCACTGAATAATCCAGAAATGTATGCCCAATTTAAACTTATCATTTAATTCAAACATTAGTATTTTTCACAAACTTAGGCTTGTCTTAAATGATCTCACACAAAATCAAAATCCCCAAAAGAAGGTCTACATGTCGCTATTTCAAACTTAGACATCATAGTTTAAATTATATTAGAAAATGTATCCTAATGTAGTACCACAACCAAGATAAATCACTAAGGAGACATTTTCTATGCTATTTCATGAACAAACCAGATCTACACATTTTACAAGAACTTCTCCTTGATCAAGGGATTTGAAAACTTTAGAGGTCTAGCATGTTTCTCACCACCTTGTTCTTTGAAAACAAAGGTCCACTCTAAATCAACATTGGGTCACAATTCTACCCTAAAGAACCACAAGTTCATAAACATCCTTTATCCAAACAACAAATAATCAAATCTTCAAGTCAAAAGTGTTGTCCCAAAATATTTGCAAAAAAATCACTCCCCATAACATTCATCTTTTCATCTCCCACTACCATCATTGCTCCAAAATGACTTAGAGAGTCCCTTTTACCTATATTTGAGTCAACTAGAGAGTTAAAACATTACAAATCTCAACACAACTCTCCCAGAGGTGACCCAAAATTTATGGTAAAAACAAGATCACAACACAAGAATCATGGAGAAAACCAAAGTTCCATTCACCTCAAATAATCCCAATCTTTAAGAATTTGATCCAAGAAGTCATGTTACCCCATCACAATAACCCTCATCTCCATTAGGGCCATATGAGATAGAATATGTCACAAACAACCTATTTGGGCTTACTAGGAAAGAAATCATGGAACATCAAGCCTTAGAAAACATAACTCCAGTTTCCCCATCTTTTGTTGCACAATCATTGACCCAAGGCTCGACTTCATCCACCATTCAAACAACTCCATCACTAGGGCTAAATCAAACATCTATTCCTAGTCTTGCAACTAGTCTTTCCAAGGACTTTGGTCACACTCTTCCATTTGAAAGCAACACAATTGTGGGTACTCTCAACACCACTCCATCCAAAACAACCACTTAAACACCAAAATTTGGTGCTCCTCCTATTCTCGAGGATCCCCTATATCCATACAAACAACTTACACTCCATTACTCCATAAAAACCTCAACATATCAAGGACACCCATCTTCATCCATACCCATGAGTACCACAAGTGTGCCCAACATAATGCAAAGTAGTGTAGACCAAGTGTCACAAGTAGACCCAAAAAGGTAATACGCTTATGCAAAATCAACCTTAACGCAACATGGAACATCATCCAATCCTCTCATTGATACATCAAACCCAGAAATTTCCAAAAACACATCTATCCCATCCATCATCAACCATCATCAACCAACATCAAAACAATCCCTTGATCACAAATCCCATTAACCAAGGTAATACCATGGTCACATCTCAAACACAAGGGAATCTCCAAAACATCGATCAAGGGAACCCTTTCAATCAATAGACTCAAGGTCCTAATGTTCTCTTAACATCATAATACCTAATGACACAATCATCCTCTTTACCATTTGTCCCTCATGTCATGCAAAATCAAATGGTACCTCAAACTTACATTCCTCCACCTCAATCCACTATCTTGCAAGGAATGTTAAACCAAGCGAACCCCCAATCTCTTATCAACAATCTAGAACCCACTCAAAACATCAACACCCAAAACCCATCACAAATTTCCCAACTACTAATTCATCCTACCTTGAAAACACATTCCCTAGCTTTACAACAAGCACAACAAGCTTATCATCAAGTAGTCCAATAGTAACAACAACAACAACAAGAAGAAGCAACCCTAGAAGCACAACAATAGCAAGCAACCTTAGTTGCACAACAACAACAAGCCCAACAAGCATCCTTAGTCACACAACAAGCAGCCTTAGTCACACAACATCAACATCAAGCACATCAAGCAGCCTTAGTCACACAATAACAAGCACAACAAGTAACCTTAGTCACACAACAACAACAACTACAAGAAGCAACCCTAGCAGAATATTAGCAACAAAATCAAGCAGCGTTAGCAGCACAACAAGTAGCCTTAGTAGCTCAACAATAGCAACAAGCTCAACAATATTCCCAACAACAACAATTGATCACACAACAACAGCAACAACTGGGTTTATACTATAAACCTCAACAAAACATTGTCAAATCGAACACGTTAGGAACATATACACCTACACCATCATAACCTTATCCTACACCACCATACACACCATACAACACCTCATCATATCATAAATCCCATGTACACTTCATCCACCATCCCACAATATGCAACATATGTTCCTCCACCAAGCCCACAAGACAATATGGCATCGCAACTCAAGGTGCTAACACAAGAAATGCAGGATATCCAAATGGGAAAAATGAAGAAACCCCATACAAAAAAATTATGCCCATATCCATTTGATGAAAACATCACAATGGTACCATTCCCTCCTATTTTCGAAGTTCCCAAATTTGAAAAATACAAAGGGAGAGGAAGTCCTGTAGACCATGTCAAAGAGTTTAACAACATGTGCATGGAGGTTGCCTACAGTGAGTCCTATTTGATGTGCCTCTTTCCATGAATCTTGATAGGCCTAGCCATCGATTGGTTTTCCCAGTTGCCTCCAAGTATCAAAACCTTCTAGGAAATCATTAAAAAATTCATAGATCACTTCTCCTTTAATCTTGACTTGGATGTAAGCTTATAAGATTTGTACACTTAAAAAAAACAAAGGGGAATCCTTCACCAATTTCTTGCAATGATGGAGACAAAGACCTAGTAAGAGCAAGTGGCCCATTCCTGATGAGCAACAAGTGGGGATTATCATAGAAAATATAGATCCAGATCTATCCTTTCACTTAAAGATGTAGTGCATTACCTTTTATTATGAGCTTGTCCCTAGATCCTTAACATTGAGAGAGATCTAATCTCACAGGGAAATACTCAAGCCTACAAAGACAATTGCCCATCAACTAGTTGAAATGACAAACCTCGTGTTTGGGCTAAGAACAAGAATGTAAAAAATGATGGAGTGGTAGATGCTAAGGTGGTCCTAAGTGCTCCTAGGCCAAACAACAATCAAATAGCTAATGTTCAACCAATTTTACAAAAAACAAGACCATCACAAAACAATTAGTTCAACAACACTGAAACACAACAATGACGAACTCACAACAAGAACAACTATCCAAAATGCTAGTATACACAGTTATCAGAACCCATTAAAACTATCATGAAAATTTTGGTAGAGCCAAACTTGAGGATGAAGATGATCTATCTATGGCTCTTTATCCTATCATTCTTGCCATGGCATCAATCCATCACATCATTCATCCTATTTATTACATTTCCCATCTTCATCCTTGTCATAGCTTGATATTGTGAGATATCATATCCCCTTAGTACTACTTGGCATATTCCTAAGGTCAGCTTGTCTTGCCTATATCGAAGTAGTCTATTGCATCACACCAAGGGAAATTTGTTATGGATCAAATTGGGTTCTTGTATATCTTAAGGTGATTGGAAATCTCATCAAAAACCCCTAAACATTTAGAAAATGTAGAAAAACACAAGAACATCCAAATATTGAAAAATCCCAAAATATTTGAAAACTCATCAAACCCCAAAACATCCAAATATCAAAAAATCCCTAAACATTCAGATAGAAAAAAACATAAAAACATTAGAAACATTCAAAAGACCTAAATAACATCAAATATATTAGAGAAAACCCTAAACAACCTCAAATAAACCTAAAACCAAAACATTCACATAAAGTTTCAAAAAGATAAAAAATAGCCTCAAAACATTTTTAAAATACCAAAAATATTGAAATATTCTAGAAAACCCAAAACCATCCATCCCATTTTGCTTTCACCCACAAAAAATCTTTCATCCATAATAAATCAAACTGTCATCTTCAACCTTTGGTGAAATAAATAGAAAACAAGTGTCACAAGTCATAAAGTGAGAACCTAAGTGTCGAAATCTAAACTTCAGACCATAGCTAAATGAGTCAGTGGAGTTTGTATTAACATCTTATCACACACCTAATCTTAATCAAACTATTTGATAACATGTCCTAGGATGCATCCTTCCTATGATGGATATCAACATCAAATATCACCTTAGCTAAACTAAACTGGCAAGAGATATAGATAACACTGATTGTTTGTCTTTGATCTTTTTTTATGAAATATCTTAATGACCCATTTGTTGGCCTCCTACAATGATCTAACAACTAATCCCTTACAACTGTGATTCAGAGATTGGACATCTAAATTGAATAGCCATTCAATCATCATGAAGGTACATTTAACTTGTCAACCAAGGGACGTGAACTTGAAATGGGTCAGCACAATATGTGCACTAAGGATCCAAAGTAGCCATACTCATTCTACAACTAAGAAAAACATAATGCTAAAGGTAAATTGCTTGGAAAGTAATAACATAAATATTGAACATCAACCAAAAACTATGCTAAGCTGAAATGCATGAAAGAAATGAAAATCTGAGCAAACAAATAGGAAACTGCTATGTCTACTTTGGCTGCAAGAACAGTCACAGAATGGAATTCTAGTGGCTGCAGGAACAGTCAGTGCCAAATTCTTAACTAATTACTGAACATAAAGTAATAACTAAACTAAACTAAACTAAGGACATAATGATCACCAAGTGGTCCCCCTTGGATGAGTATCCTCTAAAACTAATGTAAACTCAAATGCATGGACTTATAACTTCATCTCATTCATAGAAAAACATGAGTACTATAGAGCAGTGTAATTGTATTGTTGAAAACTAAGAATGCAAGTACATCATTAGATCACACAACCTCCTGAGAAGGAGCATCCAACTCTTATTTATATGAAAAGAAGCTACTAACTAAGCAAGGCGGTCAAATCCACAAATTGGGATGACACCATTTTAGGGAAAGAAGAGAAAGTGGAGAGGCAGTTACACATACATGGAATCTAGTCAGATGTGATTACATCAATGTAGATTTAGCACAACAGTAATTCCTATATTCACTCAACAGCAATAAAGATCATTTCCAAGGTCGTTACAACTTGGTTTGCATGAGGAATCTCCTGTCATTGACCTCTTTGAATGATTCCCTTTGTTGACCATTATGGTGAATGACCAGTAGGCAGAATATTCTCAATTTAGTGGCCTCAAATCAAATCTACATGGCAATATTAGTACACACAATAATCGCATATTTGTAACTATCTTAAAGAACATTCATTAATCCACATGTAGAATTAACACAGATAGTCTATATAAGATGTCAATGTCATTAAATATTTGTAGAGATAAATTTAGGCCCAATGTCTATGGTTTTGAGGAAATATCAACATTCAAACATCAAGGTCCATGACAACTTTAACAAATAGATCATAAATTCTTCCAAAATTAAACTATAAAATAGACTCATCATCCCCCCCAACCTAAGGTTTTTCTGGTTCTCCAGCAGGGAAAGGGTTATTCTTCTACTTAGTCAATGCCCTAAAATTTTCAACTGCCAACTATCCTACAACAGTGTTTGTTGTGTGTGAATTAGGATCCCAATAGAACCCTTGTTGTCTATCTAATCGGTTCCATCTTTGTCTCTTTGCAACAATATCATAGTTGTAAAACTTGTAATTTGGCATAGGCCACATCAAGATGGGTGGCAAAAAAGTCAATGGAAGCAAGAATCATCATTTTTTCCTTCCAATCTGTATATATCTATCAATTCTTTTAAGTGTTGTAGCATAGTTCTGTACAGAGTGGGGCTCAGATTGCTTTAGCTCATCAGTTAGGCTATTCCATCTTTGTGACAGGTATCTTTTTATAGTTTCCTCTTTTGTTTTTTCCACCATCTCATATTCACTGTAAATTGCTTCTATCCAAGGCATAATCACCATAGCTAGGTTTGAGAAGCATTTTGTGCCAATCTTTGAAAATGCCCCTTGGGTATCTTGATCCAACCCTAATGGGCAGAGGGATGTTGGATTCCATTTGCTTATAAGCCTCATATTTTTGTCCCCAACTGATCTCATTCTGTACCCAAGACATAAATGCCATTAATTGGACATCCCCAACATATAATAGTGGATTCCAATCATGCTCTTGAGTCACAACATAATTGTGCAAATAGGATTCACACAACAAATTCTTCATCTCATGAGAAGCAATCCGATAAGCATTGAAAAATTCAATAGGAGTCTCAGTGGAAGGGTTCAAACGTATGACAATTCTTTCCAACTTAAAAGAAATATATTCTCCTTTAAATACAAATCATAGATCCTTGGAGTGGACCTGCATTCTACTATTTGGGGTACCAAGGCTATCATATCATCCACTTTCTTCTTTAAAGTAGCAATTTCTGCATTCTTGTCCTCAATCTCCTCATCTCTCTTTTGAATTTCTTTCTTCATCCTGCATTTCTCTTCATTCCATTCCTCTTCTCTTCTTTGCATCTCTTTCCATAAATGCATAGCTACCATGTGTATTGAGAAATTAGGGGGGTTATGTATTCCTACTAGCATTTTTCCTGGCACTAATGCTTGCTCTTCATATAGTACCAGCTATAGGGATTTAGGTTGTTCAATCAATTTTGGCTATGGGGTCTCTTGTTCTTGTTCTTGCTCATGTTGTAGTATCTCTTGCTATAGGATTTCTTGTTGTAGGAAATCTTGATTTTCTTCATACCCTTGATTCTCAACTTGTTCTGCAATATCAATAAGATCTACCAGTGTTATGTTTGTTGCTTTCTTAAATATATCCTCTTCCTCGACATTCACCTGCCCCATTGGAGCTTTTGTGTCCCCCTGTGATATTTCTCTAGACTTAGGGATTTCCTATGGAGGTATATCAAAGGTTGTTCTATCTAGTCTTGATTTCCTGGGAGGGCTATCACATTTTTCTCTGGCTACAGGATGAATAGTGTCAGCCTTCTACTTCCTAGAGCTTGGTACTTCTTTTCTTTATGGATACTTTTTAGCTTTTCCTTTTCTTATTTTTGCTTCTCTTTTGTGCCCTAGTTTTCATTAGGATGCCAAGAGGAAAATCATCATCAGAATCTAGAGAGGAACTTTCTTTGTTTGAATGCTCTATTTCAAAAGAACTAATCTCTATGGTTTGTTCTGCTACATGAGGGTTTGCACTAGGGCCTGTACCAGAGGTTGAAGCACTAGGAGTGGCTTCAACCTTGCTCAATCTCCTGCTAGACCTATGGGGTTAAGGTAAAACCCTTGGTCACAAATTCTCTAGTCTAATTTGATCAATATTTATGAATTCTTCCCAAGTCATCTTAGATACATCATGCAGAGACTTCTCAACTAACAATTTTATCAAACAATGGTGGGAAACGGAATTGTCCCTACCTTTCTAACTCTTTGCTTCCATGATTAAAAGAAGGTGGTAAAGCATGTTCAGAACATTCATCCTTCTCTTGTGCCTCATGTGATTTAAGAGTTTAAAGTGTACATAATGTAGATTTGATTGGCGTCCTTCACAAGCGATATATTTTATAACATGAATAGCTATTTTCTTCCATGGTTTCGGTAGAGAGGCTCTTTTTGCACCTTGTTTGTCCACGCTCAATGGAGGGTCGCTATGTTCTGTAAATTTGGCCCTAGCTGACCTGGCATCTTTGGAAGTAGGGTAATTCTCACCATTAGCAAGCAACCTTGTAACCTCTTCAATTCTTTCTTCAATCGCCAATACTTCTAGCGCTTTTACTGTCTTTTCCTTCAAACAATGTTTGGGAAAATTCTAATGCAATGTATTCATTAAAACCATTCAACATTAAGAAGTAGTCTAACCAACCACAATTTTTGAATTTAGCTTGTGAAGGTTCATCCTATAGTAATACGTCATGAACCATGGGTTCATTCCTAATTAACCCACTTCCCATTGTCTGCAATTAACAATCACTCTGCAAATTTTTCCTTCCTACAATACTGTCAAATTTTTAATGCTAATGTCTTTTGAATTTTCCCTTTTCGTTTTACCTTTTTCTTTCTTTCTATTTTACCATTTTGGCGACTTAAGATTATGACAGGATCAATAATGGTAGTAAATGAGTAATAAAGGAAGGTTATGATGGAGAAAAATGGTGGTGGTAGTTGGTGTCACCTCACACATATGAGTCATCATCTTACTCAGAATTCAAATTGGCTCGATTTAAACTTGTTGATGTAGACTAGTATGGACTGACATGTGGGAAAATTACTCACATATTTTTCTTCCCCCCAACCTAAATTTGAGCATGTGTCCTCACATGCAAGGTGGTAAGGATTATTTGGCAAGGATAGGGAATAATGACATGCTATGGTGAACATCCATATTAATTCACAACTAAATGAATGCACTTAAGACAATTAAGATATAGCAATTAATGTGCACATACTTGGATTCATTGAAGATTCATTACAAAGATTGTGGAGAAAGTATTGGCCCCCTTTTAAGAAATAAGTTGAGTAATTAATGAAAATGAGGTGGAATGATGGAAGAGAGAGAAAGGTGGAGATGGATGGGTGGATGGGTGAAGAAGTGGACTCCCATGGAAGTGGAAGTATTTATTATGACAAGTACATACCTTAATTAGCTAGGAGGGACAATAGGTCTACTTCCTTCAGCTACAAGAATCTCAAGTTTTGCATGTTGAGTGAATTGATGTAGGAACTCCTCTTTGGAAGTTGGCTTGTGATACAATATGAGGTGATGACCATTGACAAGCAACTTAAATCTGACCTAGTTGATAGTAGTGAGTTGAAAAACACCATTGGGGTATACTCTAGCAACCTCATATGGTCCCAGCCACCTTGTCTGCAATTTTCCTGCATTATCTTGATAGCTTGAATCATAGAGCAAGGCCTAATCTCCTAGTTGTAATTTCTTGTCCTTGATGAATTTTTCATGCCACCTTATTCTCTGGTTCTTCACTACCTTTATGTGATGCAAGGTTGCTCTCCTCATCTTATCCAAAGCATTCAGCTGCATGATTCTTTCTATTTGTGCCTTAGAGATATCCATCCCCAAATCTACTGCAATCCTAAGAGTCTTATGTTCAAGTTCAATGGTAATCATAGCTATCTTCCCATACAGTAACTCAAAAGGAGTGAAGCCTGTAGTTGTCTTCTAGGTCATCCTATAGGCCCGAAAATATTTTGGCAGACTCTTTGCCCAATCCTTTTTATGAACAACCATTATTTTGGTCAGAATGGCTTCAATCTCCCTGTTAGTCACCCTAACTTGGCCATTGGCCTAAGGGTGATAAGGAGTAGACTTCCTGTGTCTTATGTTGTACTCATTGACCAGTGCTACAACAAGGTTTGATGTGAATTGAACCCATTGATCATCACTATCTCTCTTGGAACTCCATACCTTGTGAAAATCTCCTCATAAATAAGTTCAACAACCTTATTATCTCCTGCATGCTCCATGGCCTTAACTTCTACCCACTTAGTTACATAATTAGTGCAAACTAAGATATAAGACTTACCAAATCACATGGAGGGTCAATGGGTTCTACAAAATCTAGTCCCCATTTGTCAAATGGAGTGATTGCTACCTGAGGAAAAAGTGGCATCTCATCAGATTTGGTTAGTCTGCACATCCTCTGGCACCAATCACATTTTCTTGTATACCTTCTTGCATCCTTGTTGAGTGCTAGTCGATAATATCATGTGTTAAAAATATTCATTGTTGTCCTTTTGGCTACAAAATTTCCTCCACATGGTTTTTTGTGGCATGCATGCAAAATATTATATGTCTCATCTTCTCTCACACATCTCCTCATGATGTGGTCTGGCCCAGTGTAAGAAAAAATCTAGCAATCCATGAAAAAGGAAAAATCAACACCCTTCTCTCTTTTGGAGAGAAGTGAGGAGAAAATGTCCCTATTAATAGATAATTAGCAATGTCAGCATACTAGGGTGTTTGCACATTTATGGAGAATAGATTCTCATCGGGAAAGGAGTCATCTATGGCTTGATGTCTTTTGATGTAGTTAGCCTTGAAAGAAAATCCACGACAACATTGGCCTTCCCTGGTTTATCCACAATGGTTATGTCAAACTCCTGCATCAACAATAACCATCTTGCCAACTTACCTATGG
The DNA here is from genome assembly GCA_007258455.2 of Sequoia sempervirens. NCBI lineage: Eukaryota > Viridiplantae > Streptophyta > Pinopsida > Cupressales > Cupressaceae > Sequoia > Sequoia sempervirens. The sequence continues at coordinate 236,747,539 of VDFB02047230.1, read as the reverse complement.
TCAAGAGTTTATTCATGAGATATATAACGGTTGCATGATCAGTGTGCACAAAGATTTGATAGCTCATTATGTAGTGCCTAAATTTTTTTAGGGCATAGATTACTCCCAACATTTCTTTTTCTATCACTGTATAGTTGAATTCATCTCCTTGCAAGTTTTTTTTGACAAAATAAATGGCATTTTCAATAGCTCCTTCTTTCTGCCCTAAGACTGCTCCTATAGCATAGTCTGATGCATCTATATGGATGTGAAAATGAAGCTCCCAACTAGGTCCTTTGAGTACAAGAGCATGATTCAAGGTTGTCTTCAAGTCAGAAAATGCTTTGTCACAGTCTTTTGTCCATTGAAATTCAGCAGCTTTGGTGAGAAGAGTATACAATGGTGTTGCTATTTTGTTGAAACCCTTGATGAACCACCTATAATATCCTACATGTTCCAAGAAACTCCTAACATCTTTTTCTTTTGGAAGTGTGGGTAGATTTTTTATCACCTCAATCTTTGCAGGATCTATTTGAATTCCTTTGTGAGAGAGATGTAGTGGCCTAGAACTACACCTTCCTGCATCATCACGAAACACTTTTCACTATTTAGAGATAGATTGTGATCTTCAAATATTTGTAAGAATCTCCTAAGATTTTCCAATGCTTCATTGAAATCAACACCATAGGTGGTGAAATCATCCATATAAATTCCATGCATTCATGAGAGATGTCTGAAAATATGCTAATGATTGCCCTCTAAAAATTTGTGGGTACATTACATAAGCCAAATGGAAGTACCGAGTAGGCATAGGTTCCAAATGGAAAATTAAAGGTGGTATTCTCCCAGTCCTAAGGTGCAATTTGGATATGGTTGTATCCATTGAATCCATCTAGAAAAGAAAAGTATTGCTTTCCTACAAGTGATTCCAAAACTTGATCTATGAAGGGTAAAGGAAAATGGTCCTTTTTGGTAGCAGCATTAAGTTCCCTTTAATCAACACAAACTCGTCACTTCCCTCCTTTCTTGGGAATAATCACCAATGGAGACACCCACTGGCTATCTAAAATGGGATAGATAAATCCTGCATCTAGCAATTTATGTAACTCTCCTTTTACAATTTCTCTTAGTGCAGGGTTAATTCTTCTTTGTGGCTATCTAATTGGGGTGCAATCATGTCTGATGTAAATTCTATGAGTGCAAAGCTTAGGGTCCAATCCATTCATATCATGATAGTCCCATGCAAATACATGTTGGTGGGTTTTTCAGTAAGGTTGCCAATGACAATTGTTGTTCTTCACTCAATTCGTTGTTGATGTGAAATTTTTTTCCTTCTACCACTTGCACTTGTGTAGTTAACTCTATCATAGTTGCTTCACTAATACATGGTGCCTTGAGTTCATATGGCAACAATGTATGAGACATACCTATTGTTGCACGAATTGCATCTATAGGAAGAGCGGCTATAGGAAGAGCAAGCAAAAGTATCTTGACTGGAACAACAAAATGAGAAGATGATGCTTCCTCCACTTCATAGTGATTCTGAATGGTGTCAGCCAATACTTCATCTTCATCTTGAAGCTGCATGAAAGAGCTTCTGCTCAACATCATAAGCTATGCCACCTAATTAACTTCCTCGGCTTCTTCACCAACTTGTGGCCATACAAGATTATCCTCATCATGGGATGGATGAGCAGGAGAATAAAGAACAAGCTTTTTGGTGCTCTTTCCATTAAAAATGGTCATGTTTCTTGTCCTGCATCCAATATATGCATTTTTTTGTTGCTAACCATGGACTTCCAAGAATAATGGGATACCCACCTAGTGTGGCTTTAGGAGAAAGAATCATGAAATTTGTTGGGTACTCTCATAAGTCTATAATTACCACAAGATTATCTACTATACCATCAGGCTTAACAATAGAACTATCAGCAAGCTGGAAGATAGTAGGAGTAGGTCTCATGCTTGCAAGATTTAGTTGTTGGAGGATATCCTTAGTCATTACATTTATTGCTGCCCCAAATCAATCAGAGCATTTTTTATCTAGATCTCATTTATAACAACTCCTACTACAAGATTCCATGGATCATTATATTTGGGAACAGTCACTTTCCCAAGCATGATGTTAGCTAGTTGTCCCACCACATGAACCATAGTGGGGTATTTATTCTTCCTTCCTGACTTCTTAAGGCATGCTTCGTTGATTGTCTTGCCATAGATTGGAACATATTTTATGGCCTGAAATAGGTGTATCTAGACACATATATGCTTCAGCTTATCTATAATGTCAAAATTTGTGTCCTCCTTTTCTTCCTTCTTCTTGGAAACTTCCAATCTCTGAGGAAATGGTGGTTCTTGTTCAGTCTGCTTGACCAGGACTAGTTTAGGATTTTTAGGTGCACTTGGCTGAATGGGGATATTCATAGGCTCCTCTTCTTCTGCAAGAAGCTTAGTGATAATGGGTGTGGAAGGAGCTAGTATAGTAGTTCCTAAACACAAGTAGATGTCAATTACACTCACAACATATGCAGGGAATTGATTTGAATAAATAGAGTATACAGGCTACTGTTGTGTTTTGTTATTTGGATTGAGTGTGGGCTAAGTAGGTTGTTGGGGTTGAGAAGGTAGTTGCATGTGTCTATTTGGCTAGTTTGGCCATTGTTGTCCTCCCCTCAATTGATTTGTTTGCTGCCAATGTCCTGGGGGTGGTTTCCAATTCCCCTAAGGTTACTAGCACTAAGGTGAAGAGTTTTGATGATTAGGCCAAGTATTCAGTGGCTTACTCCAAGGTTGTGGTGGATATCCTCCATAGTTGGATGGATATGGGTTTCCATTGGTTCCTAGATGAATAAGAATTGAAATATGGCCTAGAAAAAGAGAGTGGAACTAGTGGCATACCTTATCTTGGAGCCCAAGGCCTCCTTTCTGCAACATAGTAGACTTGATCTTCTTCAATCTAAATTGGCTTGAACTTAGGTGCAATTTTATTTTTGTCAATATTAGCGACCATCTTGCATCTACAGTCCTTCTACTTTTGTCTACAATTGGGGCAATATTCTACCAACATTGCCTCTGCCACCTCCTATTTCTTCTTCGCCTAAAGTGTGTCTAGCTAAGTAGCTAGATTTTTTATAATGTCTTGCTTGAAGTCTACTAGCAAATGAACAATCTCCATTCTTGAAACTCCACTAGTAGATGACTTACCCATAGAAGATTGGTAAGCTCTCCCTTTCTATGAAGCTACCCTAGAGTAGTTCTAGCATATCTTCTTGATATCCTCCCAAGGAACTTGGAAGATATCTCCTCCTCCCATCAGGTCCAAGGCATCAATGTAGCTATCATTAATTCCTCTCAAGAAAACAATCTTTTGTGAGTCTCCATTAAGTATATGGTGTGGATATTTTTGTAGACAAAATAGAAACCTTTTAGTGTAATCCTCCATGCTCTCATCTTCCTTTTGTTGCATCCTAAAAATGTCGCCTCCTCTCATGTCACTACCCTTGCAATACTCCTATTTTTCAAGAAATTTTCTCTTCATGTCATTCCATGTCTCCATAGTATCTCTGTATAGACACATGAACCATCTTAATGCAGCTTCTTTCAGAGTGGTAGGAAATAGCTTAAACCTATTGGCATTAGTGGTATAGTCATAACTCCTATAGAGTACATCAAAATCAAACAATAAGGTATCTAGATCTTTTATGACAAGTCCATAGAACTTATGAAGGACTAAAGAAGGGATATTTTTGAGGTTGTCTACTTCATTCTAATGAGTAATGGGGAAAGGAAAAGTTGGTTGGTTAGGTCTATTTCTATTTGCATTACCCATGCCTGCTTGATGTAGTTCCAAAGCAAAGGGATTATCAAGCTGATTTTGGTCTTCAAAGGAAGATTCAGAGCTAGTTAGATCAGTAAATGCATCAACAAAAGGGTTTGGATCTTCTTATTCTTCTCTTGGAAGAATTTGATATTCAACTAGATGGAATGGATTAGGATTGTTAGGAAGGGGGATCATTACTTACTAAATGAGGGATATACTAAGAACAAATTTGAGAAATACTACAACAAGAAAAACTATCAATGACTCCAAAGAACTCCATAGTTTGACACCATCCTCGGCAACAACGCCAAAAATGTTGGCATCCTACAATGATCTAACAACTAAGCCCTTATAGTTATGATTCAGAGATTGGACATCTAAACTAAATAGCCATTTAATCATCATGAAGGTGAATTTAACTTGTCAACCTAGGGACGTGAACTTGAAATGGGTCATAATGTTGAAGGTAAATTGCTTGGAAAGGAATAACATAAATATTGAACATCAACCAACAACTATACTAAGCTAAAATGCATGACAGAAACAAAAATTTGAGGAAACAAACAAGAAACTACTATGTCTGCTTTGGTTGTAGGAATAGTCACAATGGAATTCTAGTGGTTGCATGGACTTATAACTTCATCTCATTCATTGGAAAACATGAGTACAATAGAGCAGTGTAATTGTATTGCTAAAAACTAATAATGCAAGTACATCATCATATCGCACAACCTCTTGAGAAGGAGCATCTGACTCTTATTTATATGAAAAGAAGATACTAACTAAGCAAGGAAATCAAATCCACAAATTGGGAGGATGCCATTTTAGGGAAAGCAGTGAAATTGGAGAGGAGGTTACATGTGCATGGAATTTGGTCATACGTGCTTGCCTCAACATAGATTTAGCACAACAGTAATTCCTATATTCGCTCAACAATAATAAAGATCATTTACAAGGCGGTTACAACTCGATTTGCATGAGGAATCTCCCATCGTCGACCTCTTTCAATGATTCCCTTCATTGACACTTATGGTGAATGACCAGCTGGCGGAATCTTCTTGATTTAGTGGCCTCGAATCATATCTACATGGAAATATTAGTTTTCACAATAATCCCATATTTGTAACTATCTTAAATAACATTGATTAATCCACATGTAGAATTAACACAGATAGTCCATATAACATTTCAATGTCATTAAAGATTTGCAGAGATAAAATTAGGCCCAATATCCATGGTTTTGAGAAAATATCAACATTCAAACATCAAGGTCCATGACAAATTCAACAAATAGATCATAAATTCTACCAAAATTAAACCATAAACTAGATTCATCAACATTTTGAGGACCTCTCAATGATGTCTCAATGATTTAGATAGAAAGGAATGGGGCATCAATTATTATCTTTCATTTATTGTGCTTGTGGGTATTCTTGTAAAATAATCTTGATGCATTTTTGCTTAGTTGTGTGTAGGGAAGTTGTTTGGAGTAGATTGTTGACTATTGCATATGCCTTGGTCCAAGATATTCTAAACTACCAAACTACATTCCAACAAGGTTTTCGTATGTCAAGGTGTGAATAAGAACTATCCTATCTATTTGCATAGTTAAAGTCCACACTAGATACAACAACATCCTAGTTCTCAATAGCTTGATGCATCGTGTCTATGTGTTAAATCCCAATCCCAAGATATGAGAAAAATCATCATTCATCTCTCATTACCATATCTACTAAAGTCTCAGTGGATCAAGGACTTGTTGGAATTTTTGAATCAATCATCAAAATCAATGGTAAAATCATTCATCTTATTTCTTCTATCTTCTCTCTGCACTAACCTGGTATCATGACAGTCAACAAAAACATCATCAATGCTTGCATAAATCATGAATGTTCATATATATCACATCATCATAGCATATCATAATATGAAAAAACATATTTCACTGCAACATCATTATCATTTAAGTTGTGATGAATAAAATAGATTTGTTATTCTAAGCATCTTAAATCATTGCATTATCATAGCATACACATACGGTGCATTATCAGAGCATAAGTATGAACATTTGCATAAGCATACATATCATGAGCCTTCATATACATCCATATGTATACATCATTATAATATCATCAGTCTCATAGAAAAGTACACAAAAATAAATGAATTCATATCACTTACATAAGCATAACATCTTCATATCATAGCATCCATCACATAACATGTCATAAAAAGATACTGAAAAATAAGTGCATCCATCCATTATATCATAGGGAATTACATCACATCATAGATCATCATCACATAAATAAAAGAAGTGCATCCATAC
>VDFB02047230.1:236613974-236741311 GCA_007258455.2 Sequoia sempervirens | reverse complement strand
TTTTCTTCAAAGCATTTTCCAATCACTGAGACATTAATGTTATTCACACTGACTGAAATCCTCTATCTTTATGTTCTTCGCTATAACCCGCAGACGTCAGGGAAACCTCTCACAGACTTCATCCTGTTTCACCGAAAGTCTTTATCTTCATTGGGTCACCAAGACAAATTTATATTCTTGTTGATACAATCTTCATTTCACCCGCTTCGCTGTGACTTTCAAAATCGGGGAGATGTTATGCAAATATCTTTGCATCTTACCGATATATACTTTTCAATGTATTTTCATTCACTAAGACAAAATCACCCTTTCACCGATGAATTCTCATTTCGGCATGTCCACCAAGTTTTCTCACCAAAGAAATAAACCCAACCATTGAAATAATACTTTCAGCAAGATAATGAACCTTCGGGAAAAACTTACACTGACACCAAATGTCCTACCGAAATCACTCCTCCAGATTACTCCTATTCGGCAAAACTCACCCCGAACCATCTATCAGTATAATATTATACTTCGGTGAAACTTATGCCGACAAGTTCTTCTCTCGGCGATGCATATCTCCATCAGCATAAGATTTGAATCAGCAATACTCCATAGCTTCTCACCGATAGGTTTGAAATACCTTTGAACTTAGTTCGGCCAAACAATGGCCCCTTCGCCTAGACCTTCCCTGATGCACATAAGTCTTACCAAGACATCTGTTTGCAAGTCAATCGGTAAAACAAAATGATTTCGTTATGAGTTCATACCGATATCAATTAGTCTGGCCGAAACAACCCCTTTATACATTAATCAGTATGACATATTGTCTTCGCCTCGACATCAGACCGATGCCCCAACATATGCCGATATACTTTTTTCAGGATGCATGTCGGCAAGAAAAAATTAGTTCGTCGAAATATTTTCCCGAACACCTTTATCTTGAGCGATAAACTTCCACATGCACCGGTCGGCGAAACACATTGTATTCGCCATGACTTCACTCTGAAAATGACTCCCCTTTGCCGAAATGATTCCTTTTGTCGCCGAAACAAGCAAATTGTCCTTCTGATAGTCTACAACAAACATATATTAGTGAAAAATCAGGTCAAGGAGACTTTTACCATGTCTTGCCGATTCGGGTCTTTTAATGAAAAATGAAAGACTTGATGGATTTAATGGCTTTTATGACAGAAAACAAGCAAGACAATACAAAGAGGGACTTTGATGCTTATGATGAGAACTCAATACTGGAACTTTTGAATGCAATAGAATGTAAAAATTTCAAAATTTTACAGTTCTAACAAGGTGAAGGCTCCTTAATCTTTTTACTGAAGCCTCATCATAGAGCCATGTTCCAAAATTTGATTTCCATCCTCACCCAAGTCTCTAGTATCCATTAACACCTAATAGACTATCTCATGTTTGAACTTTAACTATATAACTATAATCTCCAAAAACTCCCAAGGCAAAATGACCATTGCACTCAATACTAAAATACTACCACAAATCAATGCCAAAGCTCCCTTTGCATAATGAATACAAAATCAAAGAACTGACCATGATGTGAATTGCATCTCTCTCACACAAAAGATATATATGTTTACAATCAATTGTTACTAAAGTGCATAAATTTACTAGACATTTTTCTCAAAAAACTAAGACGCATCATGAATTTAATTAGTACAGTTAACTAAGATTCCCTAAAAATTATATAAATTATTAAGAATATTTTATCACTATTAATTATTATCATTTGGATAAAATGATTCTTGATATATATATTTCTTATTAAACTAAAATTTGAATTCAAGTAAAACTAGTATCTTGAAAATAGAATGTCTTTCAATTTAAATTGTAATAAAATAGTGATTTGGATCTCTTTTTATTAACTTAAAAAGGGATTGATTTGAAATAAGACACAATTCCTTGCATCTAGTCTTATCAGATACCTACATTCAAAACTACGGAAGAGAAGCTTAATTTACAACAAATACTTTAATACTAAATTTGGTCTCTACCTAATCTTTAGGATTATAAACACTTTTTTTTTCAAAACTTACAAGTTGATAACTTCAAGTCAAATCTATTTTAATACCTAAGTTAATTATGCATAAAACTTTAGGTTCACTTGTCATGTTGTAATTTTAAGCCTTCTACTGCTAAACTAAAATCTCTTTGCTAGGCGACAGGAACACGACGCACTGCGTCACTTGTTTTAAAATGGACTCTTCTATTAAATTGTTGTTATATCTCATCAATTGATATTTCAAATTGAAAAGTGTAGTCATGTATATTAATGCTTGTGATCTTATTGATCCAAAAGTTGCATTTTGTGTTGTTTGAGTAATGTATTTGATGTTATTTTATAATCATATGTTAATCTTATAAAGGAATATTAATGTAAGTATCAATGTATATGTAAGGGTAGTAATTAATTATGTGTGTTAGTTGTTACAAGTTACTTATGTAGTTATTATTAATGTGTATGTTTAAAGGTCTTTGTCATATTTGTAATGTAATCTTATGAAACTCCAACTCTGAAAGATGATAGTGAAAATAATCAAGGAGTCAAGGGTCAAAAAGAACTCTTAATAGCTACAAGGAATGTGGCAAAGGGAACTCTGTAAATCCAACTTCCAAAGAATATAAAGGAAAAAGGTTGGGAGTACTATAAATTCCATCCCAAAAGGCATCACATTAAAGGTATTCTTGCATCTCCAATTATAAAAGACATATCAATGAAAAGGATGAAGAATCGAGGATTGTAGATATTGAGAAAATCATACCATGAGACAAACAAATAAGGATAATCCTAAAATGCTAAGTTCAAAGGATAATACAAAGGAAGCATTAGTAGTTGGGGATCAAGAAAACCAAAGAACTTATAGTCAAAGTATTCAAATAATGATAATTCTAAAACTCTTAACTCCAAAAGATATAAAATGGTTATAATGAGAGTTAGGGGTTAGGAAAAAGGTATGTCAAGATGAGAAACTCTGAAGCCCCAAAACTTGATAATTCTTAGGATTTCTTCATCACTTAAACTTACAAGGAAAACCAAGAGATTGAGAGGTCTCGACATAATGAAAGATAACTTATCTATACATCCTAATTGAAATCCTACAATGAAAACCTCTTCATAAAATTTACTAGGTCGATGTTGCTTTAATTTCACTCTCTTAACTCTTGTAGGGATACCAAGGACTTTAGGATATCGAGCATTGTTGGTTTAAATAGATTTGTCACTGCAATTGTATCTTCAAAAATGATCTTGTTCACTCAAAGAGAAATGTCAATCGTACCAACAATTGGAGAGATCACTATGAAACGATCTTCTTCTACATTTGAGAGGAGCAGCTCCATCGTATGATCATATTTGATATTTTTATGATATTTTAACCTAAAATATTGAAAGGTGAAAAGGAAAAAATTGAATGAAAATGACTCTTAGAAACCCTAGTTATAGACACAAAAATATACTAACTAGGATTCCACAAACTTACACAAATGTAAAGAAAGATCTAAATGATAAAAGGAAACAATAAGCATGGTGTTGGAACAACAATTGAAAATGACATGAAAACTCACATATTATGAGATAAGCTATGCCAATGCACTCAAACCAAGATACCAAGATTATGAATGCATCTATTGTGCATGTTGCACAGCTTGATAGTGCTCAACATATGACCAATGGTTTTCAAGAGAACATAGAGAGATTATTAATTTAACATACAAGAAATCAGTAATGACAACTTAGAAATACACCTAAAACATACAAATAAAATACAATCTTTATTATCTTTGTAAAATTATACAACTTCAAAATCTTCTACCAAACTGATTTGTTTATCTTCATGGGTTATGCTCTCTCTTGAAAAATAAAAATAAACACTTCATAATATGTAGCTTTAAATCTTGCTCTCAATCCTTCATCAACTAGCATCAAACCATTTAGATGATTACCAATTGACATTCACTCTACGTGAGTGTAATGCATCCATGCAAACAGTTCAAGCTTTTGAGTATGAGGATTTATTATTTATTGCCCTCTTTCCAACCTAAGAAACAAAAACATATGTGTCAATGTTACAAATCACTTATGAATTTCCCTTGATATCAACATGACAATGTTCTTTATTATGATTCAACTAGTGGCCAATTCTCCCTATTCTAATGAGCTCCTTAAGGAAAACAGGACCATCAATCTACAAGCATAGGCACATTCAAATTCCTCATCTCATCATCCGCCATAGTACCATATGATAACTCCATGTGAATATCCCATGGTGGTCCTGCAATCATCACAGTTTATGAGATCACATTTCTCTAAAGTATTTTGTCAAACAGTTTATGTGTCATGTTTGTGATTTGTTGTAATATGCACAGATCTGCTAGGGTGGCTGTAGCTACATTATCTTGTTGAAAATGTAGCTCAGAAGATAAATCTTCCAGCCTGGAACCGTGTCACCCAGGCTGGAGAGATTGGATAAAATTTCCTGCTTTTTCTCCTTCTTATCTACAATGCACTTGCCAATTTGGAAAATTTCCTTTTAGCAACAGCTCTGATTTGTTTCTAAGTTAATCTCTGCTTTATTTTACCGATGGTGAATAAGAGATTATAAAAAGGAATTGATGTGGGTATTGTAGATATAGATTGAAGGTTTTTGCAGGAAATGACACAAAAAGAAAGGGAGATTGCAGTGAACAGAAGGAGTTGAACATTATCCAAGTTTGCAGTATTGTTGTGGATGCCAAGTTCTGGCAGTTGTTGTAAATTTCTTCTTTTCTGTAGTAATAAAATATCTCATTGAATGATAGTTTTTGCCCAGAGTTAGGGGTTTTCTAGGGTAAATCATTGTGTCAAAGTGTGATTGGTTTTCTCTAATTTTCTGCAATGTTCAATATTTTTTGTGAATGGTGTTATGCATGTTTTAATTCTTTGTTTCAGCAATTTGATTTTTGTTATTCAAATTTATGAGTTTAAACAATAGTGAATTTATTGATGGGTTTCACAACACCAATAGAGGAGAAGTATTTTTCACATATCTGACACAATTTTTGAAAGCATAAAAGAGATGTTTCTTTCTTGAATTGATTCATCATCAAGGAATCCTTTTGAAAGATGTTCACTTCATCAAGGAATTCAAAAGGAATAATATGCCCCCACGTGAGGGGAAGTTCAAAGCAATTTCCACCTTAGAGGAAGGTTCTCAAGCTCTTTCTTTACGAACCCATGATGAAGGAAACATGTTCCATTAAGGTTTCAAGTTGAGAATGCGATTCTTGAAAAGAAGCTTGTGAAGATTCTCGAGAAAAGATTCGTTAGCAATGAATGTATTTTCTGAGAATCAAAATGTTGTAGAAGTAGCATTATTACACATGAGAGGGACAATTCAAGCAAAGAATAGAGAAAGATAAAGGAAAATCAAAGGAGAAAAGAAAACACGTACAAAGGGCATAGGGGTAGTCTGATATTTCAGGGTCAAAACTACTCATAAATATATATATATATATATATATATATATATATATATATATATATAGTATATAAAATGAACTAGACCATTAACCCCCTACTATATTAGACAATGTGAAGAATGCACAAGAAGACAAAGTAAAAATAAAAAAATGGGTCACCATGGAAGGGAAGCCTAAATTCCCCCAACACTTTTTTATCATCCCCAATTTATTGAAAATCAAGTCACAAACATGGAAGAATGATGATACAAATAAAATAAGGTTTACGACACAAAAACCATGCCTATATCCAAGCACCAACAGGGGTGACAAGGGTCATCTAGGCACACATAGCACGATCATGGGGGGACACATCACAACACACACACACACACATGTCTAATCTAAAGATAAAGAAGGAGCCTCCCCCTAACACTGATTGACCAAGAGGTCATACGATTCCCACTCTAGATCATTGTAGGGGGAAGGAGGATGAGCCTACAGTGGTGGAATGTTAAGGGGAGGAGCTTCCAACCCTCCCGCAACAAGGGCTAAGGAAGAGGGCCCTGCAAGGTCCTCTCCACCAAGTTCTTGTGGAGCTAAGGTCAACGATTTCATGAAGATCGCCAACAAGGTCAGAACCTCATCTAGAGAGTTAAACATGCACTTAACAAGAGTGCCATGTTTTACCTCAATGGACAAAAAAGGTTGCGCTCGAGATTCATCGCTAGGCTCACTGAGTGATTTGGGAGCGGTTATGAACTTAGGAGAAATTGGGACTGGTTCCATCACTAGGAGATAATAAGTCAACGCGAGACCACCTTTTAGAGAAGGTGGGATCCTCTTACGTCCTCCATTGCTAGAAGGAGCACTCTCTACCTTCTGCTTTGTCAGAGGATGTGAACTCCCCATAGATGAGGCAAGAAGTGTGGAGGAAGAGGAGGTAGAGAAAACCACAATAGACACCATTGAAGTGTTTGTCATATCTACGAGTTTTGAGAAAGGAAAGACATTCAGGAGGGACATCAAGAGAGGTAGATGCATTGAAGGAGTGATGAACACTTGCACCTTTTTGGGGTTAGGTGCATTTGTACTCACAGTGAAAGCGGGAAGCAATATAGAGCTGGTTTGAATAGAAGCAAAGGGGAGGAGAGAGGCGGATGCAATGAGACACCCTGATATAGGGGCGGTTGTCTCTTCTTCCTTCCTCTATATGGTGGTCTACTTAGCCATGAGAGCCTTTCACCAATGCTTACGCTCGTGCATAAGGCGACTTCTGTGACTCTTTGATTTAGAAGCTAGAGGCTACAAAGGAGCATAAGGCTCCTACTCAGCCATGGGAGTGTCCACTATAGTTGTTTCCAGCAGAGGAATAGACTCCTGAACATGAGCAAGAGGAGTAGGTTGAGAAGTAGCAGGGGGAGTCGACTCAAGTGCCTCGGCAGCGAGCCTCTTCCCATTCACTACTTTGGGAGCAAGAGCGGTAGGAGGCCGTGGAGGTCGAGAAAAAGAGGAATCTCCACAAGGGCCTTTCTTCCTATTATACTGAATGGGCCTAGGCTCTGTGGGAAAAATGGAAAGCTCAAATGTGAGACACTTGGGCTTTCACCAAGTGGGCACCATAGGATTCTCTTGCAAACATAGAACAAAATCTGATGGCGCCTCAGCGGGGCGAGAGGAAGCATCAGGTTGAATAGTAGAAGAGGAAGAAGGAGGATCTTGGGATTGCATCTCTTCTTCCCTTCTACATTCCCTGGCGGCATCACTATAAGCTTTTAGGAAAGCCCTATGTGAAACAATATAAGGTGACGAAGGGTATCTCACTTTCAGCCTTATGTTCGGTGTAGGAGGCCCATCCTAGGTGGGAGCAGACCAATGGGTGCAGGCCAAGAGTAATCCAAGGAGTAGCTACCATGAGAAATTGATGGTTTATAGCTGGTGTCATGAATCACATGTATGAAACCCCCGTGGATAAACTTTAAACATTTATGCACGATTGAGGGTACCGCATTCATAGCTACCAACCAAGGGATACCCAACTTCACTCTAAAGAGTTCAGACCCATAGATTATGTCAAACAAAAGATTCACGGTGTCTTTTTGTCAATGTCCTTTCACCTTGTCGTCTTGTTTCATTTCTGCTCTTCATTTTCACTCTTCGTTGTTCATCTTCGATTTTTGCGTTGGTTTTTGGGTTGTCATGTCATTTGCTTTGTGCCATTTGTTCATCTTGGTGTTATTTTTCGTTGTCTTTGTTTTTGTTCCCTTCCATGTCGTTTGTCTCTAGAGTCGTCAAAAAATATAAAAAAGGGTATACAATTTCAAAATATAAAAAAAATATAAAATTTCAAAATCAAAAAAAAAAAAAAAATCAAAATCACAAAAAATTATAAAAAATTAAAAATACAAAAACCAAAAGTTAAAATTAAAATTAAAAAATACCAAAATCATAAAACATTAAAATACAAAAAAATAATAAAAAATTAGAATTAAAATAAATAAATAAGTTTAAAATAAAATAAATCTTTTAAATAAAATAAATAAATTTCAAATCGAAGAGATTTTTAAATTTTGAAAAATTTAAAAAGTTTAAAGTTTTAAATTTAAAGAGTTTAAATAAATAAAGTCTTTTTTATTTTAAAACTATTTTATAAGATTTTAAAATTTAAAAAAGAATTGAATAAATAATCTTTTTTTTTCAAAAGGTTTAGAAAAAATAATGAAAGTGAAACAATCTCTGAAAACCATAAAAATTAAATAAATAAATAAATAAATAAAAACTCTTAAAAAAAAAGATGCAAAAAATTTCAAGGTTTAGGGATCAACTTGATCCCCAACCCCGCCATAGTGCAAAAAGGGATAAAAGTTTAGAGTTGAAATTTTTTAAAAGGAAAATGCCTCAAGTAAGTGTGATCTCTGGCCATGTCGTGATTGCAGGAAACAACACAAAATGGATATGTGGTGGAAGACTTTCGAAGTCAATACGATTGGTAAGTGTGAAGCCATTGGAATGATTGATAAGGTAATAAGATATTTGACAGATTTCCTCAAAGAATGTGGCGTTAGAGGAATTGTAGTGGTTTCAAGATAAGCACAAAATCGATTTGTTGAAAATGCCTCAAGAATCCCAATGAAATGTCATCTCAATGGAATGCGATGGTTGCAACATAAACACAAAATGGATTTATTTAAAAAGTGTTTCAAGAATGCCATCATATCAAAGGCAACGATTGTGGTTTATGCATGATGTGATTTGTTGAAAATGTCTTTTTGAATCGAAACCCTAAATTAAAAGCAATTCACAGTTGTAAAGAAAATCCTAATGTAATAGAGTGAATGTGAGCATTATAAAACAAGCAACAAGTAAAAGAGTGCGAATAAACACCAAAACAACCTACACCTCAAGATTAGCCTAAGTTGGAAACAATGCAAGACAAAGCAATGAAATGGAACTTTATACCTTGCGTTGAGTCGATCCTTTGGTTGGCCCTTCGATCTTTGATGTGTATGCTCCTTGGATGGCACAAGATGTGAGATGTGAGATGCAAATGATGCTTGAAAACATGAAAATGGCTAAGTGAAGATTGAGAAACAAATTTGCAAGAGTTTGGCTAGCAAAATGATCTCCTCCAAATGAGAGAAAAGAGGGGGTATTTATAGGATTTTTGAGAATTCCTAGGGGAAATGGACGGTCAAGATTGAGCCACAAAATATCAAGATGTAGGGCTAAGGTGAGTTGAGAACTCACAAGCCCTCACATCTTGACATATGGCATGTGATATAGCCCTAAAAGGTGAAGTGGACATGAGGTGGAAGGAGGTACATGACATGGAGGGGGTACAAAGTGCCTTGGGATTGGACAAGATCTCCTCATAAAGGAGGTCCTTGTCCCCATGTGGGTGAGAGGACAAGTGGGGAATTAAAAATTCCTCAAATATTCTCATGGGGATGAGAAAGGAATTTAAAATTCCTTAAATGCATTGGGAGATTAAATGTGAATTAAAAATTCACATGGGGAAGGGAGATGCCTTGTCCAAAAGGAGAAAGCCTTTAATAGGGTTGACTAAGGACACATGTCATAAAGGACATGGGGAAGAGAAAAGAAATTTAATATTCCTTGGAAGGATAAAAGGAATTAAGAATTCCTTGAGAGGTTGATTAAGCTAGTTAGTGAAGGATTAGAGGATGGTTAGGTGGCTAAGAGAGATTAGAGGCCAACTTGCAAAAGTTGGAGGATGTGACACATCCTAATCAAGGATTAGGCATGTGCACATCCTAATGATGAGATTAGAAGAAGGATTAAGATAAGATAAAAATGATGGAGGATGTGACATGAGGGGAATTAAATAAATGGAATATTTATTTAATTCAATTGATGGAAGGAGGATTAAAGAGATAAGGTATTATTGATTAAATACCTTAGGGATTTGGCAAAATTAAAGATATTAATTAAATAATAGTAGTATTACTTAATTAATGAAAATAAAGGCGAAGGGGATGAATTTGGATAAATTAAGTGTCCAAATTTGATCTACACTAATACCCACACTAGTCGTCTATGCAAATGGAAGCTTGAGAACATGGTTTGAAAGCATGATTTGAAAATACATTAAAGCACAAAGGATTAAGAAATTATGCCTGACGCTGTAGTTGCAAATTCCTATAATCAGGGATGAAATATTAAGGTTAATGCAATAAAACATATAAATCAAACCCTAATAAACAATGAAGCACAAATGAGCATAAAGACATAAAGAATAAAACAATATTACCAAATCTTCATGCCACCATTGATTGACCTTCATTGCACCTTCTCCATTTGCTGCAATATTATGTTTTCCCTCAGATTTTTGATGAGCAACTATGACTATGACAAGACCTAAGCAAATATTGAAGGATTTGATCTAAAATGTAAGTAACTCAGATTTCTACAAGCAAGAAGAAGTATGGAAGCCTAAATTCTGAAGCATGAAGTATGAAGAAGTGATGAAGTAAGGAGATGATCAAAAGTCCCCAAATGAGGTTGACATTGCCATTTTATAAAAAAGTCAATTTTAGATGAATGGCCAGGATTGAAAGTTTGACAAAGCCCAAAGATCAAAGGCTAAAATTGCATGTGACAACTAGCAATTAGGGTTAGGGAAAAATTAGGTTAAAATTTGAAATGAATGGCTATAATTTGATTTTGGAAAAATCAATTTAAAGGTAAAGAATGCATGTGACAAGAAGATAGTGGGCACGGAAAATGAAGCTGGTGGAGAATCAAATAAGAATTTAAAATTATTTGATTCAAGAGGTAGGATATGATAAGGAATGATAGGATGAAAATGATAGGTTGGATGAGACATTATGCCCCCAAGTGTAAGTTGCATAGAAGATCAATCTACACATGACACTTGCTTTCCAGGTTTTCATCATGGTATTTATCCAAGACGCATGTTTACCAGGTTTTCACCGTTGGACGAAGGGATTTCTCTTCATTTTTTTGATTTTTTTTTTTACTCTTTTTTTTTGACTTTTTGGATAGGATAAGGGGAATATGGATAAGAGAGACTCAAGTGTCTAGTTCCATGAAAGGTGGTAGTCCCACTAGAGATGGATGTCATTGCATGGACCATGTTAAATGTCATTATGCTCATAAATGTTGGTAAGGGATGACATGAAAGGGAGATGGAGTAGGTAGATGATGGATTATGATATGGATTATGGAGGAAAATAGTGGATTATGATGCAGATTATGTAGGGAAGATTATAGGGATTATATGGGACTTATGCAAAAGATGAATGGGGAGGCTTAGCCAAAAGCATAGATCATAGGAAGGTGGTGGGGGAGATATGTAGGATAATGAGTGAAGGCTGAGGAGATGGAGGTATGTGGAATTGCTGTGAAATGGAAGGGAACCATGACCAATGGTTGCACACATTGTGATAAACGTTGAATATTTTGATGTGGATGGGGTGTAGGAAACAATGGAGATGTTTTCTTAGGAGGTGTTAGATGTAGTGCTTTTGGTACCCACATAGATCTAGTATTTTTATGATTTTTGTTTGGCTTGTGGGATGGAAGAATTTTATATTTTTTGTATGGAATGACATTTTTGAAGGGATAAGGAGGATGGTTGGGATTTTTGAGAGGTGGATGCCTCATTTGACTTGCATTTTTGTTTAGGGACCCATATCATTTTAGTTTTTGACTTTGCTTTCAAAGGTATGGGTTTGGGTGGATTTTTGAATGTATTTTTCTTTGGTTTCTTGAATTTGTACCCTAAGGGACTAGGATTCAAATGGAGAAGGTGCAATGAAGGTCAATCATGGAGGGCTTGAAGACTTTTGGTGAAATATTTCCTTTCTTCTATGCATTTTTATTGATTTGTGCTTCATTGTTTAGCTAGGGTTTTGTTTATGCATTTTATTTTATGCTAACCTAGATTTTTACCTTAGTTACATTGGTGAACCCGACGTATCTTGAGGAATTTTGGAGTTGGATCCTTTTTGTTGCAGGTTTTGCATTGTTTTTTGGACGAAACCCTAGTTTTCAAAGATTCGACCATATCTCTCAAACGACTGCAGGTATTTTCACAAAAAAATTCTATAGGTTGGGGACAATATCAAGAGCTTTCATTCCAAAAATCAGATTTTTTGGAGCTGTTTTTAATTTTATATATTTTTTTTGTTATTTTCATGATGAGAGAAAATTAAAGATTTTTTTGGATTTATTTACATTTATGGAAAGCTCTCTGAATTTCAATAGGGGTTTGTTCATTATATTTTTTATTTGGATGAAAACTAATTAGAAAAAAAATAGATCTTTTAAAATTAGGGTTTTACAAAGATTTGCTTATATCTCACAAATGGTTGTAGATATTTTCACACAATATTTTATACACATTTGGGATGATATCAGGTGCCTTCAGTAAAAAAGTCAGAAGTTTTGGACTTGTTTCGAATTTTTTATAAAAAAATAATTTTGGGTGCAAAATAGCAAATTTTTCGGATTTCCTTACATTTTTGGAAAGATCTTGAAATTTTAGTAAAGTTATATTCTCTGTAGTTTTATTTTTACTGTCATTTTTTTTCTTCCAAAAATCAGATTTATCTTGACTAGCTAACCCTCTAATATTAGTGATCAATTATCTTGTTAGGGTTTTGGCTTTGTTGTTAGTTTTGTGAATGTGCAGAAAGTAAACACTTCAAAGGACAAATTGGATCAAGTGGACAAAAATTTGGAGCTAAAGAAAGTCTAGGTGCACACATTCCATCTTTCATCTCTAATGATTGCTTGTCAACACACTTCAATTTGGGGCTTAAAAAGAACAACTTGTTTGTCACACATTTGGATTTGGGGCTTTAAAAAAAAATATCTTGTTTGCAATCACATTTTGAATTGGGCTTAAAAATAACCATTGTCTTCCATCACACATTTTTGCTTTGGGTTAAAAAGAACAAGTGCTTGAACTGTTTTACACACATTTCAATTTTCTAAAGGGAAATTAATCACTGTGAGTGTGAATCAAGTGTGTGTGTCCTCCAAAACACCTCACTTGGTTCGATTTTGTCATACCCTTCTTAGGAGGCTTGCTTGGAGCACACACCCCTCCAAGGGACGACCTCAATCGAGTGTGAATCCAAAGATACACTCCTTTGGGAGTTGAAATCTTGTCACTCTTGGCTAAGCCCCAAAGAACTTTATACCTTTGGGAAGTGAAGGTGAAGGGTGGGTTACCCCTTTCTCTCGACTTATTGGCAGGATTTTACTTTCAAATCATTCCTTAGTCAACCTTGTGCAAACTAGCTTGAGACCTAATTGGCCATACCCACTTGACTAACATTAGACTTGTTGTTGTGTATTCAAGTGTTTGCTTAATCATAAAATTTAATCTTGAAAGATAAATTTATCATTGTGTTTGGTGTGTGTGTTCATGCATTTACATGTGAAATATTGTGTTTGATATTTCCCAAGTCAAACTTTCAATAAATTTTTTCCACATCATCCAAATCGTCCAATCTTTTCATTCCACATCATATCCTAATCATCATCATCTCTTTATCCAATCAACATCATTTTACATCATGCCAACATTAGAAGACCTATCATCCCAACTTCAAAACCTCCTGCAAACACTTCACCAAATACCTCAACCCCTAGACCACTAAACCATACAAAGACTTCAAACCCTCTTCCAAAATTTTCAAAAAATTAAATCACCTCAAACCCAACACCTCCTAGCTCAAGCCAATCAATTAATTGCCACTTGTCAAATCCAAAAACCACAACATCATCCCCTATCCATTCATTATTAACCAATTCCACCTCAACCTTATGTGTCATCCCTTTCTATCTCATACCAATCTAATCCATCCACTTCTTCACATGTCAATGCGACATCAACCTATCAAGCCACACCACAACAAACACATGTGAACTTAAGTTCTACCTTGCAACAAGGTCAAACTTCTTCATGTTCTAATGCAACCATTGACAAGGGGAACACTAATATAGGTCATGCACCCTATAACTTTATCATACCACCATATAATCAAATTCCTATCCCTAATCCACCATGCCCTAGTCCTAATCCATTGGCCTCTCTATCTTCTAACCCATCAAACTCTTCATTACCCCCATCATCATCTAATCCTCCATCAAATCCATGCCCTAAATTCAAACATTTCAAAGGTAAACCTATGGCATTACCTAAATCCACCCCTTCACCTACAAAGGATGTGACCCAAGGGCTACAAGCAAGGAATCAATGGTCACCATAACAATTCAACACATATACTTGAACATACAAAAGAGTCCTCAAACATCATGCCAAGTCCTTCAAGCTAAGCATGCCATCCACAATCCATTGAGCCAATTCAAGAGTCTCCCCTCATAAGTCTAAGTCACCCTCTTTCATCCTCCTATGTTTTTGACCATCAAGAACATGTCAAGTCCCTCCATGAGAAAACCCCTTCTATCTCCATTCAAATTAGTCATGAGGTATGTCAAGAGCACAATCCGGAACATGAGGAGACATTACCCCCTCATCCACATAAAGATCAACACCCTCCTAATGATTATGTTCATAACACACCTAATACTATTCATGATCAATCTTCCATCTTTGATCAAGATCCCTTTTATGATCAAGAAGACCATGATTATCCTCTTAGCCAACTTTATGCATTCCATGGTCAAGAGCTTGCCACCTCACCCATCCATGATACACAAACATCCACTTCCCATGATGAGACAAGTGCCTCCAAAGCACACATAGAAGATCAAATGGAGAAGGTGCAATGAAGGTCAATCATGGAGGGCTTGAAGACTTTTGGTGAAATATTTCCTTTCTTCTATGCATTTTTACTCCTTTGTGCTTCATTATTTAGCTAGGGTTTTGTTTATGCATTTTATTTTATGCTAACCTAGATTTTCACCTTGGATCTAAGTGAACACAATGCTAATCAAGATCCTAATGATCCTCCATCACCCACTATCAACCCCATTGCAATATTACACCTTCTTCTATTTGAACTTCTATGATTGAGCTTAATTGGACCTTCTCCATTTGCTGCAATATTATGTTTTCCCTCATATTTGATGAGCAACTATGACTATGACAAGACCTAAGTAAATATTGAAGGATTTGATCTAAAATGCAAGTATACTCAGATTTCTACAAGCAAGAAGAAGTATGGAAGCCTAAATTCTGAAGCATGAAGTATGAAAAAGTCATGGAGTCAGGAGATGATCAAAAGCCCCCAAATGAGGTTGACATTGCCTTTTTATAAAAAAATTCAATTTTAGATGAATGGCTAGGATTGAAAGTTTGAAAAAGCCTTAAGATCAAAAGCTGAAATTGTATGTGACAACTAGCAATTAGGGTTAGGAAAAATTAGGTTAAAATTTGAAATGAATGGTTGTGAAAAATCAAATCAAAGGTCAAGAATGCATGTGACAAGAAGATAGTGGGTACGGAAAATGAAGCTGGTGGAGAATCAAATAAGAATTTAAAATTATTTGATTCAAGAGGTGATGTTGACCTTTGGAATTAAAAATTAATTTAATTCAAAAGTGGTGGGGTCATGTGACAGTAAATAATTATTTGAAATTATTTACTTGGTGGGAAAATAGAAAGTGGACAATTTTAAATAAATGCTTTATTTAAAATTAGAAGAAAACTCTATATGACAATTAAATAATTAATACTAATTATTTAATTATGGATGAAATGGATAAGGTGGACAATAATTAAATAAAATCATAGGAATTTATTTAATTATAAAAAGACATAAGGAATTAATGACATATTTAAATAAATAAATAAAGTTTATTTATTTAAATAATTAGGAGGAAATAGTAGACAAATAATAATGAAATAAATTTAAGAATTTATTTAATTATAGGACATAAAAAACTAGCGACGTATTTAAATAAAATAAATGTAATTTATTTATTTAAATAGTCAGGAGGACTAAAAGATATGAATTAATTAAGTAATTAAGAATTATTTAATTAATAGTTGAAATTGGACAATAGGACATAATCAAATATTTTAATTATGTGAGGAGGATGTTTGGCATAGAAAAATGTGATTTGTAGGTCTACGACATTTTTATGTGTCTACAATGGCTGGTAGAAAAAATGCATGCAGAATGGGGGGCATACGAAGTGTTTAACCAAATGCCTCAGAGACTCTTATACCAATGCAATGAAGAAAATTGGGAGTGCAATGAATCTTTTTGGGTATAGTGCATTTGAAAAGGAAATTAAAATTGTGTAAGAGTAAGGAGATTCCTTTTTGAGAAATTGGGTCTATCTCTTTAATCAAGGCAACAAGGTTTGTATTGGGTGCATAAAAGAAAGCTTTGTAGGTGAGGTAGTGGACGTTCTTATTCACAAGTGAAAACACAAGCCAAGTTATGTAAAGAGTAGACTTTCCATTTCTGGTTGATTATATCACAAAATGTTCACATGCTCATACAGATGTTGCCAGAAAATACTATGCCTTCATAAAATTGTCTTACCAATTACACAAGAGTTGTTATACAAAGTAGTGGGATCCCAGTTTATGTTTGCATTTGAATCCTTTGAAGTCCAAGTCCTTTTGATTCTCATAAATCTGGTATTTTTATTAAGCTTTATGTTAGAGATGAGTTATTTGTTGTGGATTTTGAGTAAAATGAATACAAAATGCATTAAAGTAAAAGTTAATCAATTCATTCATTTTAATAAATTTATTGATTTTTGTGTATGAATAGATGAATTGAATTAATTAGGTTATTCTGTGATTCACAGGCATCTTCTGGATTCAAAGGGCAACCATCGACAGGATTTTAAATCCAAAATGAACATGATTTGGAGTGTTATTTTATTTATTTTAAAATAACATCAATTTAAAAGAAGAATTTATTATTGTTTCAATTATGAAATTTAAAATTTCATTATATGTATATCTAATTGAAATGATTTGAAATTAATTATTAATTAATTAATTTTATTAATTAATTAATGCTTTAATGTCTTATAGGTGCTTTTTTTAAGGATTGGAATAAGATCATAACAAATATGATTTGCAAATTCAATGTGCAAAAGGGGATATTTTCTAAAAAAATCATCATACTGGTAGTGAATGGAGCACTTTGTGGTCCCCACTTGGAGTTGTTTCTGGAAAAAAAACACTACTTACTGTAGGAGTTTAGGTGAACTCCTCAAACACCCTAGAATCACCTACAAGACAAAATAACTTCCACAAAAGAGAAATGGAAGAAATATCATGTTATCATTAAGATGCAAGGATGCCAAATTGAATATGACATGATTACAAATGTACAAAATGCCTTGAATATATAGGCATGAGTGAAAACCTAAAATGCATAAGATGTTGCCAAGTGTTAAAATCACACATGTGACAACATGTGAACCCTATCTAGGAAATGATAAAAATATAGAGATAAGTTCTAGAAGGACAACTCATCTTCTAGAAGGAATCTTATCCCCTACAAACAAGGAAGGGGGAATTACCCCATTATTAAATGATTTATCTAATTATGCAACCTAGGACTTAAAATATTACCTAAGTAAACTTATGCAAAGTGTAATTAAATAATTAATTACACCAACACCCCCCCATAAGTGCAACTTAGGGAGAAGCAAATTATTATGCAAAGATGAGTCCCAAAAATAAAGCCTGATTAGGTACTCATTTACAAATGCAATGTAAGAGAAAAAGGAGAAAACCCAGTGGGAAAAACCCCCCCTCAATGAGATGACTTGCTGCAAAGAAGCACTGGAAGAACTCTAATGGAGTAACACTGGAATCCTTAATTTGACAAGTAAGGAAAGATACCTCTATTTACAAGAAACCATAGTGGAATCATAATAATACAACAACAGACCCGATGCCAAGGAACACTGGAAAAATCACATACTAGATCAACCCTGGAATCTATAAAGTAACAGTAGATGAAAAAGATGCCCCCCCATAAGAGGGAATGATATGATGACAAAATCTGGAAGCCGTGTGTCTCTCGATGCTGATGCCAAACTGTAACTAAAGCTGCTCCATGGGAATGAGTACCATCAAGATTCTAGAAAATTAACCATAAAAACATGGCCCTCAAACTGAGATGCATGTGACCCAATGTGTATCAATGACCATAGGCTCTCAATCTAAAGTGTGAACCAATGTGAACCAAAAATGTGTCCAGCTAAGCAAGATGAGGCCAAAAGAAACAACAAAATCTAGATAAACTCATATGAGTTATCATCAATATGAAAATGAGATGCAAGAAACCGCCCTTGATGGAACTTTATATCAATTCATTTATTATAATACCCAAAGATTGTAAAAGTAGAGAATGCAAAAACTACAGGGAAAATGTAAACCTAGTGCATGGAAACAAAAACGAGTGCATGCACAAACCAAGGTACACATCTGCCTTCATGATTAAAAAGGACCTCAGATCTATGTAGATGATGAAACCAACTTTCCGATGATATCTCGTTTGTGAAAATCTGACACCATGGCCAAAAGTTATGAATTTTTCAAAAAACTGAATTTAGCTTGTAGGAAACATGTTTTTTAACAAAAAAAAGTTTCCTTGTGATTTGATTTCTAAAAAATCTGTTCACAATGAGTAGACAAAAACAAAAACCCATAAATATTTTGAAGCTAAAAGCAAAACCCATAAATCATTTTTTGATCTAGCAAGCAGAAAATGAAAAATAATTTTTTTAAACCTTCAACCAGGAGGAAAATGACACACGCCGGTTTTTGTATAGTGATTTTCTTCAGATTCGTACAAGACATCAAAAATCTAAAAATTACCTAGTTCAGATTTCAACCTTAGCTACAAAAACATAGAAATTGTTTTTCCTACAACTAAGTGGAAGCTGGATTTTTGAAGAAAAAATGAAAAATGACTTCAATAAAAAGGCTGCTTGCATCCAACAAAACTTTTATGCCAAGATTGATCCCTCATATCTAGAAAGAAGTCTGCAGCACTGAAGCTCTGATACCATGTAGGAGTTTAGGTGAACTCCTCAAACACCCCAAAATCACCTGCAAGACAATAACTTCCACAAGAGAGAAATGACAGAAATATCATGTTATCATTAAGATGCAAGGATGCCAAATTGAATATGACATGATTACAAATGTACAAAATGCCTTGAATATATAGGCATGAGTGAAAACCTAAAATACATAAGATGTTTCCAAGTGTTAAAATCACACTACATGTGACAACATGTGAGCCCTATCTAGGAAATGATAAAGAGATAGAGATAAGTTCTAGAAGGACAACTCATCTTCTAGAAGGAATCTTATCTCCTACAAACAAGGAAGGGGGAATTACCCCATTATTAAATGATTTATCTAATTATGTAACCTAGGACTTACCTAAGTAAACTTATGCAAAGTGTAATTAAATAATTAATTACACCAACACTTACATCATGAAAGACAAAGGACTTTGAGTCAAGCTGGAAATTGGAATAATGAATTGAAGTTAACTGAAGCCAAACTAAAGTTGAGAACAA
The DNA here is from genome assembly GCA_007258455.2 of Sequoia sempervirens. Classification (NCBI taxonomy): domain Eukaryota; kingdom Viridiplantae; phylum Streptophyta; class Pinopsida; order Cupressales; family Cupressaceae; genus Sequoia; species Sequoia sempervirens. The sequence goes on along the minus strand of VDFB02047230.1, from coordinate 236,721,838 downwards.
AAAGTTGCACTTGTGAAGAATTGCATGCACATGAAAGCTACAACTTTTGATCTCATTTTTTTGGCAGGAATTATGAGATTGATAAGCTATTTATTGTAAAATCAAGCTCATTTGAGCGGGGTTAGAAAATTAGGAAAATTAATTAGGCATCTTAGTTAGAAGTTTCAATTAGTTTAGTAGTAGAGTAGATGCTAGAGTTTTTTGCATTTTTAGGATAATTGAGTTGATTTGGAGATATTGGTTTCCATACACTGGTGAAGTTTCCTAGATTTGTAAACACTGTTTATCTATTTTACCATAGTAGAAGCATTCAGATTCAAACCTACTTAAAGTTATACTTTGGAATGAAATCTATTTTATTAATCATTCAAGATTTGAATTTCTTTGAGGAATGAATGAAGTTTTATCTTTTCTTTTGTTCAAATTGTGATTTGAAATCTGCTATTAATATTTGCACTATGAATAAATGTGACTGCGTATTGGTTACAAGTCGATTTATTCTACAGTTCAGTTTAGGAATTCCTTGAAGAGTAATAGGTGTGGTTAATTAGGTGAATCAACATTCTTTTCTCTCTTGCATCCTTGATATGTCTTTTTCTTTTCTTTATCCTTCAGTTAGAGTAGGTTTAGATAGGAATTCGATCTTGCAAGAACTAAGAAGCTCAATAACTAGCAGGCCCCTTGAACATGACAACCATATTGACTGCTTAGCAAAACAATAATGTTGTGACCCAACACCTAGGACCTTGGGAAGTATTTTATTTGACGATCTTTCGCTTCTTTCAAGAGAGGTAAGGTAATTGCATCTTTCCTGCATGTTGTTGTGTCAATTTAGCCATCAACATGGCCCATTCCTGAAGAGCAATAGGTAGGGATTATCATAGAAAATGTTGATCCAGATCTATCCTTCTAGTTAAAGATGTAATGTGTCACCACTTATGATGAGCTTATCCCTAGGGCCATCAACACCGAGAGAGCCCTAATCTTACAGGGAAACACACAAACTTGTAAAGATAACCACCCATCTACTAGTTCAAATGACAAGCCCCGTGTATGGGATAAAAATAAGAATGTAACAAATGATGGCATCATTGATGCTAAAGTGATCATAAGTGCTCCTAGGAAAAAGACCAATCAACCAACCAAACCACAATTGATAGTATAACAAACCAAACCACCACCATGGAATAACAAAATCAATAACATCGAAACCCAACAAAGAGGACCCCCTAATAAGAATAACTACCCAAAACACAAATACACACAATTGGGGGAACTTATTGAATCCGTCATGCAGAAATTGGGACATTCAAACTTGATTACGTTCCCCAATTTCCAGAACTATCAAGAGCCTCAAGTTAAACTACCTTGGTATAACAAAAAGGATATTTACGACTTTCACAAGATGAAAGGACATAAAATGTCAAGCTATATGAAGCTAAAAAAATTATCCAAGACCTCATCGAAAATGAAGATAGTTGTCAAACTGCCAATAGGTAACTGAGATCTCAAGATATACAAGACCCAACTACCAGATCATAACAAAGGGAATGACAATGGCAAAGGGAAAAATTACACTAACGTCAGGCATGTATATTCCAATGTGGTCGCCTCTTGTGAGAATGTTGTAAAAATCATCACCATCAAAGGAACTAGTGCAAAGTATGGAGTCACCACACAACGTGACAAGGTTACAATCCAGAGAGCTTCATCTCAACCTAGGGCACAACCTACATTGCCAACATCAAACCCTAGTAACTATAGTCTCCTAGACCAACTGAAGAAAATCCCTACATAGATCTCTATCCTAGAATTATTGAAGCTATCCCTCACACATAGGGATATACTAGAAAATGATTTATTGGCTTCCTCCATCCCCGAGAATATTGATATAGAGTAGTTTCAAGCTATGATAGGGCATATCACCGCACCCCATCTTCTTACCTTCTTAGAACAAGATCTCCCAACACAACCATCTCACAATCATGCTTTACACCTTGAGGTCATTGTTCATAAGAACAAGGTTAAAGGAGTCTTAGTAGATGGAGGTGCTAGTCTAAAAATTTGCACCTTTCAATTGGTTAAAAACTTAGGATACTCAGAGGATTCTATTGACAAGACAGAGTAAAACTATAAGGGCATATGACGATCGAGAACGGGTTTCTCAAGGCATCATCAAGCTACCTATCCAAGTGGGACCCATGATTGCTGAAACCACATGCCAAGTGCTAAATCTTGACCTCCCCTACAACATCTTGCTTGGTCAACCATGGATTCATGCCGTGCAAGCTGTAGATTCCACCTATCACCAATGTGTCAAGTTTCCTTTTGAGGATAAAGAAGTTACTATCCATAGAGATCCCGAGCCTTTCTACTATTGCAAGAAACTTGAGGCTAAATTCTACAAGATCCTCCAAGTACCTAAGAATGATGAAGGGCCTACATCCTCCTCCTCATTTGTTGACCCATCTTCCCTTGCATCTACATTGGAATCCAAAACACCCATTGTGTAGAACATACCTGATAGCAAGGATGTAATCAAGGATGATGGGTGTGGAGATTATAAACTAAAGTAGGACACTTTTTTGTTGGGAGAGTTACCTCTTTCCCCTAAATCTCATGGGAAACCCCAACTTATCAAAAAAGTGGCTAAAACATTGAAACTGGCATCTACCACCTTCACAAAGTGGGGAGACTTAAACAAAGAATATGTCAATGAGGAAGATGTATCTAAATTGCTCTATCAGAACAACCTACCCGTGCCCATTCTTCCCATGGACGATGATAATAAAGGCTTACAACTAATGATGGGATGGGGGTACAACAAGAATGAAAAGCTGGGAAAAAATGACAATGGTTTGCTAGAACCTATATTTCTTGAGAGACATCCAAAGAATCTTGGATTAGGATATACTACTAGGAAGGTGACCCTTATTGGAAAGGGTATTAATAAACATGCTGAGGCTTCCTCTTGGTTACCCACATCATGTGATACTACCCTAGATGAATTTCCCCTTGACATCGCTGACCTATTTGAGGATACATCTATCTTTATGATAACCACAACATCTTTCACCCCAAATGACAAAACCACTGAATTAAGCCTAGTACACTCCTAACTCATCGACTGAGACCAACGAGGGCCACCAATTATAGATATGTTTGAAAACGATGAAGCAATCTCAAAATTCATGGGACTCTATGACAACTTACCATGTGGGGATCATAAAGCAAGATTTGATATAGAGTTAGACACACAGACATACTATGGAGAGACGATTGAATCTCTTGGTTGTAAAATTGATGAAATGAGAATAACATGTAGGTCTTTAAGTGAAAACCACACCGTGGCACTTTTAGATCACAAAATAGTTAAAAGAAATGACGTATTCGAAGGTGAAAACCTCTTTGAGTTGCCCAAGGATGAGGGATTCAATCTCCCCCTTAGTGTAATGCACCCAAAAAATTAGCAATACTGGTAGAGAAGGCTACTCTAGTGAATGTAGGAACAAAAGAAGCACCTAAGATAACCTTCTATGCCAAATCATTGTTGGATGAAGAACAAAAAAACTAGCAGCATTCCTGAAAGAAATAAGGGAAAAATTTGCACGGCCCTACACATACATGCCTGGACTTGATCCTGAAGTGGTTGTACATCACTTAGCAGTCTATATCGAAGCCAAACTAGTGTAACAAAAATTGAGAAAGATGCACCCTCAAATTGCAGTACTAGTTAAACTAGAATTACATAATCTCCTTGACTCGGATTTATTCGACCAATTGTCTATCCTGAGTGTGTTTCCAACCTGGTACTAGTTTTCAAACCCACTAGGGGCATCAAAATATGCACATATTTCAAAGACTTGAACAAAGCATGTCCCAAGGATGATTTACCTCTTCCTAACATCAACATCATTATCAATTTAACTATAGGACCAGATCATGATCAATTTTAGGCTATAACCAGATCATATCGCTAAGGAGGACAAACATAAAACTGCACTCACTTGTCCATGGGGAACATAATGTTGGAACATGATGTTGTTTGGGCTAAATAATGCTAGAGCGACCTATCAAAGGGAAATGACCCTAAGATTTCATGATATGATCCATAAAACAATCAAAGACTATGTGGATGATATTTTGGCCAAATCAAAGACAAGGAAAGATCACATAGAGGTATTGGGACCAATCTTCGATAGGCTCAAAGAGTATAAAGTATGAATGAAATCAAAAAAGTGTGTCTTTGGGGTAACATCAAGAAAGCTTCTTGGCTACATCATGTCACAAAGAGGGATAGAGATAGATCCAAAAAAGGTGAAAGAAATCTTAGGCATGGAGCCATCAAAAACATTAAAACAAATGAGAGGGATACAAGGAAGGTTAAAATCCATTAGGAGGTTCATAGTGTAGTTATCAAATAAGATCCACCCTTTCTCACATCTTCTCCATAAAGGTATAACATATAAGTAGTATGAGAAATGTGACAAATCCTTTCAACAGATCAAGGACTACCTATTAAACCCCCAGTTCTCATGCTTCCAATACCAAACAAGCCATTGATCCTATACATTTCAGCTACATCAACAACACTAGGTGCTCTTCTAGCCCAACATGATGAAATGAGAAAAGAAAGAGCCATCTATTACATTAGTAAGACCTTGGTAGGATATGAAATTAATTACTAATCCATTGATAAGGCATGCCTAGCAGTAGTCTTTGCAACACAAAAAATTAGACATTACATGCTTTCATACCAAATCAAACTTACTGCTAAGATCGAACCATTGAAATATCTATTATCTAAAGCAAATTTCACTGGTTGAATGGCCAAATGGGTAATGATCTTGACAAAGTTTGACATAGAGTATGTGGAACGAAAGGCTATAAAGGGACAAGTTATTATAGACCAACTAATAGAAGCCCCCATTTATGTGGAGAATCCTTTGATATTTTAATTTCCTGATGAGTCAATCTTTCTTCTTAATGTAGTGGATAAATGGAAAATGTACTTTGATGGATCATATACCCAACATGGATAAGGGGTGGGAATCTTCTTTATCACCCCTCAAGGTGATTGTATTCCAAAGTCATACTAGCTATCATTCCCATGTACCAACAATATTGCTAAGTATGAAGCTCTAATAATGGGGTTAAGAGTAGTAATTCGATGGCAGATACAAGAGTTAAAGGTATATGGGGACTCATAGCTGATTGTTAACCAAGTCAATGATGACTACCAAACCAAGGATGATAAAATCATTCCTTATAAGAATATGGTAGAAAGTATGAAGGACTTCTTCATTGATATAACCTTTTAGTATGTCTCGTGTGAACAATCAAACAACAAATGCCATGGAAAAAATTGGGTCTTTTTTAGACATGCCACATAACGTCCTTCAATGTGAATTCTTGGTAGAACAACTTCTCATACCAGCTTTTGAAATTCTTGAATTTGAATTTGTGTGTAATCGCTCGTCTTGGTTCCTTGTGGTATCACAATATATTCACTTATCTTAGCAGAGGTACCCTTCCATCTGATATCACCTCTAACCTAAAGAAAACCTTCGTTTAAAAGGCATCCCGATTCATAATATTAGGTGATACCCTATACCATAGAAAAATTGAGGGGACATTACTATGATGTATCAACCAAGAGGAAGCCTTGACCACCTTAACAAAAGTACATGAAGGCATTTGTGGTTCCCATTCTAGTGGTATGAACTTATCCAAGAAACTATTGAGGATGGGGTATTACTGGCCAACCATGGAATGTGAGGCTTATCAATTTGTGTAGAAATGTATCCAGTGTCAACTTCATGGAGACCTTATCCATGGTCTAGCTTAGGAGTTCCAGGAAATTGCCACACCTTGGCCTTTCTTGTAGTGGGGGATTGACCTCATAGGAAAGATTACCCCCACCTTGTCCAATGGCCAAAAAATCATCATCACGACCACTAAATAATTTACCAAGTGGGTCGAAGCCATTCCTATGACATCTAACGGGGAAGGAAATCTCCAAGTTTATCTTGAATTACCTTATTTTCTGCTATAGTGTTCCATAAGCCCTTATCTCAGATAGTGGAACACCCTTCAAGAATCAAGATGTAAGAGAGTTATGCCAAAAATTTAACATCCAACATTAGTTCTCTACCCATACTACCCCTAGGGTAATGTTCAAGTTGAGGCTACAAAAACAAGACCATTCTAAAAATCCTAAAGAAGATGGTCAATGAAGCTAGCCGTGACTAGCATATGTAGTTAAACGCCGCCCTATGGGCTTATAAAACTAGTATCCACACGCCTATAGGTGTAGATCCTTTATCCTTGGTCTATGGATCAAAAGCCATCCTACCTATTGAGGTCAAGCTTCCCTCGCTGTGAGTATCACTACAAAATTTGATCACTGATGAGGAATATAGGGTGTCTCGGCTGAATGATTTAGGATTCCTGGATGAGCATTGTCTTGATGCCCTAAATCATTTATAGGCATACCAAAACCGACTAAAACAAAGCTACGACAAGAAGATCAAGAGTCGTTCTTTCCAAGTAGGGGATCTTTTTCTCAACCTGAATCAAAAGAATGTTCTAGATCAGGATAGTAAGGGAAAGTTTGAGCCTAATTGGTTGGGCCCATTCATTGTCACAACGAGCTATGGATCAAGAGCTTACCAATTGTCAACACTTGAAGGATAAAACTTGCAAGAGCCAATCAACAATCTACATCTCAAAAAAATTTATGCCTAGGCTCGAAGGGTGTAAATCTAAAAATACAAAAAAAACAAAAAAATGATAAAAATCCAAAAAAAAAGAAAAAGCTAATGAAAACCACTTCGGTGGAACTTTGGGAAAGTACCTTGGTGAAAAAATGGCAAATAAGCACCTTGCATAAATAAGCACCTCCATCTATCTTTGGCTCTTTAGCTTATCATGCTTCATATCACATTCATCCATCACACTAATCCTATTTATTCCACCACCCATCCACGTCCATGTCATAGCTTGATGTTGATAAGCATCATATTCCCCTTTAGTACTACTTGACACATTCCTAAGGTCAATTTGTCCTGAATATATCTAGGTAGTCTATCACATCACACTGGGAGAAATTTGTTATGCTTACATCAGATTGGGTTCTTGTATATCTTAAGGTTATTGGAAATCTCATTGAAAATCCTAAAAAAATTCATAACATCTCATCAAAATCCAAAAACACATGCAAAATCCAAAAAAGCCAAAAACATTCAAAATCTTGTACAACTAAAATCCAAAAACATCAAAATCTTGTATAACCAAAATTCAAAAACATTTAGAAAATTGTAAAGTCAAAATACAAAACATCCAAAACACATCAAAATCCCTAAACAGATCAAAACATCAAAAATCCAAAAATAGAACCATGTTGAATTATGTTGTCTTTGAGCTTGAACATAGGCAAGGCCATCACTGATGTGCCTCCAAGACACCCTAGGTCAGTCCTTTAGGAGTTCGTCATAGTAAATTGAAAATCCATCAATTGTCCATATCTCATCAATAAATTGGTCAAAGTCAGTCAAACTACGTGGTCTCTACGTGTATAATGTAGGCAAGGGTCATCTTTTATAAGACCCCGAGGCCCTAGGTCAATCCCTCTTAGGTATTGATCAAAATTCAAAAAACACTAAAACATTTAAAAAACTAGAAAAAACCCTAAACAACCTAAAATAATAAAAAACCAAAACATTCACATAAAGATTCAGAAAAAGACCAAAAACAACCTCAAAACATTTTCAAAATACCAAAAACATTGAAATATTCCAAAAAATGCCAAAACCATTCATCCCATTTCACTTCTTCCTGCAATAAAATTTCATCCATAATAAATCAATCGCCACTTTCACCCTTTGGTAAAACAAGTAGAAAAACAAGTGTCGCAAGTCATGAAATGTGAAACTAAGTGTCAAAATCCAAAGTCTAGATTATAGGTAAACGAGTCAGTAGCATTTGTATCAACGACCTATCAAACACTTAGAATTAGTCAAAACATCTAATAAACATGTCCTAGGATGCATCCTTCCTACAATGGACATCAACATCAGAAATCACCTTAGCTATGTTACGTTGGCAAGAGATATAGATAACATTGATTGTTTGTTGTTTCTCTTTTCTTATGATTTATCTTATGGACCCATTCCAAGGACCTCTCGATGATGTCTAAATGATTTAGAGAGAAAAGAATGGGCCATCGATCATTATCTTTTATTTTTTGTGCTTGTGGGGTATTCTTGTGAGATAATCTTGGAAAATACTTGCTTAGTTGTGTGTAGGGAGGTAATTTTGAATAGATTGTTGACTATTGCATATGCTTTGGTTCGAGATATTTTAAACTTCTAAACTACATTCCAACAAGGTTTCTATATGTCAAGGTGTGAACAAGGACTATCCTATCTATTTGTAGAGTCAAATTCTGTCGCACTAGATACAACTCCATCTTGGTTATCAATACCTTGATGCATTGTGTCTACGTGTTATATCAAAAATAAGGAATGACGAAGAGTCCCAATCCCAAAAATGAGAAAACCATCAATCTCATCACCATAATCTAATAAAGTCTCGATGAATCATGAAATTATTGGACCTCTAAATCAATCTCAAAATCAATGGTCAATCCATTCATCTTATTCTTCTATCATCTTTCCATGCTAACTTGGTATCATGACAATCAACCAAAATCATAATGCATCTTCCCTACATCCACAAACATTAGCATACATACATCTTGCATAATCATATCATATCATCTGCATATGATTAAGAATGACATCATCATATGGGAAATACATAAATAAAAGCATATCCATCTCATCGCATGTCATAGAAAGATACTGAAAAAGACAATGAAACATCCATTGCATTGCATCCATATCATACATCACATTGCATAAACATCACATCATAGATCATCTCATATCACATGGCATAAATAAAGAAATGCATCCATAACATAAATATTTGAATCCATTGCATACATACATAATCATAACACAAAATAATGAAGAATCACATCATAGCTCAAATCATACCATCTCATACATATATCTAAAAAATGAATGTCATGATACAAATATCAGAATCAATGTGTGTAACTATCATCAAAAGTGCATATAAAAGAGGCTATCAAAAATGAGTCGATGAATGTGTATACATGTATCAATTAGGCTTTACATCCAAAACATATGTATACAAGGAGGCTATCCCCTATTGCCTTGGTCACCATGATGTGAAATATCTTGTCTATGGCTAGGCTCTCCTGACTGTCTAACAGATGGAGGACCATTTGAAGCTCTCGACACTACACCACTCCTTTGTGAGTAATCTGGCTACCACATCTCTTAGGGAACATCTTTGTGATACAGTGTCCTATAATACACCACCTCTGTGATAGCCTCTCTATACATATGAGAAGAAACTATCTATCCCTATGACGCTACTATCATGGCCTCTAGCTGCTACCATCTCCCTATCTTCTGGGCTAACTATAGGTCCAGTTGCTGTCGCAACTGTACCTCACGCTCTCTCTCGATGGTCATAGCCTGTAAATGCTATTATACTTAGTCCCTCTTTGCTATGAGGGCCTGGATCTTTCCATCCCTAGGATCTAGCCTTGGTGACTGTTGTGGCTGTTGCTTTGCCTATTGGTGATCCTAGTGCACCTGATATTGGTGCCTCTGATCCTGCCAAACCTGCTCTCCATGCCCATGATCCTGTGGAGGTTGCTGATCAGGCTGTTGTCTCCCTCTACCTACACCTTTTCCCTGACCTCTGCCTTTGCCTCGGGGATATCCCCCCACTGGATCTGTCAATCATGTGGGAGGTTTCCACCATGCATCATAAATCGGGGTGGTATCCACATCTAGTGGCCCCTGATCATATGCCCATGGTCGAGCAACCAATTACCAAAAGTCATCTATTGCCACCTATGGAAAAATTTGTGGCCCCCAGTGTATCTCTCTCTGTGATCAAGCAAACATTGCTATATAGTCATTCAAGAGTACATCCTGTGTCTCCCCAAACTATTGAGCCACACGGTCTGGAAGATACCGCTCAATCATAGTGTGCTCTTGAACCTATAGATATCGGGTCTACCTAGCAAAGAAAAGTTGTTGCTGGTCATCATACCATGATGGTTCCTAAAGCCATTGCCTCCATCTGAAAATGGTCATATCATCTATGACCCTGCTCTAATAAGGGATCCATGTAGGCCTGGTGTGCTATAGAGTCATCGCTACTCGATATTGGTGCACGATGGGCTCATTTTGATCTATGTCTGCTAGGATCACAATGGGTCTCAGTATTGAAATATGCTTGTATGCCCAGATGTGCAGAAGCATAATACTAGCTCCAATGTGTCTCCCCTGACAGTATACTACCTGATGCATATCATGATATAATGAGGTCAACATGAGTAGACCCCATGCATATTGAACCATCCTGAAAATCATGCCATGCCATGCTAGTCCCCAACCCAGACTGAAACCTTTGCCCCATTTGTATGGGGAAATCACATAAAAAATTAGGGCAACCACGACCAATATGAAAAATGGGAACCCATCCTCGGTATAGATCCAAGTTGATCTAAGAGCTCTATAGGATGATCTCATCTGACCGCAAGAGCTCACAACATGAATCCCTCCCATCGTCTATGTCATAGATGAATCACTCCCCAATGAATGAGAAGTTGCAAGATCTGGCAGACATCCTCAAGTGTCACTATAGCCTCATCAGTGGGATGGTGGAAGGACAATGTCTCACTGTGCCAATGCTCCACCAGTGTTGTCATCATCGCTAGGTGAGTGTAGATCTCAGACATATAAGCAATGAATCCTAATCCTAGAACCCAAGTACTCCTACTGCTCCACATTGAAATCGCATGCCATAGATAAAAGATCAAGGCGGTGCTCCTGAGACATGGGAGGATGAATATCCTCCTGCATGCATGGCGCAAACAATGTCAATTTTCCTAAAAATTGGAAACTGGTCAAAATCTAAGTGTCCAACTCCTAAAATTGTAATAGCATTGTTCTTTTAAAAGTGTGTCACTATTTTACAACACACATTGCTATATCTCAATAGCGTGTCAGCATTTGGGTGCGTTGTTGGACCAAAAAACAATGATGCGTTGCTATACATAAGGTGCATCGCTAAAATCAGTTAGCATTGCTAAACTAAACACCCTTGATGTGTTGCTATTCACAAAGTGCGTCACCATGACCTAAGTGTGTCGCCAAACAAAAATTGCCTGACACATCACTACATACAAATTATGTCACTATAAAATTAATAGTGATGCCAACCATTCAAAATACGTCATAAAATAGTGACACCCTAAATGACCTAATTTTAAAACCTAATGAATGCACGAAAAATGTGTAAATTGAGAAAAGTTTTGAATGACATACTTGAAACTCGGTCAGAAAGGTGTGTGGGAAGCTCACGTCGTGCCATTTTGGCAAGGTGTCAGAGCTCAGGAGCAACAATTCACTAGAAGTCAAGAGTGCAAATGAATTGAAAGTGACCCTTTATCATCAATTTATGCCTAAAAATTAGGGTTTTTTTTCCCTAATTTAGGAGGGAAGCTAGGGTTTTTAGCCCGTTTTTCCAATTTCTATGCTATGGGGCATATGTTGAGTCATTTTTTGCATTTTTGAGCTTTTTTTCACGTCCCTGAGCCTTTTTTTGCACCTAAATCAATATTGCATCTCTGTCGAGAGATCGACCCAAATTTCCAAATTTCTGCTTGATCTCTCAAGGGGGCAAGGTACTTGCTTAATTCCTTCCGCTAGGGAAATAGTGGGGCATCCAAAAAATCAAGAATTTTTAAATTTTTGATATGGGCTTAGCAACATTAATCTGAAAAGCATCAGTCTTTGAACCAATATAACAGGTACCTTGCTTCAAATAGGGGTAAAATGTAGACACTAAAAATTGTCCTGAATGGTATTACACACTTGAATTTGATCACTGACATCGTTTCATCTTGAAATTCATCCTCTTTTCACCTGTTTAATTAAATAATCCTAGTTATTTAATTAAATGCATTATTTTCATTTATTAATCTAATTAATTTAAGTAGGTTAACTCACCCCCTTTCACCTTCACATCTCATCCTGTTTAATTGAATAAATTAAATTATATAATTTAAACCCCGTAAGTCCTCTCATTTTATTAAATAATCCTATATTATTGAATTAAATTTCATTTACATCCCCTTCTCATTAAATAAATTAATTATTTAATGGACATCCTCATATTTTTCAACTTGCACAATTAAAACTTAGTTTTAATTACTAATTAATAATTTTCCTCACCCATCCACTTGCATAGGGAATATTCTAAAGGAATACTCTCTTATTTTGGCTCCAAAAATGAAATATTCTTTCCTAAAAAACTTTGTAACAAACTTTCAAAGTTGTTATTAAGTGTGTTTGTTTGAATCATTGTGAGCCTTTGATGCTTTCTTTGATCCATGTGATCTTTGATTCTCATCCATTGATGAGAATCCTTGATCCATTCCTTCACCCTTAATTCCATATTGACCATTGATTGATCCTTTTCATCTTGACCATTGATACTTCATTTTCTCTCCTATAAATACTTCACCATTTGGAGAGAAATGGATCCACTTCTATTAGAGAAAAGTTATGCTACCAATTTGAATACTATCTCTATTCATAATTACACTATTATCAAGCTTTTTCATCTTTTTATCCACCCATATCAATTTTAGCTTAGTTTTTCAACAATGGAGGTTGGTTAACTACTCGTATCATCCAAGGGATTGGGAAATGGTCGCCATTCCACATCAATGTGATACCACTCCCCCAATGGGATAAGGTTTGGAGTTCTAGATTAGGTTTCTTTTAAGCTTTCATGTTTATTTCATGCTTAGTGTAATGGTTTCTTAGTTTTTGAAGCTTTTGAAAATCTCACTGGGATTGTAGCTTAGGGGGTTAAATAATGCTTAAATTCATTAGGATCTAGTGTATTTAACCTATATTATGATTACAATCACAATAGTTGTGGCAGTAGGTTTTGGCAATGTAGAGGTAGGGGTGGAAATTGATCTTCCTAATCTACGTGGTCCAAAGGACTCACTAGCTATCTTGGCTTTCATTTTTACTACAACTTCCCTTAATTTTTCAACATCATATTTTGAAAGGCCAAGCTTACCAAAGTATTATTCAACTTGTTTGTTTACTCTTTTGGTTCTATCAGGGGTTGAAGTCTCCAAGTATACTTCAGTTGATTTCTCCTCATATGTGCCATGTCTAGGCAAAGAGGGGTCCTTAGGACTGTTTACCAATATTTCAATGTATCTCTTAGCCTCATTCTCAGAAATCTCATATCCTAGAGGCTCAATCCATATTGTTCTGGGTTCAACTACCTCAATTATGCATTCATCAATGGATACCTGGAATGTTATGTCATTTGCATACTTCTCCGCTAGACTCTTAGGAATTCTTTCTCTTTCATACATGTTCCTTTGGAATACTAAGAAAAATGTAGTCAATGCATTAGCTTGGGAATTGTAGTTTCCAATATTGTGTAAATAGTAAAAAAATTGGTGTGCTACCAATTTGCTTATGTCCCACACAATGTTTTAACTTTCGGGTAGCTCCCTCATAAAGTAGAAAAGCAAACAAAAAATTAGTGTTCCAAACTTGAAAGCATATTTCTTTGTGTAACTATGGGAAAAATCTAGGTTAGCTGATTAGAGCATAAATAAACAAACCCAAAGTAGATAATGAAGCACATAGGAGAAAATAACATGAAAACAAAGATAGATATCACCTTATGTCTTCAAACTCCATGATTAACCTCCATTACACCTTCTCTATTTGCTGCAATATATAGTTTTCCCTCACATTTTATGTGAGAAACCTATGACTATGCCAAGACCAAATCAAATGTTGAAGGATTTGATGACAAAATTCAACACTATGCAACTATGCAACTAGTAAGTAAAGACTAAAGTATGCCAAAATGCTAAAATGCAAAGATTCCAAAATGCGAAGATGTCAAGGGTGCCTAAAACAAGATTGTATGAGATGAAAAAATGAGAGCAAAATCGCCATTTTATAGAAAATGCAATTTTGGATGAATGGCCAAGATTAAAAGTTGACAAATGCCCTAGAATAAACGGACAAGATTCAGTATGACAACCCACAATTAGGGTTAGGGAAACATTAGGGTGAATTTAAAATGAGTGGACAAGATTTTATTTGAGAAAATCAAATCAAGGGTTGACAATGCATGTGACAAGGAGATAAGATTGGCACATAAAAAGAGGGAGCTGGAAAATCAAATAATATTAAAAATTACTTGATTTATGGAGAAAAATACTATTTTAAATTAAAAATTAATTTAATTCAAAAAGGTGGGGTCATGTGACAGTAAATAATTAATTTGAATTATTTACTAAAAGAGGGGAAATTAGAAAGTGGGACCATTTTAAATAAATGTCTTTATTTAAAATGGGGAAAATGCCAAGGTGGATAATAATTAAATAAATTAAAGAATTTATTTGATTATGAGAAGACATTAGAAATTAATGATGTATTTAAATAAATAAATAGAATTTATTTATTTAAATAGTAAAGAAGAATTAATGGACAAAGATAATTAAATAAATTTAAGAATTTATTTATGGAAAGACATTAGAGAATTAGTGACACATTTAAATAAATAAATAAAATTTATTTATTTAAATAATAAAGAGGAATAAAAGACATGAATTAATTAAATAATTATGAATTATTTAATTAATAGTTGAAAGTGGACCAAATGACATAATTAAACATTTTAATTATGCTAGGAGGAAAATGGCGAAAATAGAGCTTGCAGGCCTAGATCATTTTTATGTGTCTACATTTTGCCCCTCTTTGTCATAATGTAGCTTGTCACATTGTGACAAAGAAAATTCAGTCAGAAACATGCCCCAGCGAAGGTACAAAGTATCTATGCCCCCTCGGGAAAATTTGCAAATTTTGGCCCGATGACAAAAAAATTTGGAAAGTGTCCCGACAAGTTAATTTGATGACCAAAAAAGCGATGGCGCAAGCAGTTTCAGATTTTGACATGTTTAAAGTAGTCAATAGGCCAGTCAAAGTTGGTCAAAAGAGCCTTTAGTAATAAAATTTTGAAGATTATCCCACTTTGACTCTATAAATAGGTTGAAAATGGATAAAAGTCAATTCATTTTCACTTTCACACTTGTCAATTTGAAGAGCTCAGAGCTAGGAGACTACACGCAAAGATGGCAATTCCCATTATAGAGCACCGTGGATACATTGTCAGGACCTATAGATGGCCAGAGGGCATAGAGGCACCGGTAAGTAGACCTTGCTGACTTTGTCATTTTATCATTTTCATGCATTTTTAGGGTTTTTAGGAAGGCCAACGAATGCGCCGCAATGCATATGCCTTTGCGAAAGTCGCATTCATGGTCGTGTTCGATGCATTTGATGCGTCACGACACAAACATGATAGGTTTGTTAGGTTTTTAGTTAGGTGTGATGCATTTTCCTATTAGCGTGACACATTCACAAGATTGCAACGCAAGTGATAGGTATAGTGACACATTCAAAAGATTGCAATGCATACGTTAAGCCAGACGACAAATTTGATTTGTCAATGACACATTTGATATACTAAGACACAAGCGATTTAAGATGACGCATTTTTGAGTCAAAATGATGCAAGTGCCACAGTGCAACACAAATGCTGGATGAATCGACACAAACGCCAAACCGCGACGCAAATGAAGTCAATGCGACACATTTGACTTTTGACCATGGTTGACCAAAGTTGACTTAGTTTTAGGCTAAATTTCTGCTTATGTTTAGTTAGATAGATGGTAATAATGATTTTCAAGAATGTGCTAACTCTCGTTTCTGCATGTGCATAAATGATTACCACCGATCTATACACGGGAGTTCAGACCATCTACATATGCATTTCAGGACTAGCTGACAGACCAAGAGTAGAGGCAACTGATGCGTCTGGGGTTATACTATGTCACCTATATGCCCATTATCTGGGCTAATAGGGGGCTTCTGACAACACTAGTCAAGAGATGGCACTCGAAGACCTGTTCCTTCCATTTGCTGACAGGGGAGGTCACCATTACTTTGGAGGACGTGTACAGGATTTTGGATATTCTGATCAGAGAAGAGTGAGTGGTGTACGATTCACACCGAGGAGTGTAGGATATGACTGAGCTATACGAGGCAGATGATGCGATAGGCCTTGGTGTCAAGAGTTATGAGATTCGATGGGAGTACCTAGCGGAGCACTACCCACGGTGGGATGCCATGTTATGCACTTTGATTGTTGGAGTCCTAATTCCAAATCACCGGGGACATGGATTCCCGATTGGATGGGAAGACATGCTAGTGTGGATGTGACGAGACATGACAATTTTTGCATGGGGACCTTGTCTATTTGGTATGCTCTATCATCAGCTACACGAGGTAGCATACAGGGGTGTGAGTAGCATTAGCTGCGACACGACATTACTTATGATCTGGGCTTGGGAGCATATTTTCTTCTTTTTCCCACCTATTTAGAGGCCACAGTTAGCGGATGGGATGCCTTATGTGTATTTATATGTGGGTGCTTTGTAGTAGACGAGAGTCAGGGAGAATGGATTCTGGCGGAATCAGATTGAAATTATGACAACATTTGTTTGGAGGTCATATAGTGATTGCGCGCAGTGGCCCGGAGAAGGTGACCATTTGTCATTTTGCAGGAAGTTTAGATATCTTATTGGACATACATTACAATCTCAGTTGATTATAGAGATGTACCTTCCCTAGTGGGTACTTCATCAATTTGGAGAGCAACAAGGTGTGCCTATGGGGACAACAGAGTATGCACAGTCGTTGCAAGAGCCGGCGTGGGGTCCTACTATATTAGTGCCATTTTTCAAGCAACAAATAGATGGGGTGGTGGCATAATCATGGGGTTGGAGCAGAGGTCCTGCAGATTAAGAGGTGATTACAAATTTTGACTTGTGGTGGCAGACACATCGACTGTTTCCCTTGACAGATCTTGATGGGCTGACATTTGTGGATCACAGATCAGTTATACCACGAGTGTAGCAAGGAGGCCAAAGAGGTAGGGGGAGAGGCAGAGACAAAGGCCGAGGTGATGGGGGGAGAGGATATGGAGGGAGAGGTGGTGGATATGGAGGAGGAGATTGTGGTGGTGGTGAGAGGAGGAGGAGAGGAGGAGATGGAGGGAGGAAGGCGAGGAGAGTCAAACAGTGAGTGGAGAGAGCGGCCCTAGATGCTATCCTCGAGGTGCCTAAGGAGGAGGAGAGATAGGAGGAGCAACTAGTGGAGGAGGGAAGACAGGAGGCAAAGATGCCGAGGGAGGAGAGACAACCAAAGGGGGAGGGGAGAGATGAGGGGCCTAGGTAGGAGGAGGCAATGTAGGAGGAGGAGAGACAACCGAAGGTAGAGGGGAGACAGGAGGAGGGGCGAGCAGAGGTCGAGGTAGAGGTGATACAGCTGGAGGCAAAGGTACTTGATGTACATGTAGCAGAGGAGGCTCTAGATGTCGGGGGAGGAGAGGAGGGAGTTGGTGATGATGATGAGCCGAACATTGAGGATGAGATGGATGAGGAAAATAGGTAGCTTCATGAGAGGATGACAGATGGAGATCCAGATATATTCAGTGTGCCACCATTGCCATGAGATGCTATAGTGGACCAGAGGCTAGAAGACATGAAGAGGAGACTAGATGAGGCCATTGCAAAGATTATATCCCTACGAGTAGAGCTTGAGGTGACACATGTTGAGAGGGATCAGGCTGAGATTCGGTGATGGGAAACAAAGAGATGGTGTGTCGGATTTGCATAGTTATGCATAGGGCCAGTTGCAGATGTGGCTATAGAGTTGGCCAGAGTTAGTGAAAGAAGAGGGTAGTATCACATGTTATATGAGAGAGCAGTGCCCGCTGACTAGAGAGAACCTGGATTATCGAGATCATATAGTAGGTCAGGGAGTAGCAGTCGTACTCACAACAACCATACCCAGAGCAGTGTGGGTGGCTCTACATCTTCAGGAAATTCATCAGGCCACAGGTCTCATCACTCTCACAGGCATACTTCTAGCCACATGTCAAGTCACAATCATAGGTCATTTGGGTCAGGGCATAGATTAGAGCACAATCGGCCTCCAGTCATAGATCCTTCAGCCTCTCAGACTCATGCCGCCATAGCCTCATAGCCTCATGTCACTATAGAGATGATACCATCAGTACTAGTTCCATCAACCCTGCAGACACATGCTGCCGTGTCTTCACAAGTTATGTCAGTGCCGGTCATAGGTCATCAGTCACCACACTCTTCTCCATGAGGAGATGAGGAGAGCACTTCCTAGGATACTTGACATTATTCTCTTGATATTATGTTTTAGACATTCATGTTATGACACTTTATATTTTGACCATTGAGCTTGCGAGCTCTATTTTTGGGATATCTCATGACTCTTATCCTATGACATGATTTTTGAGATTATATATGATGCAATTTTGATGTGGCCTATATGCTTTATGTTGTGTGATGATGCATTGTGTGTTGATTATGTTTATGATATATTCTTATTTGATGATGATTATGATGATGCCGTTATGGTGACCATATGATGCTATGCCATGTATGCATTTATAATAGCTACTTATGATGAGATGTCATGATGATATGATGGTTATTTATGTTTATATGCCATGACTATGTTATGTTATAATGATGATTATATGGAGCATAATATATGATTATAATGGATGCCATATTTATGATCATAGATATGTTGATGCATGACTATATGGTGATGTACAAATAATGCAATATGTGATGTCATATATGTGTTTTAATGATATGGATGATGTATGCACTTACATGT
Source organism: Sequoia sempervirens (assembly GCA_007258455.2). Lineage (NCBI taxonomy): Eukaryota > Viridiplantae > Streptophyta > Pinopsida > Cupressales > Cupressaceae > Sequoia > Sequoia sempervirens. Next base: position 236,702,891 of record VDFB02047230.1, on the reverse strand, counting down.
TATGTGAATGTGTAAAAACCTAATGCAATGCCTATATGATCATGTATGCACTTATGTTTTTGTATGTCACAGGATATCATCATGAGATAGGCGAGACGAGATGACGAGACAAAAGAAGATGGATGCTAGCGCGGAGACCAAATCCTTCAACATATTACCGTAGGACTAATAATTTTTTGCTCTTAATCATCATTGGGTGGATTATTGTAATGGCCAACAAACACCATGATATGACATAGATCATGGTGTGCAAGGTCGTACCACCACATGAGACAAGCAGTCACAGACAAGGATGATCATGACTCATACTAAGAGCGTAATTGCCCCAGTCTTTTTGTCACAATCAACCACAAGCATAAAAAAGACAAGAAAGACAAGTCATGAAATGTCATTTCTCCTCTTAATCCTATTACCAGGACATCCTCGAGGAAATAGCAACATGACTGCTTGAAAAGACAAGACAAGCCAATCATAATGATACGTTGCTGCTTCTCTAAATCCTGTTAGTAGGACATCGTCGAGAAACTAGTAGCATGATGAAAACAAAATGCCAAGATAATGTTTTCCAAGTGTTTGCTAAGTGTGTCTGAATGTCAAGTGTTTTGAATGTCAAGATGCCAGGTGTCTAAATGTCGAGATGTTAGGTTTTTGATAGTGTTGAGATGTCACATGTCAAATTTTGACGATGTTGAGATGCCAGGTGTCACGTTTTGACGACGTCTAGGTGTTGAATGTCAAACTTTTCCAAATTCAAGGAGGACACATCCTAAATAATGTGAATGTCGAGAGGATCAATCCTCAAATGTCAAGAGGATCCCTCAAAATGCTAGATGATGGTGACGATGCCTAGGAAGGACACATCCTAAGGCCTAGATGATAGAGGCTGTTCTTCAGAAGGACACATCTGAAGAATAACCAAGAGTTGACAGTTTGACAGGTTTTGATTGAGTTTGACTAAAGTTGACTAAATTTGACTTTTGTTGACAGAGTTGACTTGTGTTGATGAAATTGAGTACATGTCGATGTTGACATGCTGATGTGATTGGCATGTTGATTAAATGATTGTCATAGTTTGTTTTAGAAGTTTGACTATCTTGGAATGATTTGTTTGACTTGAAGACTTTTGACGTGTGTGCTAGTGCAATGCCATGAACCCTAATGGACTAACCTAGTGTGGCCTTGGGGGCTCATCGATTGATGGCCTTGCCTACGTCATACACTCAGAGACCTCGTAGTTCGACACAACCAATGACTTTGTCGAAATGACAAAATATTGAGTCATGATTTTTATTGTGACAAACCTAAAAGGACTGAACTAATGTCTCAGGGGCCCAAAGATGAGCCTTGCCTACGTAGCAAATGCACAGAGACAATGTAGTTTGACAAATGAAAAAAATTGATTGACATGACTAACTTGACGAGATGCGACTCTATTTTTTGTGTTTTTGTCATATTTTGATTTTTTTGGATTTCTTTAGGATGTTTTTTGATTTTTAGGTCTTTTTTCAGGACATTTTATGATTTTAGGTCTTTTTTTAAAGACATTTTATGATTTTTAGGTCTTTTTTCAGGACATTTTATAATTTTTAGGTCTTTTTTAGAATATTTTATGATTTTTAGGTCTTTTTTCAAGACATTTTATGATTTTAAGGTCTTTTCTCAAGAATTTTTATGATTTTTAGGTCTTTTTTCAGGGCTCTTTATAAATTTTTTTGTTCTTTTTTTTTAGGACATTTTTTGATTGGCAGGACCATGTGAGATACCCACTGCAGTCGAATGATAAAATGAATTGCCCCCAATCAGGTCCAGGACTAGCCAAGTTTGAAGGATGTAAAAAGGATGCGCTTGGGGTAATGGGTGGGTAGTATACAGGACGTGATGTCAATCGTTGTCAACCATGAAAGGAATGGCAGGGTTTCATGATGGGTGTCATGATGGTGTTAGAAAAGTGGGTGTTTATTATGGACTAAGGTAGATAGAGTGACAGTAGATGGCAGAGCAATGACTGACTACACATGGAGCCTATTTGCCAGGTTTTCACCATGGTACTTATCCTAAGCATCTGTTTACCAGGTTTTCACTATTGGACGAATTATTTCTCTTTACTATTTTTGGCATTTTTTTTGGTGTCACCAAGATGCTTGTTTGCTAGGTTTTCATCAGGGTGACGATTTTTTTATATTTTTCATTTTTTTTGTATTTTTATAGTTTTTGGCTAGAATCTTTGATGCTATGCATAGAACTTTCGAAGATGTAAGCTATTGATGGGCTTTGTCAACTATTCACCGTCTGGAGTGGCTAGCTGATATGCTCCAGAACCAAAAGAGGACATGATGATGTAAGGACCCAACCAATTTGGCTCAAACTTGCCAAGTTTTTCTCTGTTAGACCGATTCTTAGGATTTTTCATGAGGACCAAGTCACCAATGTCAAATTTTCTGACCATGAATCTCTTGTTGTAACTGTGACAGAGCTGGTTCTGATATTCCTGTAGGTGATTCAAGACATTATGTATTCTTTCATTTAACATTTCCAACCCATGCAGTCATGACTTTCTATACTCCTCATCATCGATCATACCCTTCACGGAGACTCTTAAGGATGGAATTTCAACCTCGATGGGCAAGATGGCTTTGGCTCCAAAGACCAAGGTGAAAGGAGTGGCTCTTGTAGGCATGCAAATGTTGGTGCGATAAGCCCACAAAGCAGGCTTAAGTTGGATGTGCCAGTCACGACCAATGTCATTAACTGTCTTCTTAAGAATTTTGATGATTGTCTTATTAGACGCTAGCTTGACCATTTCCTTGCGAGTAGTATAGTGTGGAGGAATGATGTTGGATGTGGAATCATTCACATAACTCACAAACATCTTGATTTTTGAAAGGATGTCCGTTGTCTGTGATGATGGATTGTGGGACACCATACCGACAGATGATATAATTGAGGATGAATTTGGAAATTTGTTTTCAGTTATGTATGTGAGTGGGATGGATTCGATCCACTTAGTGAAATACTCAATGGTGGTGATAATGAATTTGTGACCGTTGGAAGAAGTAGGGTGGATTTTTCCCACGAGGTCGAGTCCCCATTGTGTGAAGGGCCAAGGAGAGGTAATCAGCCGAAGTTCTTATGTTGGTGCATGAATCAAATCACTATGTATCTGACATTGGTGACACATTTTGAAAAAATCAAGTGCATCTTTTTCTATTGTCGGCCAATAATACCCAAGTCTCATGATCTTCTTGGCTAAAGTAGGACCACTTGAATGAGATCCACATATACCCTCATGTACCTCGCATAAGGTTGTTCGTGCTTCGTCAGTGTTGGGACATCGAAGAAGGGTATTATAAAAGCTACGACCGTATAAGGTGTCACTGATGATGGTGTATCAGGCGACCTTATGGATAAATGAATTTCATTGGTTTTTGGATAGGTTGGGGGGAGGGGTATGGGACTGAAGATAGTCATAAATATCTTGATACCATGGTGAGTTAGGACCAACAAGCTCACAAACCATCTCTGATTCTAGAATGTCATATGCAGGGACCAAAAGTTATTCCACCAAGAACTCAAATTGGGGCACATTACTTGGAATGTCTAGGAGAGAGCCAATTGTAGCCATTGCATCTGTTGCCTTGTTTTGTGCCCTCAGAACTTGTTCAAAAGCAATCATGTGGAATTATGAGTGGAAGCTATCAACCATGCATTTATAGGGCATTAGTTTTTCATCCTTGGTGTCATAGTCATCATTGACTTGATTGATGACCAACTGAGAATATCCAAAGACCAGAAGTGTCTTGATTTTCCATTGTATGGACATTCCAAGTCCCGTGACAAGTGCCTCATATTCGATAAAATTATTTGTACATGGAAAAGCAATGCGAAATGACTTCGGAATGGATTCTCCTTGTGGTGTAAAAAATAATATTCTCACTCCTAAGCCATGACTAGTATGAGACCCATCAAAGTAAAGTTTCCAAGGTGATTTAGGTTCTACATGAAATATGGACTCATCAGGAAAGTCTACTACCAATGGATGATCTCCTTGTATAGGTCCATCTGCTAGCTGATCTGCTATCACTTGTCCTTTTATGGCCTTTTGTTTCACATATTGAATGTCACATTCACTCAAGACCATTACCCATTTCACCAAATTTGCTGTCAATGCTGCACGACTGAGGAAATATTTCAGGGGATTGATCTTTGCCACCAAGTGTGTCCTGTGATTCAACATGTAATATCTTAATTTTTGAGCAGCAAAGACAACTGCTAGACAATCACGTTAAATGGATGTGTATTTTAGCTCATATCCAACCAGTGTCTGACTAATGTAGTATATGGGCCTTTCCTTCTCATCATGGTCGTTTTGTGCCAGTAATACCCCCAGTGCTGAAGTTGTTGTAGAAATGTATAAAATCAAAGGTTTCCCTTCGATTGGTGACATTAGAATAGGTGGTGACAATAGATAATATTTTATGTGTTGAAAGGACTCTTGACATCTATCAGTCCACACAAAGGGTATACCCTTGCACAAGAGATACTGAAATGGTTGACACTTATCTGCCAGTTGTGCTATGAAGCGTTGGATAGATTGTAACCTACCTTGCAATGTCCTGAGTTCACTTATCCCTTTTGGAGGAGGCATGTCTAGTATGGATTTTAATTTGGTAGGATCAACTTCAATGCCTCTACGAGAAACTATGGAGAAACTATGTACCCCAAAAGTTTCCCTAAGTTACACCAAAGACTCATTTCTTGGGATTCAAGCGGACTTTGTATTCTTCCAATCTCTTGAATATTTTTTATAACACATTCAAGTGATCTTTTTCATGTCTAAGATTCTTCCAAAAGGTCATCCACATAATCTTCCATTAGCTTGTGCATCATTTCATGGAATATTGTTTTCATAGCTCTCTGATAAGTGGCTCCTGCATTCTTGAGACCAAAAGGCATGACGTTTTAGCAGTATGTATCCCAAGGACATGTGAATGCTATTTTTTGCTGATCTTCAAGGGCAATACGGAATTGATTATAACCCGAGAAACCATCCATGAGGGACAACATCTCGTATCCTGCCATAAGATCAACTATGATGTCTATGTTTGGTAAAAAAAAGTCATCTTTTGGACACGCTTTATTCAGGTCCTAAATTTTTTTGCAGATGCATATTTGACCATTCGAATTTGTGACTAGTACTAGATTTGAAATCCATTTAGCGTAGTCTATTGACCGTATGAATCCCACATCTAGCAATTTCTTGAGTTCCGCTTTGACTAACAGGGAAATTTGTGGGTGCATCTTCTGCAACTTCTGTTTTACTGGCTTGGCATCTGGAAGTAGTGGAAAATGGTGCAAGACAAGTTCTGGATCCAACCCCGGCATATTGGCATAAGACCATGCAAAGTTAATCTTACACTCTGAAAATAATTTGTGAAATTCAGGTTTCTCTTCTTCTGTCAAGGATGCTGCAAAGAGGACAATTTTGGGATCTTCTTTTGTAGTTATGTTGACTTCCATGGTGTCCTCTATGAGCATTGCTAGTTTTTCTTGAGTCATGGGGAGAAAGTCCAGTCCTCTATCCTTAGGCGCCTTAGAGAGGTTTTCACCTACGTTCTTTATTTTTACTTTTTTATTGTCAGAAGGTGCCTTTCGGTTTTCACCTAAAGATGTGTCATTTTTTGTTTTATTTTTATTTTTAATTTTGTGACTAGAGGACAGAGCAGTCTCCCCAAAGTAAGCTACACAATCTAGGTCAATGGAAAATCCAGCTTTGTGGTCTCCATTTGGTATGCCCTCACTTAGTCCCATGAATTCTGCAATCGCTTCATCATTCTGAAATATGTCCATAATTGGCGGGCCTTGTTGATCCTAGTCGATAAGTTGTGGGTAGACTAGGGAGATACCATCATCAGTATTGGTGAATGGTGGGGAGGATACATAAATCATACAGATGGATTTAGAGAGGTTAAAGATAAAATTTTCGTCATCCAACTCCCAATTGGATTCTATCAAGTATTCTCCTTCACTTGTTTCATACTCATTAGCAAAGTAGGGGAAAAAGGGATTGGAATCATGGTTGGTAGTGTCATGTGGTGATTTTGATGAATCCAAATGATGGTCATTAGGTTCAGATGGTAGGATAGGTGTGTTAGGATGAGGGTTAATGGTATCAAAAGATGATCCAGACTTGTCATTGTTCCTTGGGAAAAAGAGCCTACCCCAATGTTCTCTTTTCTTTGGGATTTCAGGGTTGTCATTATTTTTTGTTGGATCAATCTTAAACATTTTCTAGAATCTATCTTCAAAAGTAGGTTCACTGGGTTGTAGGAGCAACTCATCAAGGAAAAAGTCACTTAAGGATCTTCGGGAGCCGAATTCCCATTCATGTGAGTCAGTTTCGGTAAGGGATTCTTCAATAGTCTCGAAACTTTCGGAAGCATTCACTCTCTCACTTGAAAGTACATTGGTACTTTGATCGCCAGTTTCGAGTGGACCTAACCATAACCCAAGAAATTTTGGTCTTCCAGAAGGCATTAAAGGTTCTAGCACCCCAGTTTTATTCTTGCCAAGGCCACTAGTACCGTCATAGACTTTTTCCTTCATTATGTCATAGCCTTTGCCATATATCTGGACTGGTAATGGGGATGGATCTTCTGGGTCTTTATAAATCCAAGTTGATAGGTCTTCAATGTCTTCTTTGCTCATCTCACCCCATTTTATAAAAATGTGCGTCGGAGCAACTCTAAAAATTTCCTTAGGCTCCATTCTGAAACAAGGTTGGCCATAAGCCTTAGGAGACTTGGGTATTTTGGTGATGCAATATGCCATGTTCAATTTAAATTCTCCACATCCTAGGTCATAGATATTGACACTCATATCAACACTTGGGATGATGGAAGTGGATGAAGTGGTGTACATCGAAGAAGTGGATAGGGTCATGGAGGGTTTAGTGAGTGTGGACGGGTCAATGAATTTAGAAGAAGAGGAAGTCGAAGCTTCGCGGTTAATGGGCACTTGATGTTCTGAAATACCCCTTAGATTGGTGCAATACTGGAAGGGGTTGGGGTCTCCATATATAGTGATTTCGGTGCCATCAAAAGGAAACTTCAGACATTGGTGATAAGTAGATGGAACAACTTTTAAAGCATGAATCCAAGGCCAACCAAACAAGATATTATAGGGTAGTTCAAGATCGAGGATCTGACAAGTTGTATCTACAATGACCAACCCCACTCTGATGGGAAGAGTGATAACACCTCGAGAGGAACGTTCTTCATCATCATATGCCTTTATAAAAATGGTCTTTGTAGAGTCTACACAAGCATCAGAGAAGCCTAAAGCCTTAACCAATTTTAGGGAGCATATGTTTAGTTCTGCTCTGCCATCTACTAAAACTTGTCTGACCTTATGCTTATGGATAAAGACTTCAATGTGTAATGCGTCGTTATGATTGGACTTTGGTGACGAGTAGTCTTGGTCTGAAAATGTTATATGATGGGGAGTGGTTAGGTATCCCACCATGGATTCAAACTGGTTGACATCAATGACATGAGGGACAAAAGACTCTTGCAGGGTTTTGTCAAGTATGGCCTTATGTGTGGGAGAAATGCGTAATAGATCAAGTATAGAGATTTGAGCAGGTGTTTTTCCTAATTGGTCAATAAGGTTAAACTGTCCCTTAGGTTACAGCTTCTTGGTGGATGGACCTGATTGTGATTGCTTAGCGGATGGATTGGGTGTTGTAATTTTTGGCTGCCGAGGGGGGGGGGAGGACCAGCTATGGTGAATTTTCCACCACGAGTTGTTACATTAAATTCAAGTTCTCTTTTGATAGTAATGGTATTGACATATTCATTAGTAGCTCATAAGTGATTAATAATGGGTCCACTAGAATAGTTGAAGGCGGTATGAGTGTAATTGGCATGATTATTATTTGTCTTGGGACCTGACATTGAGGGATTATTCAAACCATGGTCCTACAATGGGTTTTTGTGAATAATATGGTCTGCATTTGATGCAAATTATTGTCCACCCAGTTCAATTGTGAGATTTTCAATGAGGTCTTGTACCATATTTCTTAGTTGTTGACAAGAGGAGGTTTTATGCCCTTTAGCATGGTGGTAATCACATAAAGCGTTGTCATCCCACCATGATGGCTTAAACTGTCATGGGTCATATGGCTTAGGGTCTTCTAATGTGATGACACCATTTTGAAGGAGCTTATTAAGGACCTCTTTGATTGGTTCACCCAAAGGGGTATATGTGTGACTTTTCAGAAATTGTCTGGGTTGACGAGGCTGCCTTTGGTTTTGATTGTTTTGATTATTTTGGATAGCGTTCGCAACAAGTGTTGGCATGATCAAGGGTGCGTTTTGCAGTTGAGCTCCTTTAAGAGTAAGTACAGGAACCGTTGTGTTTATTTCCTTAGTATCCACAATGCCATCATTGGTAATGTGTTTATTGTTGACCCAATATTTATTCTTGTCCACAGGTGGGTTTGTGTTTGTGTTCTTAGGGCCATATTTTAGTTCTCCTTTAGCAATAAGGGCCTTCTCAAGTTGGAGACCCTTTTCGACTAAGTCTGTGAAGGTTGTGCAATAGTGAACTTGCAAGCCATATTTCAATGGGCCTAGGATTGTTTGGAAAAACATGTTGACTTTTTCTTTCTCAAGTATGTCAATATGGAAACGACTTGCTAAACTTCTCCATCTTTGGAAGAATCGGATAAAAGTCTCACCAACTTCTTCTTGTGTAAGTGTGCATAAACTAGTGATGGAGATGTCGGTATCAATGTTGTAAGCATAATTTTGCACAAATTTGTCTGCAACTTCGTCCCATGATTCTATTCCCTTTTGTAAAGTGGAAAACCATTCAAGTGCAGGGCCTGCAAGACTCTTAGGGAAGAATCTCATAAAGTACGTATGTTCATAGGAAATATCCACGCAAATGGTTGTGAATTCTTGAATGTGTTCAATGGGTTTTGTTTTTCCTTTGTATTTAGTGAAGTTTGGTGCCATGTACCCAGGACAGAATGGTGGCATGTATAGACATATGTGGATTTTTATTGGAAATTTTCATGGTCTCTATTTGTTCTTGCAAGTTTTCCACTTGTGCTGTCAAAGCATCAATTATGGGATTGTTTGTTGCATCACACATGAGAGTGATGGGTATCCCATGGGTGCCAAGTTGTTGGGATGAGATGTTCTGATTTTGTTGTGGGATGTGTTGCTGTGAGATGTATGATGCGTTTTGATTTGAATGTTGTTGTTATTGCAAGTTTTGATTAGGGACGTGTTGATGAGTGTGGATGTGTGATGCATATGTGGGAATGTGTCCTCTAGCCATGTTAGTTGATATTTGCGGGATGTGTTGGCCTTGACTATTTTGGTGTCCAAATGAAGTCATATGTTGTGTCATCTAATTGCCTTGTCCAAATTGGTGGAATTGTCCATGGGGAATTATGTTAGTTTTTTTACCTTGGGAAGTATTGGTATTAAGTTGTGATGACATGTTGACATTTGGTTATGGTCCTCAAATGAAAATACATTGTTTACTTCCTCCAAAGGGATTGAATGAAGACCTAATGAAAGGATTTGATGATGATGCTCCCATGGCACTAGATGAAGCTCCAAATAGTGGGTTCGAAGAGCTTTCCCCCATATATGAGGATCCAAAGGTAGCTCCAATTGACTGTGAGGATGTTGTTAACATTGTAGGCATTGATTCTGACATGGCTTGTGGCATGGTTGGTATCCCTCCAATGGATGTTGCATTAATTGTGTTTTGGTTGGATGTGTCATTAGAATTATCATTGATAGTTCTTGTGGAAATTTGTGAGGTGGCTCCAACAAAGGCATTGTTCACATTATTTGGGGTTGACTATTGTTGGAGGAATTATTTGCATTGTTGTTGTTGGTATTGTGATAAGGAGAAGCTGGTCTCAAAGTGTTAATGTCAAAGCCACATGGTAATTTATCTCCTTGGTTAGGGAGCATGGCTAGATATATTTGCGGGTCGTGTAAGACTAAATCTTCCATGAAGGAGGCTATGTCAGGATTTTGCACTGTGGCTTCTAAGTCTTCTACATATACTTGTCTGTGTTGGTCCCTTTGTATGAATGGTTCGAAGGGGTTACACAAAGAAGATGGCATGTTCATGTCGCTAGAAGGATTGATAAAGGATGTGTCTTGGTTCATGTTTTGACTCATGTCATTGGAAAAGATGTAATTGTTGGTGTCTTGTCCAAAATTAGCCATTTTTCTTCTTTTTATTTGAAGCCTAGTCTCAACCATATAAGGGATTGCTCAAATTAGGATGAGGAATGAAAATGACAACTAGATGATGAAACTATGTTTTTGGGATTTTTAAATAAGGAATCCAAATGCAAACTATGTTTTTGGGCTTTTGGTAATAAGGAATGCAATATGACAATGTTGTCTAAAGGGAATGACTAATGCAAAAGGACAATGAAGACTAAGATGAAAAGCTATGGCACTATTTTTTTTGTATTTTTGGAATAAGGGATGTAAAATGAGGACTAAGGTATGCAAATGCAAAGGTTTAAATGATGATAGAATTATTTTGGAAAAGGTTTACTCAACCACCCAATGCTAGGTCTATTTCTCAATTTTGGACCATCAAAGGACTTGTTTGAAGGACTAAATGATGATGACAAGATGAATAAGTGAGGTTTCCCAACTAGACTTATGAGTTGGGAATTCACACAAAAAGGACAATGACTAAAAGAAATAATGATGACTAAGTCCAATGAAAACCTACTCTTGAAGGCAATGATTTTACAAAGTATGGTGAGGTTTCCTAATCCAAAATCTGCAAATGAAATGAGGAGCTAAAGACTGGTTTATGAATAAAAATGAGGATGATGAAGTCTAAGGATGGAACTAAAATTTGCAAGAATGAGCCTATGGTAAAATGCAAACTAAAGTGTGCAAGAAATGGAAGATTTGAGCAATTTTCTTTTTGGTTTTTGATAGAGGCCGTTGGAAAAAGATGTTTGATAGCAAATGGAAAATGTTTGGTCTTGGGTTTTGAATTGTGATAGTGTTTTTTTTTTCTAGGTGAATGCATCATTTCAGGTCACAGATGCATTTTAGTTTGGCAGATGCATCTCAGTTTCAACGAATATGGCTCTATAGATAGTAGATGTGGCTCAATAAAGCGATTGCGACATTATGCCAAGAAAATGCGATGCAGGACAGGAAAATGCATCACACAGAGTGATGGATGTAGCTTATCAGAGCAAGTGCATTGTGCAAAGTTTCAAATGCGGTGTAGAATAGCGAATGCATTACAACAAATGCGTTGTAGGTAGAATAAGTCTAGTTTGTTTGTAATTATTGACCAAAATTTGGAATTATTTGAAGTTGAATGATTGTTTCCAAGTTTGTAAAATGGTATTTGTTTGTTTAATGTCTTAGAAAACACTTGGCAAACACAATATTTTGAAAACATGCACAAAGAAGACAAGTACAACCCTAGGTTAGGCAAGGACTATATTTGCTAGATTCCTCGTGGGTTTCCCCAACCACACTTATTCTTAGCGGATGAATCTAGAAGCTTAGCCACACGGGCTCCCCCTTATAGTGCACTCACTTCTCAGGTCAACCAAGCTTCTAGCCCCCATAAAACTCCCATGGCAGGCTAATCACCTCTACTAAGAACTACGAGAATGTGGATGCCTTCACAACGACCGTTGCTACACTAGAAAACATATGGGATTTTGGCCACTACATAAAAGGGTTCTAGTGAATAATCGGGGACACGACGCCTCACAAGCATATAGCAAGCCACTTAAGGCTTTAACCAATCTACTAGGGGCTCTTATACCTTTAAAAGAAAAGGTAGGTACCCGTTTTCGAAAGGAACTACACGGTTAAGGCCTACATACTGTGAGAACTTGACAATTTAGACTCATCCTTTTATATACCGGCTCGAGCGAAAAACTAGTTAGAGTTGTTCCCTCTTTCGAGGTAGGTCCCTCTAAGGTTCAAAAACATAAAATAAATGGGTTGGTTTTCTAATCACCTAGTTTGCACAAGGTGAGAGCATAATCACCTACCACCTTCAAGTACAATCAAACAAAGTTCTTTAACCTCCTAATTAAATCTAAGAGATAAGAAAATGTTTTTTTAAAGCACAAATGGAAGTGTTTTCTAATCTAAAACAAACACAAGAGGTCTTAAAATAACATGCTTGGACATTTGAACCTACAAAACCACTTGTTAGTAGTCTAAAAAATGCCTCGGACCCACGAAAAATTCAAAGCCACATGCTGCAACAACAGATTAGTAACCAAAAAAACCTCTAAACTACTAACTTGAAATAAGAAATCTGGAAAATTTTGAAAAAAACCAAAAACAAAAAATTATCAGATGAATGTGTCGCAGTAGAGCGAATGCGTCATTCTACACAACAAATGCGGCTTGGATCTATAAACTGGAATTTGACAGGCGGATGCATCATTATGCAGAACAAATGCGTCTCGGTCTGCAAATGCGTCATTAAGGATGGCTAATGCATCAGATCTAAGCAAATGTAGCTTTCTATTAGTCGAATGCATCTCAGGATGGCAAATGTGTCACTCTACAAAGAAAATGCATCACGATAGAACATTTGCGGCTCAGAAAATTGTGAATGCAGTGTTCCATACCTGCACCTGCAAAAACACAAAAAACTGTACATAAATATGCAAAAAACATGATTTTGGCGTTAGGTTCACCAATGTAACTATGGGAAAAATATAGGTTAGCTGATTAGAGCATAAATAAACAAACCAAAAGTAGATAATGAAGCACATAGGAGAAAATAACATGAAAACAAAGAGAGATATCACCTTATGTCTTCAAACTCCATGATTGACCTCCATTACACCTCTATTTGCTGCAATGTATAGTTTGCCCTCATATTTTATGTGAGCAACCTATGACTATGCCAAGACCAAAGCAAATGTTGAAGGATTTGATGACAAAATTCAACACTATGCAACTATGCACTAGTAAGCAAAGAATAAAGTATGCCAAAATGCTAAAATGCCAAGATGCCAAAATGCTAAGATGTCAAGGGTGCCTAAAACAAGATTGCATGAGATGACAAAATGAGAGAAAAATTGCCATTTTATATAAAATGTAGTTTTGGATGAATGATCAAGATTAAAAGTTGACAAATGTCCTAGAATCAATGGACAAGATTCAATATGACAACCCACAATTAGGGTTAGGGCAACATTAGGGTGAATTTAAAATGAGTGGATAATATTTTATTTGAGAAAATCAAATCAAGGGTTGACAATGCATGTGACATGGAGATAAGATTGGCACAAAAAAAGAGGGAGTTGGAAAATCAAATAATATTAGAAATTACTTGATTTATGGAATAAAATACTATTTTGAATTAAAAATTAATTTAATTCAAAAAGGTGGGTTCATGTGACAATAAATAATTAATTTGAATTATTTACTGAAAGAGGGAAAATTAGAAAATGAGACGATTTTAAATAAATGTCTTTATTCAAAATGGGGAAAATGCCAAGGTGGATAATAATTAAATAAATTAAAGAATTTATTTAATTATGAGAAGACATTATAAATTAATGACATTTAAATAAATAAATAGAATTTATTTATTTAAATAATCAAGAAGAATTAATGGACAAAGATAATTAAATAAAGTTAAGAATTTATTTAATTATGGAAAGACATTAGAGAATTAGTGACACATTTAAATAAATAAATAAAATTTATTTATTTAAATAATCAAGAGGAATAAAAGACATGAATTAATTAAATAATTATGAATTATTTAATTAATAGTTGAAAGTGGACCAAATGACATAATTAAACATTTTAATTATGCTAGGAGAAAAATGGAAAAAATAGAGCTTGCAAGCCTAGGGCATTTTATGTGTCTACACTTTGTTTTGGTTTGATGCAAGTTCTCTAGAAGTTGCTGCCAGAGCAACTCACACAAATCATAATCTTTCCCATTTACTACCATGTCATGAGCAACATATATTACAATTGTAGATATTGAGTTCTCTCTATTTTGGAAGTAGATTTTGTGGTCAATCATGATAGCTAAATATTTCACTGCAGGATTGGCGATTGGTTTGGTTGTTAAAGCTCTCCTATCAAATGTGGCACCAGTTAGCTACATAACCACATCATTCTTTATTGACTTCAACATCGGTATAGGTCTGGTATCACATAATCCAGTCACAACCTTAATTACATCCTTAGAGATTAATCCAGGCATATCAGTCCACATGAATTTGTCATGTATTCTACTCAGGGCTATCCTCACATACTTTGCATCCAATTCACTACTAAAGTTAGGGCACTGGTTCCAAATGTCTAGCTTCTTTTGCACTAGGTTTGCATACTCTGGTTTTACCAGAAATTCATCTCCAGTTAGCTCATTAGACCATTGATTCTTAAGTACTTGGTGATCATACTCTTCCAATTTGCAACGTATATAGGTCCTACTATCTTAGTGGGTAAAACCTTAATTGGGATCTTTGAAAATGTGCCATCGGGGTCATTATCAAAAAAATTCCTTGAAAACCTCTTAAACTTTGGTTTAGGTCTTTCTATGATCTCAACTATGGTCGATGTAGCCATTTTTCCCTCAATTCTATCTCAAATTCTTGTAAAATCACTTCTAATACAAACCCACAAAGCACAGATAGTTGTAAATACCTTTTTCGTGCTCAACGAGAACTAGGGTTTGAACCAATTTACTTTGAATCACCTTCAATTATTCTTCAATTCACTCTGATCTCTTTGAAATGTGCAAAAGTGATTAGAAACGACTAAGTATTTCACTTTATATCTTACCAATCTACCCTAATTTTGCATTAGTGCTTCAAATTCCAAAAATGCTGGTAAACGCTTCATTGAAACATTATAAACTCTAAATTGCTCCGCAATTCTTCAGATTTGCATATTTTCTACCAAAATATTTTCTAGAAGCTTAAGTATACCATATTACATCACATATCTTCGTGTAACTTCTTGACACCTCATATTTCTAGGGGGTTGTTAGATTTTTTTTACTTCTCCCCCTAAGCCTTGGCATGGGCTTAGTTTTTCAGAAGAATTATCTACACTAGATGGAGGTACAAATGCATTTGATTCATCCTTTTTCTTAGGTTCATCTTTTTTCTTCTAAATATTATCCATATTCAATAGGATCAACTTTATTCACTAGTTTATTCCTCTATTCCAGATTAGTCTGCCTTCCATTCTTACTTCTGCACAGTCTTGAAATGTGTCCATGTTTATTGCAATTGTAGCACACAACATTTTTCTTACCAAACCAACTTCTATTCATTCTTGATCTGCACTGGTTAGCCTTATGTCCAAATATATTGCATGTATAATAGTAGCCATTGAAATATTGAAACATTCTACAAGTATTAAATCTATTCATTATCGATGTCTTGAAACAACTAAAAATGGGGGTATGATTTTGTATGGTTTAGAACATAGAGAAAAACCTACTTTCCAATCATCTCATTGAAGGGAAACCCTAGAGATATCAATGTAAAGGATAAAGAGATCTTGCAATAGGGCTTCCCTAAGGTCTAATTTTAATCTAATGAGGGTAGGGCTTGGAAAGACAAATGAAATGCAAGATCTAATGTTTAGACCTAGTCATGCATGAAACTTGAATGTATGACCTAGAAATGCATGCAAAATAGAAAATAAGGGCAAGAAATCAGAATGGTGCACCTAGGAAGTTGTGAAGACCTGGAAACAACTTTGAATTGTTGAAAAAGCTTGATTTTGAGTACACTATGACTCATATGCCACTTCTGGCGTATCAGTCCCAGATTAGGGTTTTTGGTCTGAAACTAGTTTCTAGCATTGTAGATTCTAGATCTGCAAAAATCTTAAAAAATTCCTATAGTGGGACTCATACGCCACTTCTACGTATTAATCCCATTTTTCTTTTTTAGAGAATTATGGTTTGATTATGCTCTTCAATCTCTACTCTTTCTCCTTAACTTGATTTCCTGATCTGAAACTGTTGATTTCAAACATATAGGTGAATTTTTGTGAAGATGACAACCTTTTGATAACTTGACGAATTTATCCAACCTTTCAACCTAATCTTCAAAGGAGCTTCAAGTCTTCAAAGCACCTAGATCTATAATCACACAAAGAGAGGGAGAAAAAAGTGTTGATTGTTAGGGAATAGGGGTTTGCCTTGGTCAAACCCCTTGTAGGTAATTAAATCAAATGATGAGATAATGAAATGAAGGAATGAAACATGAAACAAAGAACATGAATCATGGACAATGATACCTTGGATGATGTCTTGTAAATCTGCAATTCAACATGAAGTGGCCATGAAGGATGTAGATCTTGATCTTGACAATAGGTGTAGAGCAATGCTTGATCTTGGATCTTCAATGCTACATCACAAAACTAGCTCAACAACATGCTTGATGCTTGATAATCTTGGCATGCTAATGGATCTTGAATTGCTGCAACAATTGATGAAAAAATCTGCTGTTGAATGCCTTAGAAATGATCTTGTAAACTCTCTTAACACTCTTGTGAAGTCTTGGAATGTTTAAATCTTGCTTGCTTGACTTGATATCATGTATGATTAATGAAATAATTATTTTAAAGCTCATTTATATAGGCAATCCATCTAATACCCCATGTATTAGATCCTATAGGCCGATATTCATGAAATTTGAACTTAAAACCCAGATTTTCCCACTCAAAACCTTAAAAATAGGCCAAATGGGACTCATACACCACCTGTGGTGTATGGGTCCCACCTTGATGGGACTCATATTACCAAGGTAGTGTATGGGTCCCATAGGGCCTATTTGAAGAGAGAGAATGTCAGGGAGTCAAGACATTAAGTTTATATGAGGTCTATGTCGTGATTTTAGTTAAAATATGCCTTGGGATGCATAATATAGGGTCTTAGGGGCCTATTAATGATGATATAAAGGTTATAAATGCAAGGGGACCCAAAATTCAATGTGAAAGTGTAAATAAATACATTTTACAACATTAAATTAAGGCAAAATTAGGTCTATTTAGCTCAAAAATGCCCTAAATTCCACGTGAATGTGTAAAACACATTACAACACTAGATTGGGTCCATTTAGTTTATAAGCCTCCTAAATTTAATGTGAAGGTGTAAATAAATACACTTTAGAACACTAAATTAAGGAAAAGTTAGGTTTATTTAGCTTAAAAAGGTCCCAAGACCTAATGTGAATGTGCAAAACACATTACAACACTAGATCAAGGTGATATTAAGTTCATTTTAACATTAAACATTCCCAAATTAAGCAAGGAAACATGATACTTTTTCCATTGCCACATGTCCAAATTTCTTGCATGCAAAACATTGTCCAGATAAGGATCCAACATTCTAATTCATTCTACTTCAACATTGTATAGCCTTATGTCCAAATTTATTGCATGAAAAACAAATACCATTAAAAAATGGGTACCTTTGAGCATTTGGTTGTCTGATAGGTCTTCCAGTATTGCTTCTTTGATTCTTGAACTACCTACCATTGCCTTAAGTATGCTTTTGATTTTCAACCTTGTTAGATGTTTGATTTGTCTTTGAACTTTGTCCTTCTTCAAGTCCCAAACCACCTTTATCCTTGGAGGGTTTTTGAATTGCAATCAATTCATCAAGCATTGTAGTACTTGTTTTTAATTTATCCTCATGAGCTCTTGCTTTCTACAAATCTAATATTAGGGTTACCACTTCGTGTTCAAGCTTTGTACATTCATCAGTCTTGCTTTGTACAGTGGAATTCAGACAATCCTCAATTCTCTTCTTTTCTTCCACTTGCACTTCCAGTCCAATGATATCTTCATTTGCCTTCTTCAACTGTTCACTAACTTCTCTATGTATTTTTCATAACTTCTTGATTTGTTATATCATATTTTTGATGCATTCATTTGCTTCTCCTAAGCTTTCCTTCAAACTTTTGTTCCCACTTTCAACTTTGTCAAGATCTTCAAGATCACCTTTAAGTTTTTCTTTGTCAAGCATGTAGTCATCTTCTTCATATTCAATTGCAAAAATCTCTTCCAGAGGAGCAGGATAATTTTTATTAGCCATGTGTTCAACCTCCAAGATCTTCGTCAAGCTGTTAGGCTTTTCAAAAAGAGCTTGGCTCTGATACCAATTATTGAACACCCAAAATACTGAGAGGGGGGATGAATTAGTATTCTATTAAACCATTTTGTCATAATCCAAGCAATAATCAAAACATATCTAACTACAATTATGAATGAAAACATGAAAGAAATCACAACACCACATAACACATGAACACCATAATTTTTATGTGGAAAACCTAAAAAGGGAAAAAATCATGGTGAGGATTAGCTCACAATATATTATAACCGGCTATAAGATATTACAGGGGCTCACTACTAGGACTCACTATCCTTATAAGGCCCACATCTTAAAATAGATACAAAACAAGAGTGGCTACATAGCCAAAGTGTGAACTAAGGTAAAGTGCACCTCCCTTTTGCTAAATTTAGTTCCAATGAAGCTCTAGATACAAAATACTACTCTGCTTAGCATTGCTCAACATACATAATAATTCTTCCCTTTTATTGATCTCACACATACAAATTTACAAGTTCACACAATATTAGATCTCACACATATCACATTACATCCTCATCACCTTATGCAACTCAAAAATGTTCCACATATATACCCTATTACATCATCATACATCAATTAGGTTGGCCTAATTAAATGTAGCCCTTTTTTAATTATAGCTTTGTCGGCTCCAAACTTGATTCAAAAACATCTTCGTGCTTAAATAAAATGTGTAACACTTGATTTAGGTTGGCACAGATCTAAAATAGATTCCCTTAACATCCGTAATGCATATTAATCTTCATAGCACAAATTCAAGTATTAGGTCAGCCATGAGTTAGACCTGATCACAAAATAAGCCAATTTGACAAACATCGATCAACCATTTGATCATATAAGCACATACCATCTAGAATGTATGTAGAAATAAAACATGTAAATCATCTCCCAAAATTGTAGTCTTAATCCAAACACTAGAGGAATGCAAACTAGATGAATCATACCATCTTGCACTGTATAAGCCAAAAAGCTGTATGCCAAAATTTTTTCATTTGTAACTTTCAGCTTGATCAACCAAAATTTCTCAAATCTTGATCATAGATGTATTTAGTAGTCCTAAATAGCATACTATAATCACATAAGCCAAACTTATAACATGAAAAAATCTTAACCAAATTATCGGATCAAGGTGTTGCCAACAACTATTTACCGGATTAGACAAAACTGTCAACAAATAATGTTGGCATCAATGACAACACATCAAAGGGTTCCTTCTTCATTCTTTCAACATAGATGAGCACCTATAAATACAAGTTTATTCTATCAATTCAAAATTAACATGCATAATCAAGAGATCACAAGAGAAAATGTTAGTGTTAAGAGCATTGAAGAGCAGATTTATTAGTCATCTACACCAGCAAATCAAGATCATATCATCATGCCAAATTTATGTGTGTTCATATAATGTTTTGGACCTAACATTCTGATGTAGGTTTCAAGCATTCAAGCATCAAATCAAGCTATCTTTCAAGCCAATTAATGCAATATCCAATCCTTAGATAGATGTGTTAGACTTCATGTTGGCCTTGTTGTTTCACCAAAAGGTCAAACTTTCAATACCCGATATAAGCATCAAATAATATCCACAGGAGGTGGTTAAACCATGTCACGAATCACATGGTCAAAACTGACTAAGGGGTGGAAGCCCCGAGCTTCCAACAATCCCCTCAATGTGACCATAGGATTTGAACCCGTGACCCATCTCTAAAACCAATTATTGGCCTTGTCATTGCACCAAAAGGTCAACCTTTCAATACCCAATTTACAAGTGTCTGATAAGATCCACGGGAGGTGGTTAAACCATGTCACAAATCACGTGGTCAATGCTGGCCGAGGGGTGAAGGCACCAATCTTCCAACACTTCAGTCCTCTAAGGGAAGCCATTAAGGGTTTGGTGAGTTGTGACGTAGATTTTCTCATTCATTAACCCTTGTCATTTATCATTATCTTTCATTATCAAGTTTTAATTTCCAAAATGGGGTTTGATCAAGGAAAACCCCTATTCACCAAAAACAAACATTTTTTCCCTCTCTTTGTGTTCGCAGATTTGTAGGTGAAGAAGGATTGAAGATTGATCAAAAGTGCAATTATGTGAAGTTTTCAAAGTTTTCATGCCACAAAAACTCATTTACAAAATTTCTTTATGACTTTCCAATAGTGGAATCCAGAGGAATCATGAGTGTAGATCCGAGATCAGAGGACTATGAAATCATTTTTTGAAACCCTACTCAAAGACCCATTCATCCTAGGGTGAATCTATCCCAGCTAGTAGGACACTTTGTAACCCTTTTTGGTGACTGGTACACATCACCTTACCCTTCTCAGATCTGTTTGTAGCTTGCTATTTTTGTTTTTGCTATCCTTTATTTCAACATTTCAAGTTTTACATTGCATAATTGAGTTTATTTGGTATTTTATTTTTATCTCCCCAAACTGCATTTCAATCATATTTATTATTTTTTGTCATAAGGGAAAAATAAATCCCCTAATAGGGGTGACTCACCTTTTGGTTGAAAGTCAATCCTACCTTTGGGAGATCTCTTTTCCTAATGAAATTAGAAGAAAGATAGATACATCATCCTAATTCATCCCATATTGGCACTTAACCGCGTTTCATTTTCATAAAAAAAACCTATTTTTCTTTATTTCATTTTGGTGAACCTGAAATTCTTACACTATATGCTTTTTGATTCGGTTGTCTTTCAAAACCATAGTCTAGGATTTGCATTAGTTTGTATTGCACCTCATTTAGGGTTTTAAAAATTGCATTAGTTTGCATTCCATTTAGGGTTTTAAAGTTACATTTTGCATTGTTTAAAACTTCAAAAAATCAAAAATTGGCATACATATTGCATTCATTCCACATAATAGTCTACACATTAGTGTTTTTCATTCATTTATATAAGAATTTTTTTAAAAAAATTGTATATAGAAAGTTTTCATTTTGCTTGTTGTTTGTCATCAAATTGCACTTGCATTTCATCATAATTTTCTAGAATTTGTAATTGAAAGTAGCTGTATGCAACTTGAATATGAGACCTTAAGTATCAACTCAAAAAATTATAATTTATTTTTGTCAACCCCTGTGCAAGGACACATTCACCCTAGAGCGAATCTATCCTTATACAGGTTATTTTGTGAATTTTTGGGCATTAATTTATCTCTGTCTGCTTTGCATTTTGCTGATTTTAGATCTTAGTTTTAGTTTCTAGAGTTTCAATTTTCTAGAATTGTTTGCATTCAAATTAATTGGTCAAAACAAGTGCATTATTCAAACATAAAATTTGCATTTAAAATATAATAACATGAGTATGGTCAACTTTGTTGACGTTCAACCTTGTAAGGGCCAAACCAAAATGTCTCTTGACATTTCTTTCTCACAAAATGGCATAATTAGACATGCATCTGATGGTCCTCTTTACATAGCCGAAAGAATCAATGACAAGCCTAATAATGGGATATTAATTGATCTTGTGTGTGTAGAGAATGTGATCATTGGGGAATTCTTGTTTGTGCATGAAATTTATCAAGACTCTTATAAAAAATCTAAAGCATGGATCAAAACACAAAATGGTTTTGCTTGCCCTATGATAGGTTAGATCACTCTCCCCTTAAAAATTGGACCAAAGCAATTGCATGTCTCATTCTCCATCATCCCATCATTAGACTAATTCTGTGTGAAGCTAGGCTATCCATGGCTGCGCTCCATGGATGCCATCCCATCGGTAGTACATAAATGCTTAAAATTTCCATTTGGTAATGAAATTTTCACTATGCATCATAGTGGGTTTAATCCCTTGTCTTGGCGTGGGAATTTCTCATTGGATTTCTTTTGGTCCAAACCTATGGAACCTATTAAAACTCATGAGGAATTATTTTTCAATTCTTACCAAAAGTTCAAGGTAAAGCACATAGTAGAATTATCTCTTAGCAATATCCCTCAACCCATGCTTGGGCTTCTTATCATTGATGAAACCATGATTGAACCAAAAGCTCTTCTAAATAACCAAGGAAAATCCATGAAAAGTCATCCTCCTATTTCCTATAAGAGACCAAGAGATAACTATACAATTATCGTTGTTCCTCCTAAGATCAAAAAAGTTTAAAAACTTAAAGAGAATGTGATTGAAAAATCCTTGATGGTTCCTTTCGTTCCTCCCTTGTAGGAAGAAAATAAATCTATGGTTTATAAACCTGCTCCTACACAATCACAACTTGAAAACCATGTAAGAATAAATTGAAATGCTAAAGAGCGTAGGCGTAGATGTTGTGCTATTGCTTGTAAGTTAAAAGAAGACGAAAAAAAAGCAAACCAAGATCAAAATTTAACTCTAACAAAGCATGATGATTCTCCACCTTCGCTACAACAAAAAACACATGAAACCTCTATGGATATTATCATTAGGCCTCCAATTGTGATTAACTTGGATGATGATGATGAGAATACTAATATTGATGAGGAAGTACATAATGAACTAAATTTATCATTTTCCTCTTCTATGATATTAGACGATACAACCATGATGATCCTCCTAACAAGAGCGCATCACCACTTGTTGAACCTGGTGATTGTCCTAGTATGACATTCGTTGTTTCCACTTTGTCTAGTTATCTGGGCCTTTTGTATACGATGAATAAGATTGGGATGCAAACAACTTGCTATAAGTCAGATCACATGTGTCATACCAAGTTTTTGTCTTCTTTTCATGTTCTTTGTGTGATTGCATGTACGTAATGTGATCCACCGTACTATGTTGCTTGGCGTGACTTTATGTTTGTGAGCCTACTTTTGGATGACCCTTGTCACTCCATTGGTGCAATGATACAAAGGAAGAGAATATGTTGTGACATTTTTCTATTTGTATCTTCATTCTTCTATATGTCACTGATGGAGGAGCATCCTTGGTTCTTGGAAATATTGCATCAACCAAAAATATTTTCATTCCAATTTTGTTCTTGTCTTGTTCTTGTTCAGTTCAAGTTGGCGGATTCATCATATTTGCTCACTAGACCCTTTGGATCTATTTTTTCATAATGGAAATGTTCATTTTCATTATTCCAAAATTTTAGTGCAATTGGATCTTTTTTTGGCAAGTTATAGCTTCCGGATTGAGTGACAGTTTCTTGAACTGACACCGAAATATGTTTCAAGCCTAACAGGTAGTTTGATCTCTTGTGGATCTTTCTTGTAACTTGTGGATCTTGGCGATGTGATTCGAATTGTTTTGTGGAGTGTCCCCAACCTTAATTGTTGGTCCACACTTCATCTTATGCACCTGCTGAAGAGTAATTCAAATTTGAGGCCGACCTATTCATGCACACGCTATATTTTCTTCATTGGAGATTGTACTGATCTTTGGCTGGCATGGATGATTATAGATCTTTGGATATGATATAAATCATTGTAACCAATCATTAGGAGGAAGAAAGAAGTAGAATTAGATGGATATTAGATCTGATCTATAAGATTTGAGCTCACATATAGGAGCATATTGGAATGTTGTATTTTGAGCATGTTATATTAGGACTGTGTGCCAAATCTATAAGCTCGGATGTTGTTGGCTATTTGTAATTGAATTTTTTGATAATAAGAAGGTTTGAATCTTCATCTACCTCCATATTCTATGTTGCTTCTGTTGCGTGACTCTTGCTGCATGGTCCAAATTGTTCTCTTTGAGGGCTCTCCTATCGTGACTGTGCCAGATTGGTATCAGAGCTAGATTCGTTCCATGAGAGATCGCCAGATTTTGTGGAGTCTTGTTGAAGATTTTTTGTGGGGTGGTGGATTGAGGATCCGACCTATAGCTGCAAAGGACTTGTGTAAATATGGCGGGAAGAATAAATGGTAGAGGAAATGGAGCGCGTGGAAATGCAAACCCAGCTATGATGGAGATGTTGAGAGGAATTACTGCTAGATTAGATGCAGTTGAAATAGCCCAAAGGAGAGGTTGACCAGTTGATGATGTGAGTGATGAAGATGTAGAAGTATAGGAAGAAAGGGGAAGAGAAGATCAACCTAGCCTTGATCAAGGAGAAGAGAGGTTCATAAGAGCCCTAACCAGAGAAAATACCAAACCAAATTTCAATCCACCAGATTATAATGGTAAGTTGGATCCAGATGAATTGCTAGATTGGACAATAGAGATGGAAAAGTATTTTGATTTTGAGGGTACCACTGCAGACAAGAAGGTGAAATTTTCTTGTACAAAGTTGAGAGGACATGCATCCCTTTGGTGGGAACATTTGCAAAAAGATAGGAAAAGAAGAGGAAATGAGAAGATAAGATCATGGGATCAGATGGTGAACAAGTTGAAGAAATTTTTTATGCTTGTAGAATATTAGATCAGTTTGTTTCAAAAGTTGCAAAATTTGAAGTAGAAAGAGTCAAGTGTGACAAAGTATACTGAGGAGTTCTACAAGTTGAATATTAGATCCAGACATTTAGAGGATGAGGTCAAACAAGTAGCTAGATATGTGAATGGTTTGAGGATGTATATATAGGATGAGATTAGTTTGATCAAGTTGCTGAGTGTGGAGGAGGCATATCAATGTGCCCTAAAAGCAAAAGAGAAGTTGAATAAAAGACATGAGCAGAGACAAAGAGGAAGAGGTGGAAGATTTAAAAGAGGAAGAACTTTTACTAGAGGAGGAAGAGGATCTTTTCCAGATTAGAACAAAGATAAGCAAGTCAGTAAGAATGAGAATTCATACCGTAGAGATGATGGAAACTCTTAACGAAGAGGAGGATATGGTGGTTACTAGAATGAAGGTTATAGAAAAGATGATAGAGGACAATATGGTGCAGGGGAACCTTGGGGTCTTCATGCCTCTATGAGGCCTTGATTGGATTTTGTTTTATTTTCCAAGTTTTTTGTGATGTAATAAGGTCCTAAGGACCATTTTCAATGATTTGTAATAGGATTTCAAGGTTGGTGATGATTTTTGATAATTGTAATGGGTCTCCTCCTCACCTTGTAAACTTGGTGCATTTAGGCCAAATAAAGAATCAAGGTGCCATGATGCAACTAGGTAATAAAGGGGAGTTACCTTGATGATTTTTTAGGTGTTAAGGTGTCTTAAACATCTTTTTCTTTTGTAAGGAAGTCGAGTTTGAGGTGTTTAGTGTTAAGTTGTCTTAACTAGGTAACTTGTGGTTAAAATGGAGTTTGTTAGTCCTCCAACGGCCCTCTAATTCAAAATATAGTTGAGGGACATTGGAAATGATTAAATAGGCCTCTCTTGGTCGAGGCAAGGTTGATTGTTCAGTTTGGAAGAAGATTGAATAAAAAGAACTATATTTTCTCTAATTTGTTGTGTAACATTGCTGCTAACTCGCATGGTACAGATAGGGTACACTATGTATAGACAAAAGGCTGTTATGGTTTGATAGAGGAGTGAGATATATTTCCTTTGGTGGTGGTTTGATCCAATTCCATGCAGAATTGAGGAAGTTATCTTCATTCTTGTAAAAGTGGTCAGAAACCCTCAAAAATCAAGGTTTGGTCACAAAGATGCTCACAACACACCATTCCTTCATGATCAAGGCCTAATTTTTGGTGGAATGGTGAATTTCAACATGCATTTTATGTTTGTGGAAGTTTTGGAGAATGGCAGAGGGTTTGGAGTGACTTTGTGGATACCCTAGGCTTGGCATCCTCATGTGACAAACCTAATTGTGGTGCAAAATATGAGTTTGTTGATTTGTGAGTGAAATTTGTTTAGGAGAATGTCAAAAAGGGGTTGAAATGTGTGATTTTATGTTGTAAGAACCATATTCATGGCTTAGTGGAGTTGGGGTGTGCCTAGATGGTTTGGTTCTTGCTCTGAGCAGCCAATTAGGCCTCCTTGTGGCATTGTAAGGTTGATGCTTTGTGCTTGTTTTGTTGATTATCATACCTCGAGGCTTTGAGGGTTTGAGGAAGTTTGTTTAAGGATTACAAATCCAATGCCACTTGTCTGGTTCTTGTCTTAATAGAGGTTTTGTGTTGACTATCGTAGTAGACAGGGCTACAAGGAAGATAGGCCTAACATTGCGTTGGAGGGTATTTGGTTGTTCTTGAAGCATAAAGCCTTGTTGTTGGGTGTTGATCAGCCATGGGAGTGTTGTTGATGGTATTTAAAAACCTTGGATAGTGTTTGGTTGTAAGATTACCTATTTGAGAGGAAGGTTGTCATGATTGTCCTATATTGGAAGATTACAAGCAGCCCTTAAGTTTGTCTTGGAAGTGATGGAAAAATGAAGGATTCTAGTTGTAGGTCTAGGTTTTGTGTTAGGTTTAGTCATGAAAAGAAGGCCTAAAATATTAGAGAGTCAATGTGTCATGTCTATCTTTGAGTATCCTTGTTGAAGGGTAGGTTGTCTCCTTGATTGAGAAGTGGAATTGAAGGTTCCACTTAAAGAGTATTTGAGAGAGATGTGGTAAAAAGATTGTTTGACTCCAAGATCAGGTCTTCCCTTGCTCACTCTGCATCAGAGTGGTATCAAAGCCAGGTTTTGATTGGGAAAGTTGTGAAGAGAAATTTGGGGTTGTGGTGAGTAAAGGAAGATGCCTCCAAAAGGTGGGACTGAAGTTGCAAGGGAGATGAATTCCTTGAGAGATAGAATAGAGGCCTTGGAGAGAAAGAAGGGGAATGTTGAGGAAGAGAGAACCTCAGAAGAGGAGGTAGAGGGTGGAGATGAAGGCCATCTGGAAGAAGAGATAGCTCCTAAAGAGAGAAGTCTCCTTGGAGCCTTGAAGACCATAAAAGCAGAAGCCACCAAAGTGAAGATGGACATTCCAATGTATGGGGGAAAGATGAATGCTGAGGCACTACTAGAATGGGTGGATGCCTTGAACAACTAATTTGAATACAAGGAGATGGAAGAAGATAAGAAGGTTAAATTTGCAAAGACTAAATTGAATGGGGTTGCTTTGACTTGGTAGAACTACTACCAAGGAGAAAGAGTGAAAGAGGGTAAGAACATGATTACCTCTTGGGACAAAATGGTGAGTAGATTGAAGGCACAATTTCTTCCTACAGATCATGAAGCTCAAGTGTTTAGGAGGTTGCAAAGCCTAAAACAAAAGGATATGGATGTGGCAACCTATACTGAGGAGTTTCACAAACTTAGTATGAGATGTGGCCATGTAGAGAATGACAAGGAGAAGGTGGCCAGATATTTGAATGGCCTAAGGTATGCAATCCAAGATGAGATGAGTCTAGTGACTCCTAAGATAGTGGAAGAATGCTTCCAAGTAGCATGTAAGGTAGAGGAGAAGTTGAAAAGAAAGCAGGAGCAACAAGGAAGAGGTAGAGGCAAAAACTCCAAGGGAAGAGGAAATTTTGGTGGTAGAAAGAAATCACAAAGACAACAAGGGGAGTCAAGTGGAAAAGAGGAACAAAGTCAAGAGTCCAGAGGAGGATTCAAAGGTAGGAGATCTAATGGAAGGGGCAGGTTTAATGGAAGAGGTTCCAATTCATTTTTTGGAAGATGTTACTCTTGTAACCAATTTGGACACCCGACCTTCAAGTTCCCTGAGAAGCAAGCTTCAACCTCTCATAGTGGGGATAAGAGAAGCCAATTGGTGCAAGAGGAGGATGCTAAAAGTGTAACTTCACCTTCTAGACTTGCTGATCTTGAATTTGGAGAGAGCTTGATGATGAGGAGAACACTTCTCAAGGTACCAAGTACTAAGAGCCACCACAGAGAAAGTCCTTGTTTAGGACTACATGCAAATCTCATGGGAAGGTATACAAGGTAATTGTAGAATTAAGCTCTAATGATAATTTAGTAGCCTTAGAGATGGTTGAAAAATTGAAATTGAAAAAGACTCCTCATCCCATAGCATATAGGGTGTCCTGGTTGAACAAAGGTCAAGAGGTGCTTGTCAATGAGCAATGTTGGGTAGAATTCCAAATTGGGGAGTATAGGGATAAAATTTTGTGTGATGTTATTTCCATGGATGCTTGCCACACTCTTAGGTTTCCGATGGCAGTATGATAGGAAAGCCCAACATGATGGGTAGAAAAACACCTACATGATAACAAAAGATGGGCATTCTTTCACTATGAGTCCCTTACTGGATGAGGGTATAGATAAACAACTTGGGTTTAGCATCATGGTGGTAGGAGAGAAGGAGTTTTTAAAGACCTTAAAGGAAGAGGGAGGTCTAGGGTTTTCCTTGGTTGTTAAGCCAAAATGCAGGTCTATTTTGTCCTCAAACAAAGAAGAGCATATACCTAGTGAAGTCCAAACCTTGTTGGAGAAGTACGCAGAGATTATGGTGGATGAATTGCCTAGTTCCCTACCTCTAGCTAGAGATATCAGTCACCATATTGACTTGATATTGGGAGCTACATTTCCTAATAAGGCTTCCAAAAAGATGACACCAACCCAAAATGAAGAGATAACAAAACAAGTGCAAGAGTTGTTGGATAAGGGCCTAGTGAGGAAGAGCTTAAGCCCTTGTGCTGTTCCAACCGTTTTAGCTCCAAGAAAGGATGGTAAATGGAGGTTATGCACTGATTCAAGGGAAATAAATAGGATAACCATCAGATATAGGTTTCCTATGCCAATGATGGAGGATCTTATGGATTGCCTTGCAGGAGCTCGCTACTTTTCAAAGATTGATTTGAAAAGTGGGTATCACTAAATTACGATTCGTGAAGGGGATGAATGGAAAACAACATTCAAGACCAATGAAGGTCTTTATGAGTGGATGGTGATGCCCTTTGTCTTGTCTAATGCTCCCAGTACCTTCATGAGGCTAATGAATGAGGTATTGAAACCTTTTATTGGAAAATTTGTTGTGGTTTATTTGGATGACATTCTTGTCTTTAGCAGGACCAAGGAGGAGCATTTGGAGCATCTTGGACAGGTCTTGAGAAGGTTACATGAAGAAAAGTTGCTGATCAACTTGAAAAAGTGTGAGTTTATGAAAGAAGAATTGGTCTACCTTGGGTTTGTCATCTCAAAGGGCAGTTTGAAAATGGATCCATCAAAGGTGGAGGCTATTCTTAATTGGCCAACACCTAAATTAGTGGGTGATGTGAGGAGCTTTCATGGCCTAGCAAGCTTCTACAAGAATTTCATCAAGACTTTTAGCCACATTTGTGCACCCATCATAGATACAATCAAAGGAGAGAAGAAGAGTAAGTTTCAATGGACCAATGAAGCAAATGAAAGGTTTGAATACTTGAAAAGAAAGGTATCACAACAACCTATCCTTGCTCTCCATGATTTTAATAAAGTTTTTACTATTGAGTGTGATGCAAGTGGTCAAGCAATAGGTGTTGTTTTGAGTCAAGAGGGTAGACTGGTTACATTCTCTAGTGAAAAGTTAAAGAAGGCTAAGAGAAAATACTCCTCATATGATCTTGAATTGTATGCTATGGTCCAAGCTTTAAAGAAATGGAGGCACTACTTGTTACCAAAGGATTTTATAGAATTTACTGACAACCATGCACTTAGTTTCTTGAATGGGCAGGAAAAATTGAACCAAAGGTACATGAAGTGGGTTGAATACCTTCAAGCATATACATTCTCCATAAAGCACAAGAAGGGACAAGCAAATAAAGTTGCAGATGCCCTTAGTAGAAGGGTCATGATGGTTTAAGAAGTTCAATTGCAGAGTGTGGGTATAGAAGCTCTTAAAGGTATGTATAAGGAGGATGAAGATTTCAAGGCTACTTTTGATGTGTGTTCTTAATTTTCTAATGCTTTTCATAGTGATTATGTTGATTATGTGTTGCAAAATGGTCTATTATTTAAAGGGGCTCAATTGTGCATACCCAAGTACTATATGAGGAAGAACATAATAGAAGAAAAGCATAGCGGGAGTCTTGGAGGGCACTTTGGACTTGATAAAACCTTGGAGCAGGTTAGGAGATTCTACTTTTGGCCCAAGATACAGGTGGATGTGAGAAGGTTTGTAGACTCTTGCACCATATGTCAAAGAGAAAAGGGGACTACTTCAAATGTTGGTCTTTATCAACCTCTACCAATCCCAAATAGACCTTGGGAGAGCATAAGTATGGATTTTGTCTTAGGATTGCCTAAGACACAAAGGGGAGTTGATAGTGTCTTTGTAGTAGTTGATAGATTCAACAAAATGGCAAATTTTATTCCTTGTAGATGCACTAGTGATGCTTCTAACATTGCAGGTCTATTTTTCAGGGAGGTTGTGAGAATGCATGGCATTCCTATGAGCATTGTATCTAATAGGGACTCCAAGTTCATAGGTCATTTTTGGAGGACCTTATGGAAAAAGTTGGGGACTAATTTGTAGTATAGTTTTGCCTACCATCCTCAAACGGATGGAAAAATAGAAGTGGTTAACAAATCACTTGGTAATCTCTTAAGGTGTTTGACAAAGGAACATGGTGTTCAGTGGGACTTGGTGTTGCCTCAAGCAGAGTATGTTTATAATGATTCTATCAACAAAAGCATAGGTAAAATTACCCTTTGAGGTAGTGTATGGGATGAATCCAAGGGGGATATTTGAGTTAATAGATCTGAAAGGAATGGAGAAAAGGAGTGTAGAAGGAGATGAGTTTTCCATAGACATGAAATCTATTCATGATCAAGTGAAGGAAAATCTCAAGAAGAGTGTGGATCAATACAAAGAGAGGGAAGATTTGAAAAGAAGGAATATTCAATATAAGGTGGGAAATCTGGTTTTTGCATACTTGAAGAAGGAGAGGCCACCTAAGGGAAAATACACAAAACTACAAATGAAGAAAACAGGCCCTTGCAAGATCATTCACAAGTTTGGGAAAAATTCCTATGAGATAGCACTCCCTCCTGGAGTGGCTATCTCCCCCATTTTTAATGTTGTTGACTTACACCGCTTTAAGGGATCTTTGGATGCAGGTGCAGGTCTTGAAGCTACTGAAGATTGGGTGTAGGACCTTCCACCATCTAAACCTTTGAAACTTGAAGCCATTCTAGACACCAAAGAGGTGAAAAGGACAAGAAAGAAGGTATATAATGAATATTTGGTTAAGTGGTAGGGTCTTCCACCTGAAGATGCAACTTGCAACTTGGATGAGTGAAGAAGACATCAAACAACATGGAACTACTCTGCAACAACTGATCTCAGGTGGTACTTGAGATCTCTTCCACATCAGGTGCATGGTGCAGGGGCACCTTGGGGTCTTCATGCCTCTCTTAGGCCTTGATTGGATTTTATTTTTATTTTCAAGTTGTTTGTGATGTAATAAGGTCCTAAGGACCATTTTAAATGATTTGTAATAGGATTTCAAGGTTGGTGATGAGTTTTGCTTATTGTAATGGGTCTCCTCCTCACCTTGTAAACTTGGTGCATCTAGGCCAAATAAAGAATCGAGGTGCCATGATGCAATGAGGTAATAGAGGGGAGTTACCTTGATGATTTTGTAGGTGTTAAGGTGTCTTAAACATCTCTTTCTTTTGTAAGGAATTCGGGTTTGAGTTGTGTAGTGCTAAGTTGTCTTAACTAGGCAACTTGGGGTTAAAATGGAGTTTGTTAGTCCTCCAACGACCCTCTAATTCAAAATAAAGTTGAGGGACATTGGGAGGAGGTTGGAAATGATTAAATAGGCCTCTATTGGTTGAGGCAAGGTTGATTGTTTAGTTTGGAAGAAGATTGAATAAAAAGAACTCTATTTTCTCTATAACATTACTGCTAACTCATTTGGTACGGATAGGGTACACTCTGTATGGACACAAGGCTGTTATGGTTTGATAGAGGAGTGAGATAGATTTATTTTGGTGGTGGTTTGGTACAATTCACTAAATAATTGAGGAAGTTATCTTCATTCTTCTGAAAGTGGTCAAAAACCCTTAAAAATCAAGGTTTGGTCACAAAGATGCTCACAACATGCCATTCCTTCATGATCAAGGCCCTATTTTTGGTGGAATGGCAGAATTCAACATGTATTTTATGTTTGTGGAAGTTTTGGAGAATGGAAGAGGGTTTGGAGTGACTTTTTTGATACCCTAGGATTAGCATCCTCATGTGACAAGCCTAATTGTGGTGCAAAATATGAGTTTGTTGATTTGTGAGTGAAAGTTGTTTAGGAGAATGTTAAAAAGGGGTTGAAATGTGTGAGTTTATGTTGTAAGAACCATATTCATGGCTTAGGGGAGTCAGGGTGTGCCTAGATATTTTGGTTCTTGCTCTAAGCAACCAATTAGGCCTCCTTGTGGCATTGTAAGGTTGATGCTTTGTGCTTGTTCTGTTGATTGTCATACCCTGAGGATTTGAGGGTTTGAGGAGGTCTATTTAAGGAGTCCAAATCCAACGCCACTTATCTGGTTCTTGTCTTAATAGAGGTTTTGTGTTGACTTTCCTAGTAGACAGGGCTACAAGGAAGACATACCTAACATTGTGTTGGAGGGTATTTGGTTGTTCTTGAATAAAGCCTTGTTGTTGGGTGTTGATCAGCCATGGGAGTGTTGTTGATGGTATTTCCAAACCTTGGATAGTGTCTAGTTGTAAGATTACTCATTTGAGAGGAAGGTTCTCATGATTGTCATATATTGGAAGATTACAAGTAGCCCTTAAGTCTGTCTTGGAAGCGATGGAAAAATGAAGGATTCTGGTTGTAGGTCTGGGTTTTGTGTCAGGTTTAGTCATGAAAAGGTCTCAAACATCAAAGTGTCAATGTGTCATGTTTTCCTTTGAGTATCCTTGTTGAAGGGTAGGTTGTATCCTTGATTGAGAAGTGGAATTGAAGGTTCCACTTAAAGAGTATTTGAGAGAGCTGTGATAAAAAGATTGTTTGACTCCAAGATCAGGTCTTCCCCTGCTCACTCTGCACCACAAGAGAAAAGAGTATTCAAAGGGACTTGTTTTAAGTGTGGAGGAGAAGGACATAGAGCATTTGAATGCAATCAGGGAGAGACAAGCAAAATGATAGAAAAAAATAGAAGAACAACCTTTGCTAAGGAAGATCATGTCGGATCATCCAATAATTCAGAAGATGGAGAAGTATTGGTGAACATAAGAGTATTGTGTCAAAGTGAGATGGAGCAGGAACCGTTGTAGCGAAAGAATTTGTTCTGAATCAGATGCAAGGTAGTTGGTAAATGTTGCAAAGTGATTGTTGATAGTGGAAGCTCTGAGAACCTAGTTTCTGAAGAAATGGTGACCAAATTGAAGTTGGAAATATTGAAACACTCGAAGCCCTATCAGATAGCATGGATTCAAGATGAGCATAAGATACTAGTAAGTGAACAATGTTTGGTGAAACTGAAGATAGGAAATTTTCATGATGAAGTTTTGTGTGATATCATGCCTATGGATGTATGCAATGTTTTATTGGGAAGAACTTGGAAATATGATAGACATGCTATTCATGATGGAAAGAAGAACACATATACCATTGTTGCTAATGGGATGAAGTAGAATTTGTTGCCATTGGAGGATGTTCCTAAAGTTGAGATTTGTATGAATGCTAGAGTTTGTTTGGTTGATGGAAGGAGATTTTTGGATGGACTGAGACATGAGAACATATGCTATGCCTTGGTTCCTAAGAAGGCTGAAGACTTGAAGCATGTAGAAGAACAACCGAATGAGGTAAAAGAATTGCTGATAGAGTATGAAGATATCATTTTAGATAATGTACTGATGGATTTCCACCTGTGAGGAGTATTAGTCTTTGCATGGATTTGATTCTTGGAACTATTTTTCCTAATAAAGTAGCACACTAGACGACACCGTCAAAAAATGAAGAGTTGAATAGACAAGTGCAAGAATTGTTGAGGAAGGGTTTGATCAGAGAAAGCTTAAGTCCTTGTGCGGTACCAGCTGTGCTAGCACCTAAGAAGGATGGAGAATGGAGGATGTGCATAGACTCTATAGCCATAAACAAGATCATGTTGAAGAATAGATTTCCTTTGCCCCGAATGGATAACATTATGGATTGTTTGAGTGGAGCTAAATACTTTACAAAGATATATTTGAAGAGTGGATATCATCAGATCAGAATTAGAGAAGGGGATGAGTGGAAGATAACATTCAAGACAAATGAATGATTGTATGAGTGGTTAGTGATGCCTTTTGGACTAAAAAATGTACCAAGTACTTTCATGAGGTTGATGAATGAGGTATTGAAGAAATTCTTGGGTAAGTTTGTGATTGTTTAATTGGATGACATCTTGATTTTCAGTAAGACTAGAGAAGAACATTTGTTGCATATAAGACAAGTTTTGCAGAGGTTGAGAGAAGAATAGTTGCTGATAAATATTAAGAAGTGTAGTTTCATGAAGGAAGAATTTTTATATCTGGGATTTGTGATATTTGAGGATGAATTGAAGATGGATCCTAAGAAGGTAAGAGAAATTGTTGAATGACCTACACCTGAAAGCATTGGAGAGGTAAGATCATTTCATGGATTGGCTAGTTTCTATTGAAAGTTAATTAGGAATTTCAGTTCTATTTGTAGTCCTATGATAGAAAAAATGAGAGGAGATAAGAAGAATTTTAGGTGGACATCTGGAGTAGACTGAAGTTTTGAGTTGTTGAAAAAGAAGGTGACTAAGCACCTTGTGTTGGATTTACCAGATTTTAATAAGGTATTTTAGGTAGACTATGATGCAAGTGGAAATGCAATTTGAGTAGTATTAAGTCAAGAAGGAAGACCTGTAGCTTATTTTGGTGAGAAATTGAATGATGCTAGGAAAAGGTATTCAGTGTATGATCAGGAGTTTTATGCCATAGTTCAAGCCTTAAAGAAGTGGAGACATTACTTGTTGCCTAAGGATTTTTTGTTGTATACATATCATCAAGCATTGCAATATTTGAACAACCAAGGTAAGTTGAACCAAAGACACATGAGATGGGTGGAATTCTTGCATAGTTATACTTTTTTTTTGAAACATAGGAGTGGAAAGTCAAATAGAGCTGTTGATGCTTTGAGTAGGAGAAATAATATACTGGTAGAGATGAGAGTGGAGGTATTAGGGTTTGATGAATTGAAAAACTTGTATGAGGAAGACCCAGATTTTGTAGAACCTTGGAGAGCTTGTAAAGAACTAGTTTTGGAGGATAGGAGTCAGTGGTTAGATTATTTCATTCAGGAGGATATGTTGTTCAGAGGGAATCAATTGTGTATACCCCAGAGTTCAATGAGGGATAACTTGGTGCAAGAAAAACATAGTGGAGGATTATCAGGACACTTTGGAATTGATAAGATAGTAGCATTGGCAAGTGAGAATTAATT
Organism: Sequoia sempervirens; assembly: GCA_007258455.2. NCBI lineage: Eukaryota > Viridiplantae > Streptophyta > Pinopsida > Cupressales > Cupressaceae > Sequoia > Sequoia sempervirens. The sequence continues at coordinate 236,667,521 of VDFB02047230.1, read as the reverse complement.
TTAGCCAAAAATTCATAAGGATATTAGGAAATTTGTGTAGATTTGTAGAGTTTGTCAAGTTGCAAAAGGGAGTAGTTAGAATGTTGGATTGTCTAAGCCTTTGACAGTTCTAGAGAGACCTTGGGAGGATATCAACATGGATTTCATACTTGGTTTCCCAAAGACACCAAGAGGTAATGATTCTATATTTGTGGTAGTGGATAGATTTTCTAAAATGGAACATTTAATACCTTGTAAGAAGAAAACAAATGCAGTACATGTAGCAGATTTGTTTTTCAAAGAATTGGTCAGATTCCATGGATTACCTAGGAGTATTGTTTCAGACAAAGATGTAAAGTTTGTTGGTTACTTTTGGAGGAAACTTTGGAAGAAGTTAAAGATAGATTTAAAGTTCAGTTCTACTTTTCACCCAAAGACCGATGGACAGACAAAGGTAGTAAATAGGAGTTTGGGGAATTTGCTGAGATGTTTGGTTGGAGAGAAGGTAGGAAGTTGGGATTTAGTCCTTGCATAAGTAGAGTTTGATTACAATAATTCAGTGAACAAGAGTACCAGAAAGACACCTTTTGAGATTGTTATTGGAGTTCATCCTAGAGGTATATTAGAGTTGTGAGACATCAATAATGAAGATAAAAGGAGTGCATAAGTAGAGGAATTTGTAGAACATATGAAGAAAGTGCATACTCAAGTAAAAAAATAATTGGAAGATATGAACCAAAAGTATAAGGAGCGAGCATATGAAAAGAGGAGACATAAAGAGTTCGAAGTTGGAGATGAAGTGATGGTGTATTTAAGGAAGGAAAGATTTCCAGTTGGCACATACAATAAGCTGAAGATGAGGAAGTTTGGACCCTGTACGATTTTGAAGAAATTTGATTCAGGAAATGCATATGAAGTAGAGTTATCAGATGACATGGGTATATCACCTATATTGAACATTGTAGATCTACATAAATACCATGAAGCATAATTTAGTGAAGAAAATAAAGAAAAGTTGGAGAAATAGTTTCCTAAACAACAATCAGATGAGATAGAAGAGATTTTGGATATTAGAGATGGGAGGAAAACTTGTGGAAGATAGTACAAACAATATCTTGTGAAATGGAAAGGCAGACCAGTGGGAGATTCTTCTTAGATTTCTTAGGCTGAGGTAGACTGTATTGGTTTTCCTTTAGCCCAAGAAAATTGAGGGAATCACTTTTCATTAACCTCAGATGTCTGATGTAGGAGCATCCTTGGTTCTTGGCAATCTTGCATCAACCAAAAATATTTTCATTCCAGTTTTGTTCTTGTTCAGTTCAAGTTGGAAGATTCATCATATTTTCTCACCAGACCCTGCAGATCTTATTTTTCATCATGGACATGTTCATTTTCCTTATTCCAAAATTTTAGCATGATTGGATCTTTTTCCAAAAAGTTATCGCTTCCAGATCGAGTGATAGTTTCTTGAATCGACACCAGAATATGTTTCAAGCCTAACGACTAGTTTGATCTCTTGTGGATCTTTCCTGTAACTTGTAGATATTGGTGATGTGATTTGAATTGTTTCATGGAGTGTCCCCAACCTTAATTGTTGGTCCACACTTCATCTTATGCACCTGCTGAAGAGTAATTAAAATTTGAGGTTGACTTATTCATGCACACATTAGATTTTCTTCATTGGAGATTGTAATGATCTTTGGCCAATGTAGATGATTCTAGATCTTTGGATATGATATAAATCATTTTAACCGATCATTAGGAGGCATAAAGAAGTAGAATTAGATGAATATTAGATCTAATCTATAATATTTGAGCTCGCATATAGGAGCATATTGGAATGTTGTATTTTGAGCATGTTATATCAGGGCTATGAGCTAGATCTATAAGCTCAGATGTTTCCAGTTATTTGTAATTGAATTTTCTAATAATAAGAAGGTTTGAATTTGAATTTTCCTCCATATTATGTGTTGCTTCTATTGTTTGAATCTTGCTACATGGTCTTGATTGTTCTCTTTGAGGGCCCTCCTACCATGACTGCACCAGTCACAATGATTGTCTTTTACATTTATCTTGTGTTTCCTTTTGGGGATGATGCAAAGCATAGACACATTTAGATCTCTTCCATGTTAACCCAAAAGGATTCTCCTTTTTCTTCTCTCTTTATGTGTCATTCTTCCTTTGTGTTCATTGTTCCATGAGTTTTGGGGAATGATGATGATTTCGAGCTTGATTATATCTTTGAAGCAAAGACATACATTGATCCCAAATCCATGGATCCCTTATGTGTTATCTTAGGATTACATATGGGGGGAAACATCATTTTCATGACATAGCTCTATCTGGAAACATATGCTTGACATAGAGCTTTCCAAATAAGCTCTCACGCCTCTTTCATCTATTGGATTTTATCAAATTCTACTTTAAAGTAATTGATCACAACATGGTGTTTAGCAATTTCTTTAAAGTGAGGGGAATTATGCCTCCCACTTGTTGCTTGCTTGATTTCATGACCTTTTGTTCAAAGTGTGGTCTTCTTACTTTGTGTGATGCATCTTCTTGTTGGTTTCATTGGGATTGATGTCCTTCAAGAGCGTGACCTTTCTTGGCATATGGCATTCCTCTTAGTGGTAGGTAATGTTATGGCTTGCATTCCCTAAGGTGCAAATCTTTTATCTCTTGACTAGTCCTCTCTTGATGGTGATATCGAGAATGATGTTCCATAAAGTGAGACCTTTTATGGACTAAGAAAAACCCCTTTGACTATCTTAAACAAAAAATTTTGGCCACTAAGCATAACACAACTTGCTTGGTGGTGCCTTTGTGTCATGAGTGTCTAGCATAACATAGCTTGCTAGCCTTGTGATTTTCGTGTGTGGCTCCTTATCAAAGTTATCAGTGAGTATAAATTTTAGTATGGTTGAGGTATGGGAGCCTGTAGACCTAGCATGGCTTTCCCACCACCACTTGTTTTGTGGGTACACATCTAGTGTATATTAGACTGCACTAGACCTTGTGTGTTTCTCACTTGTTTGGGGTCATTAAGTGTATATCAGACTACACTTGTGAGTGTATTTTTCATGGCCACCTAGCATAACACAACTTGCTTGCCTGTGGAGCCATGGATTTTTGGACAAAAAACCTAGGTTTGATCCATATCGCTTGGACAAACAGATGAATCTTAATCCTTTTTTGTTTTTTATTTTTACATTAATTTTGACATTGTATGATGTTGTATATTGTGTCATTGTTGCATTTACATGTATCTTTGTTCCTTTGTTGGTTTACCATGGGATCTTTGATCCTAGGGGATTTATCATCCTCCTTGATCTTTGTTATCTCATATTTCTAACAATTTACAATTAGACCTCTCTTGACTTATTTGTTTACTTTAGTGTGAGTTTGAGTGTAGGGCTCATACTCTCACTAAAGTGGGGGCTAAATGTAGTGTAGAAAAATGTACACCTTTATATTTTCAAACTATGTTTGGGTCCCTTAATTAATTGGACTTAATTAAGCTTCTAATTGCATGAATTATGCATTCTTAAGCCTTATTATTCCCATTTTCCGGAAGGGAAACTGACATTAAAAAAATGCTAACATTATTTTGAAAACCTTGGAAATTATGTCCTGGATTTAGGTCCTAGGACCCATTCACCCAAGGGTGAATGGGTCCTACTTAATTGCCAAGACCCAATTTTTAATATATTTTTGGTGGCATTTTAATAATTCAAATTCAAGTTTCAAATGTTGGCTTATGGAATCTAATTTTTGGGAAATTAGATAAACACCTATAAATACAAGGTTATTTTATCAATTCAAACTTAACATGCATAATCAAGAGATCACAAGAGAAAATATTATTGCTAAGAGAATTGAAGAGAAGATTTATCAGTCATCTACAATAGCAAATCAAGATCATATCATAACATTAAATTTATGCGTGTTCATATTATGTTTTGGAGTTAACATTGTGATGTAGGTTTCAAGCATTCAAGCATCAAATAAAGCTATCATTCAAGCCAATTCCTACAAGATACAATCCTTAGAGAGATATGTTAGACTTTGATTCTCTAAGGGAAACCATTAAGGATTTGTTGAGTTGTGATATAGATTTTTTCATTCATCAATCCTTATCATTTATCATTATCTTTCATTATCAAGGTTTAATTACCAAAATGAGGTTTGACCAAGTCAAACCCCTATTCACCAAAAATAAACAATTTTTCCCTCTCTTTGTGCTTGTAGATTTGCAGGTGAAGAAGGATTGAAGATTGATCAAAAGTGAAATTTTGTAAAGTTGTCATCAAAGTTGTCAAGCCATGGAAACTCATTTGTAGAATTTATTTCCGACTCCGAAAGTGGAATCCAAAGGATTTGGGAGTGCAGATCTGGATCAGAGGAATGTGAAATCAAGGACTCAAGCCTCCATGGTTGGGTGTTTGTGCTTCCATATTTTGTTATAGTTACTCAAGGACTCAAGCCTCCATGATCATCTAAAAACAACTTTCTATAAGAGGGAAAAACAAGAACATGAAATTGCAACAATGGATGCAAGATATGAACAATATGCAATACTCAAGATTGTAGTGATATATTGGACATACACACTAAACTGAGATATAATGTACATATGAAGCCTTGCTTATATAGGAAAAGGTGATGATGTACCAACATTAAATGGTTGTGTCACAATTAAATGACATGAGCCAATACTAAATAACTTAGGGCACAAACATTAAATAAAAGCCAACTAGATAAGATAAGTGACAACTAATGCTAAACTAGAAAGATTCTACCCTAATTAATGTTAACTAGAAAGATTCCCTCCTAGAACCTAAGTGGACAAGACTAGATAGGAAAAATACCTATTTACACCAACACACCCCTTAAGTAAAACTTAGGGAGTTGATTATTATGCAAATGAAACAAAGATGGTTCCTGACTACGAGGCCATGTTAGGTACCCATGTACATATGAAATGCTATCTCTTAAAAATGGAGAAAAGGATAAAACCTTGTGGGAAAAAACTCCTCCCTAAAAAAGAGATGAAATAAAAAATACTCTCAATGATGCATGAGAGGGGAAAAAATCTATATGAGGAAAATGACCCCCCATAAGAGAGAAGAATAAAGACCATGCAACCCCCCTCAATGGCGAGTCTCCTGCAACTATAGAAGTTCGACATTAAAGGTTGAAGATGATCTAATCTCTCCAAAAAATGTTCCTTCCCTTAGGAAGAAACAAAACCAAGATGATATGCAAGAAGTCTTCCCATTCCAAAAAGGAACATGAGGGAAGAAGAATGATGTGTGATGTCTTTGAACAATGCTCAAGTGTCTTCATGTCGATGTTGAAACGTGACAAACTCCAAACAACCCATGTTCTAGGCTTCATATCTAAACATGTCAACCTAGAACCTCCTAGAGATGGATGTAGAACACACTCCAAAGACAAAAATGTCTCCTTTGAAGAAGCCTCCTCTAACTGTTGTCCAAAAGTATCCACACTCATATTAAGATGTAGAGAGTGATCATATAGAGAATGAAGAAGAGGGTCAAAGAATTCCCTCACAATAACTAAATAAGAATCATCTCCATCAAATATAAGATATATACAATCAATAGTGTCTCCTAAATCTGAAATGTTAGACTCAAAAAACAATCAACCAATGTCTATCAAGTATGCATCCCAAGCAGATGTAGCTGGAAGATGATGTAGATCTTACTGCATTGAATCAAAAGAGGCTGAGATGAAATGTAAGGCTTAAGAATGAGATCGAACATGAGAACAACCAAGTTCAAGAAGCCAAATTCCTCCTCTACATTAGAATTCACACTAGAAGTGTGATCAATAGTTGAAGGAATAATGTCACCATTAGAAGCAAAATATGCAAAGGTATACAACTAAAATGAATGATGAACAATCCAAGTAGCAATAATATCTCTACTCTCCAAGTCTTGAATGATGACTAAATTAGGAGTGAACTTTGTAGTCCTCCCACTTCCACATTTGTAATCTAATATATGGAAAGAAGTTTTTTCATCAAATGAGGAACACACAAAACATACTAGAAAGTGTTTTCCCCAAAACTAATAGAACCCTTCCCAAGCATACTCATGTATGTATTATTTCCCATCAAAATAGGAGGCATAGTACAAGGCTCAAAAGAAGAGAATATAGACTACAAGGATTCCATATTATGAGATGCTCCTGAATCTAGAAGCCATATCCCTAATCTTGGACCTAAAAAAGCATAAAGAGCATGTCCTTTATTTCCTAATGTAGAATCCAAACCACTTTGTCCTTATTATAATTTTTTTTGAAGAAGAAGGTGGTGACTTAGACATTCTAGAAGGCAAATCAATTTGATTAGTTTTGAGAAGATTCTTCAACTCATCAATATCCTTCTTGTAACAAGAATGTTCATCATGCCCAAACTCCTTGCAATGCAAACAAGTAGACTTATCCTTCTTAGATGATTTATCTGAGGAAGAGGATTTATTCTTTGGTTGATCTAAATGTGAATTGTTCTTTGATTTATGAACTATTTCATATGAATATTATTTGATTCTTTCACCTGACTAGCCAACAATGCCCGGGATTTAGAAGAATTGATGAGACCCATCGAGATAATATTTTATTTCTCATGTATCAACATATTAGAAAATGATGAAAATGAAGGTGATGTATATGCAGACCCCATTGTCAACCTATGAATATGAAATCTAGAAAAAAAAGTAGCATAATCAGGACCAAGTTTGTTCAATAAATTTCAGACCAAATGGATGTCCTTCTTATCAATTCCACATAATTTACATTGCTCCCTTAGCTCATTAACCTTAGTCATGTAGTCTTAGATGTTTTCAAAGTTCTTAGGATCAAGGCTCATTAATTCATTATCAAGTTGATTTCCTCTTACTTCATATGTAGAACCATATAATATTTTCAACTTGTCCCAAGCCTCATGAGAATTATTGCATGATTCAATTTGGAATAAAAAATATTGAGAAACTAGTTTACGAAGACATCCAAGAGCTTTGGTATGTTAAATCATCCATTTGATATTTTTCTCATCATCTGTAGGTTCAGGTACCTTATTTTCAACATATAGAGGGTGACCCTCATTCATTAGTGTACTCCATGCATGTTGATGCTGTGTTGAATAGTTATATGAAGTTAATAAATGAACCTTAGAATGATCCATGAAAATGAAAGATCACAAGATAATATATCAAAATAATGCACCAAGAGATCCCCCAACCAATCAATCAGTAATCCCCCCAATAATATGCGTGACACTTTGTATGTAGTGTGTTTACAATGCTAGAAATGTGTTCCAGATTAACAATGAAAAGATGGATCAAAGATGGAAAAATTACAAAAATATCTCAAAGAATTGAAGGTAACCTATCCCAATATGATATACATTGAAAATTAATCCTTCCCAAGTGGACAATTTTTTTCCAAAATGCAGTATGTCTATGTAATCAACCAAAATGCAAAATTGCACAAATCTAAATAAAAAGTACCTAGGGATGAATTTAGAAAAAATGCATGAATAAAAATGTAGATCTCCTCAATACCTTTCCAACATCACAAAAATCATAAAAATTAGAGATCATGGTAAAAATTTATGAGCTTAGGAGTCCAAAAGAGAAAATATGACTTCGATGAGCAATAAAATTTAATTAAGGAAAAATTTGAAAAAATGGCTTGCACCACTGTGAAGTGCTTGGAACAAATTTTTTATGTTGAATAGGACAATTGAGAGGGGGGGTGAATACGTTGTAACAAATTTAACCTTTAAATCATTCACTGGAACTAATCCTTAACACCGCTTAAATGATTAAACATTAAGTGCAAGTGTAGAAACTGAAAACCATCACACAAACACAACAACACTAGATTTACGTGGAAAACCCAATAAGAGAAAAACCACGGTGAGGATTAACTCACACTATAGAGAATATAAAAAATGATTACAAAAGACTCATTGCCAAAACAAGGACTCACTATCTAGAAAAGGACTCACTTTCCATCAGGGCTAACAACCGGAAGGGCTCACTGCCACAAAGATATAAAGAAGATAGAAGAGATATGTTATAGAGAGAAGATAATCTCAATGCAAAAGAGAAATCCACCACAATTTTCTCAACCACTTGTATACATGATGAATGATAGAGTACACCTTCAGCTCACTGCATCTGAAAAATCAATATTTAGGCTTCACACCGATTTTCCATACTCGCATCACACAAAATCACTGATTCACATCAATCTCACATCTATTTGCTGTATTTATTTGCACTTATCTCTCTTTGTAAATATTTTCACTACTAACTCATCCTGCATTTATACCATCTTCAACTTTGAAATATATCCAAAGTCGACCATCCAACATTAAATTCAAATTAGGTTGGTGCCAAAACATCCCAGGGTGGAATTAGAATGAGGGAAACCCAAACACATGCTTGATGAGGACCAAAATAGATCCAACATGCTTCATCAACTCCAAAGATAGTGTTCAACACAAGGTAGGACAAACCAGTGTAAATGACATAGAATAATTAAGCACAAACTTTCTAGATACTGAAATTATGTTCAATATCATAACAACTTAACTCTAGAACTATAAGTCATAAGACTTTACCAAAGAGAAATTCAGACCAACAAAATTTCTCCCGGACCTCAACCAAAAACACAAAAAACCATAGTTCACAACTGGTGAACATAACTCGCACTGTACAATGAATCAAGAGCCCAAAATTTGGATATAGTAGCTTCCAAAAACCTCAATCAACATATTTGAACCACACAAATATAGGAGAAAATCCTGGAGCAAAACCCGGAGCAACCATTGAACACCTACAACCTTTCTTCAATACAATTTTCTCAATATCCTCAACATGAACATCCAATAACCTGCAACCATGACATCAATTACAACAACCAATTGATAACCAATTGACCAGTTGACATCAATGACAACACCTTCATTATTTTTCAATCTTGCAACAATCTCCTCATTTTTCATTGATGGCAACACATGATGTGAAAAACCATCAAAGACAACATACTAGCTCTGAATACACTTCTCAAGATTTTTCTTTCTATTTCTCCCCTTTAGTAGATACTATTTTTTGCATTCTTCCTCCCCCCCTTTTGAAATCAATGGCAAAGGAAAAAAATATTTTACATTGATTTCCCCTTTGACATTAAAAACATAATACTCACAATGAAAACACATGGCACTACCTGCTCCCCCTGAGAGGTAGTGATGCAGAGGGTAAGGGAACTTTAGGAAAACAACAATGATTTCAAGGATTTCAAAGATGCACTCACAAACCTCTTCTAGACACCCCTGTGGAAACAATGCCTAAATGGCTCACTTATGACACAATTCCTTATCCTATGGACCCAAACCCTGGGAATTCTCTTAAGGGGCACAATTACACTTGTATTGAATGACTACAAAGCCCCAACCCTCTGTCTTAGACAAAACTTACTTTTGCACCTTGACTAGGCTTCTAGCCCAACTAGGCCTCCAACGGTGAATTCTTGAACTTACACTCAATGTTCCCAAAGGAAACTCCAAACTAATTATTGAAACAGATGTGGTTTGTGATGATACATAACATAATAGATTCTTGATGGCACTTGTTTTGGAGCACACCAATCAAAAATCTGCTGTTTCCTCCAATTTAGGGCCTAATTAGCCCTCTTTTTCAAAGCAACCCCTCTCTAAACTTAACCCCTGACCATGAAACTTTCAACAGTCCCTTAAAATGACTCAAAACCAAGGATTCCAAGTTTTTAGGCCTCTATGACACCTCTAACATGCTCAAACACAAAACCCTCCTTAACTTGCCTCAAAACTAGGGCTTCTTGAAAACTAACCTTCCAATCACTTCCAGAACTTTCTCATTGACTCTACACCATTAGGAAAACATATTTAGTCTATCCCAACTCAAAAACATGCCCCTCATTAAGGCAGATCTTCTGCTGCTATACCCTAGCCTCCAACTTCAAGCACTTTGCATTGTGAAATCTTGGTGTACACCTCAATATTCTTCTTCCCTGCACATTAGTTTGTTAAATATGTATGTTACATGTTAGGAATGATCCATTTCACAGGTCACAACAACATTCTACCTTGAAATGGATCAATCATCCATGAAAACCACCAAAACTAGTGAAAATTCTGTGTTATTCCTGAGGATAGTTAGCAATATGTTACAAAAAATGATTCCTAAAATCTATCAGATCATTCAAAAGGTTCATTTAAAGTAAATACAGGTTCTTAAACCATCCAATTGATTAGAAATTCAAAAGGAATCAATAGATCATCAAAAAGACTCAAGAAAATGCAAGAAAATTGTGTTTTTTTCACTATTTCCTGTAATAGTCTGTACAGTCACTTCTCCAAATGCCCAACCTCCATAAAAATTCTTATTTTGTGGTTATAAACCCATTCCCCAACTGCCCAAACTGTTTTGCATTGATTTTATTTCATTAAAGTGCTTAAATCTCCTAAAACTCATTTACTCGCCCAAATTGGAATTCAAAAATTTGAAATTACAAACTTGAAATTTATTAAAGTCTACCATCTAAAAACTATTGTATCTTCAATATCCAACCTTATTTGACCTAATTAAAGCATTAGATTACTAATCAAACCCCTAGAACATGATTTTCCCTTTATATTGCATTTTGGTCCTAGGGTCCTTATCAGGACCCTTAGGACAGTTGACTCTCTCATTGCATTTATCCTTTCCAAATTCCATTATAGGCTTCAAAAGGTCATAGTTGATGTTATGATATAATGGATAGGTCTTCCTGACCCTTGAAAACTTCTGGCTCTTGAACAACTCCTTGAAGGCCTTGGGTGCTCCTGCACCATTCTCCCCAAGAAAGAAAGAATTCTTGCCCCAAGAAGTATCCCATGTGCTGCCACCAAAAGACCCCTTGCTCTCATATGTTTTCATCTTCCAATGAGAAGGTATATAGTCTCCCAAAGTCACTGTCTTCCTCTTCTGCCAATCTGCATTCTTGACAGGATCAAAACTTTGATGAGACTGCCCTCTTGGCTGTTTGATCTCAACCTGCCCTTGTACCCTGTTCTTACCCTTACTCCACTGTCTCCTTTGTGAAATGACATCACCTCTATCACCCTCAACTATAGGGCATGCAATATTCCCCACCTTAATACTGTCCAAGTCCCACAAATTCTGCTTTTTAGGACTGTCCACCTCATAACCCTGCTGCAACTTGTCTTTTCTCAAACTACCAATGTCTTCCCCTATCTTACCCTGCTCATTTACCTGCAAATGCTTCCCAAAACAAATCACAAAGTTCTCATTAGACTGCTCCAAAGGCAAAGGAACCAATTGATATCTAACATCTCCTTTATGCACCAAATATGTATTATGGAATCCATCATGCAATGTCCTTCTAGCGTACTGCCATGGTCTCCCCAAGATGATATGACCACAAGTCATTGGAATGACATCACAAAGCACCCTATCATGATATGATCCAATTGAGAAATCCACAAAAGCTCTCTTACCAATCTCTACATGCTATCCTTGAGTTACCCAAGTGGCCTTGTAGGGAGTAGGATGATCAAATGTTTCAATCCCCAACTTGGTTATCATATCAAGTGAAACTAAATTGCTATGTGACCCTGAATCTATGAGAAATTTTTAGATCTTACCATGACTGAGACAAATTGTTTTGAAAATAGTTACCTTTGGTTCTTGATGAAGTCTTTCTCCTTGCTTGATCATAAGAAACTCACCATCAGTCATAGGGTCTGCCATGAATGTTTTTGATTCCTCCTTCTTGTCTTCTTCTTCTTGTACCAAGTTAGCTCTCCTATCTCTGCCTCTATCGGCTTGTTCCCATTTAGGACACTTGAAGGAAGGATGCCCTGGTTCATTGCAATTGAAACACCTACCTGTGAATGGGCCTCTACCTTGTCCAAATCTGCCTCCTCCTCTAGGAGTGTATCCACCTCTTTGATCAGAAAATACCTCTTTACCTTTGTCATTGCTGCTCTTATCATTGCTGCCTTGTCCTTGTTCTCTATTACCTCTGCCCCTGTTTGAACTACCTCCTCTTCCACCATTGCTTGATCTTTCTTGCTTCCTCTTCACCTTTTCTTCTGCTCTAATGGCCAATTGAAAACATTCTCCTAATGTCCTTGGTAATTGCAAACCAATCTCATCTTGTAGATTGTACCTCAAGCCATTGATATACCTGGCTACTTTCTCATCCTCTTCTTCATAACCTCCTCTAATACTAAGCTTGTGAAATTGCTCAGTATAGGACATCACATCCATGTCCTTTTGCTTTAAATTCTGCCTCATCCTCTTCACATGAATTGTGTAATCAGATGGTAGGAACTGCTCTTTGACCAAACTCTTCATCCTTGCCCATGTAGAGACTTTTTCCAATCCCCTAGCCATCCTATCATTCTGAAAACTAGTCCACCATGTCAATGTTGTGCCTCTCAACTTGGTTTTGGCAAACTTAACCTTCCTCTCTTCATCCATCTCTTCAAACTCAAAGTAGTTTTCTAAGGCATCAAGCCATCCCAACACCTCTTCACTATCCATCTTCCCCTGATAGATAGGCAAGTCTATGTGACTCTTTCCTCCATGACCTTGTACTACCCTCAACAATCTCAGTAACCTCCTTTCCTCAGGGTCCTCTGCCTCATCTGCTTGCTGTTCCTAATTTATCCTCACATGCTCTTCATCTTCATCATTGTCTTCTTGGTCTTCTTGGTCTTCTCTCCTTGTACTCCTCTCAAGATTATTTATCCTTGCTTTCATGGCCTCTCTCTCCCTTCTCCATTTCCTTTCTTCTCTTTCTCTGGCCTGTTCTCTTGCTGCTTCTTGTTCTCTTCTTTCCCTTCTTTCTTTTTCCAAGGTTTCCTTCAACTCTTCCAACTCTCTTGCCAATTGGTTTTTTGGTGCCATTGCTGTTTCTCCAATCCCTAAAGGACCTACTCACTGCTCTGATACCACTCTAATGCAGAGGGTAAGGGAACTTTAGGAAAACAACAATGATTTCAAGGATTTCAAAGATGCACTCACAAACCTCTTCTAGACACCCCTGTGGAAACAATGCCTAAATGGCTTACTTATGACACAATTCCTTCTCCTATGGACCCAAACCCTAGGAATGATCTTAAGGGGCACAATTACACTTGTCTTGAATGACTACAAAGCCCCAACCCTCTGTCTTAGACAAAACTTACTTTTGCACCTTGACTAGGCTTCTAGCCCAACTAGGCCTCCAGCGGTGAATTCTTGAACTTACACTCAATGTTCCCAAAGGAACCTCCAAAATAATGATTGAACCAGATGTGGTTTGTGATGATACATAACATACTAGATTCTTTATGGCACTTGTTTTGGAGCACACCAATAAAAAATCTGCCGTTTCCTCCAATTTAGGGCCTAATTAGCCCTCTTTTTCAAAGCAACCCCTCTCTAAACTCAACCCTTGACCATGAAACTTTCAAAAGTCCCTTAAAATGACTCAGAACCAAGGATTCCAAGTTTTTAGGCCTCTATGACACCTCTAACATGCTCAAACACAAAACCCTCCTTAACTTGCCTCAAAACTAGGGCTTCTTGAAAACTAACCTTCCAATCACTTCCAGAACTTGCTCATTGAATATAAACCATTAGGAAAACATATTTAGTCTATCCCAACTCAAAAACATGCCCCTCATTAAGGCAGATCTTCTGTTGCTATACCCTAGCCTCCAACTTCAAGCACTTTGCATTGTGAAATCTTGGTGTACACCTCAATATTCTTCTTCCCTGCACATTAGTTTGTTAAATATGTATGTTACATGTTAGGAATGATCCATTTCACAGGTCACAACAGCATTCTACCTTGAAATGGATCAATCATCCATGAAAACCACCAAAACTAGTGAAAATTCTGTGTTATTCCTGAGGACAGTTAGCAATATGTTACAAAAACTGATTCCTAACGTCTATCAGATCATTCAAAAGGTTAATTGAAAGTAAATACAGGTTCTTAAACCATCCAATTGATTAGAACTTCAAAAGGAATCAATAGATCATCAAAAAGACTCAAGAAAATGCAAGAAAACTATGTTTTTTTCACTATTTCCTGTAACAGTTCGTACAGTCACTTCTCCAAACGCCCAACCTCCATACAAATGCTTATTTTGGGGTTATAAACCCATTCCCAAACTGCCAAAACTGTTTTGAATTGATTTTATTTCATTAAAGTGCTTAAATCTCCTAAAACTCATTTACCCGCCCAAATTGGAATTCAAAAATTTGAAATTACAAACTTGAAATTTATTAAAGTCTACCATCTAAAAACTATTGGATCTTCAATATCCAACCTTATTTGACCTAATTAAAGCATTAGGTTACTAATCAAACCCCTAGAACATGATTTTCCCTTTATATTGCATTTTGGTCCTAGGGTCCTTATCAGGACCCTTAGGACAGTTGACTCTCTCATTGCATTTATCCTTTCCAAATTCCATTATAGGCTTCAAAAGGTCATAGTTGATGTTTTGATATAATGGATAGGTCCTCCTGACCCTTGCAAACTCCTGGGTCTTGAACAACTCCTTGAAGGCCTTGGGTTCTCCTGCACCAGGTAGCCACCAAACATCAGTACATAAGAAAGATAGATCCATCTATTAGGTCTCAAAAATGCAGGTTACAAATCCTAAGAGGATGCTAGGCTCTATGATCAGATTTGCAAAATTTTTGAACTAACAAAGGGAGTTAACCTATATGGTTGATGACTCCCTGCACTTTAGGTTCTGCTAAACCTAGGTGGGTGGACCTTCATAGCTGAAGCAGATTAAGAGTTGTAAGACTTAGTTGAATTTATGGATCTATCCACAAATGGCATAAAGTGGAATAGATGAAGGCTTACTAACTACTCCTACTAAAATTTGAAATGTGAATGTATGAATAAGATTTTATAAAATTCTAAAATGGAATGGGTATAACCAATGCCTACTCCTGTTGGGCTAATGGAGTCAAGAGGTGAATGATGTGTGACCTACTTGTTGGCTACAATTTGAATTGCTTGGAACTTGTGATTTTTTATACCTTGTATAAATGTGCAAGGATGTAACTATCAAAATCTTCT
Organism: Sequoia sempervirens; assembly: GCA_007258455.2. Classification (NCBI taxonomy): domain Eukaryota; kingdom Viridiplantae; phylum Streptophyta; class Pinopsida; order Cupressales; family Cupressaceae; genus Sequoia; species Sequoia sempervirens. The sequence goes on along the minus strand of VDFB02047230.1, from coordinate 236,652,377 downwards.
TTATTGATCCAAATGATTCTTACTAAGTTACTGTGATTAATTAATAGGAAATTTTAATCCTTTTGAAGGAACTAGTTAACTGAATCACACAAAAGCAACAAATGTTCCTTGAAAAATCAAATGTCGATTTGAATAATAAGATAGAATCAAGTTGGAGATAGTATGATAATTTTATCGATTATAGGGCTCTTCTTTATTGATCCAAGTGATACTCCCAGATTACTGTGATCTATTAAAAGGATATTTAATTCTTAGAGAGAAACCAATCAATGAAACCACACAAGAACAACAAATATGTTTTGATAAATTGAGTTCTGACACTCCAATTTAAATAATATGAAAGCACCAATTTGGAGACAACCAAATAATCAAGTATTAACAACAAACAATTGACACCAGCGTTGGACCACTGATTTATCCATTCTTCTCCATTATATAATTTCAAAAGATTTTGCAATACACATCATAATGTTTTGTTGAGGAAATGATCAACCTATCCAACTACTGATGATTTTTTTACTACCATCTAATTCCTATTTCTAATGCCTCATTGATGATATTTATACTTTACATACATAAATTACATTTTTAGGGTTATGATCCTTCATATTACACCATGCAACTCTTCATTTAATCATCATCTTCGACAAATTAAAATACTTCAACTTTAATCCTCATCTTTGTAATCTCCATGAAAATTAATTCTAATGATGATCTTTATTTGCTAGAAACTTCATTTTTCACCCATTAAATATAAAAATAATCACCTTCTTTATAACTCTTTTAGTGAAAAATATTCCATTTATATCTTGCTTGGTGAAAATATTTCACCCAATTTAATAAATTACTCCTTGGGTAAAATAATCACCTTCTCCATCATTCTTTAAATCATTTTAATTCCCTGGAGGAATGTTTTACTTCCTAGTGAAAAAAATTGCACTTCAAATAACCTCTCAGTGAGATATTATAATTGCACCTTTATTTTATTGAAAATAATCCCACTATGATTATTATTTTAAACAAATCTCCATTCTGTATTTTCACCCATCAAATAATATTTTACTTCAAGGAATTTTTTTGACATAGGGGATTAATAAATCTTCATAAAGTGCTTGCCACATGTAAGTGAAAATCTTTCAGGTTTTACGTTATCGGCTGATTGGTGGAACTAATGCTTCACTCCTGTTGACAATCAATTTTCTCCCTGATATGCTTAGTCGGGCCATCGGTGGGACCACAAACCTTTTCTTGCCGATGTAACATTCTCCTTCCGATGAATTCCTCAATTCTAATCGTTTTCCCCCTTTTGTTCTTCTCGGGGTATCAAAGGGAATACAACCCTTTTAACTCCAATAAGTTAAAGTCTCTCTGATATTTTATTCAGTTAGGGTTTTATCCTCTATTCCTCTTGTGAAGCACGGTGATATCTCTTTTTGTGGGATTTCAACACTTCTCCTAGGTTTGCTAGGATTTTTCAAAAGGATGCTTTGGATTTCTATGAATTTTTGAGTAGCCTTTGTGTAAGCATGATCACTTTTTGTTTAGGGTCGAGCTTGTCCAACAATTCACTTTACAAAACCCTTGTAATTCCTTCAAGAATCTATTCAATCCAAGCCTTCTCGATAAAGAGCAGTGTGCATGCTTCCCCAAATTCATACTTCTTTAGTGTAATCCTTCTCTGTGCCAAATTAAGATCTTTGGAGTAGGGTATAAGCATTCATCAAAGAAAAATCAAAAGTGAACATGCGCTAGATGACTTCAATGGGAGTTTCCCTCATCGGAGTAACCCACATAGTTAGAGAGATCTGAGGAACCCACTCCAATCATACATGTCTCTCCGATACAATTATTCTCCTATTTTATTGGTGAAAGTATGTCTGTTTCTCCCCGATAAAGTCTCCATCGGCGTGATGCACGAGCTCAGTGTGATTTGAAAATTTCCCTTCGACTAGCTTGCTTTTGCCAATAAGTTTTTCATCAGTGGAATGTTATGCATTGTCTCAAACTGTTTGAGCTAAGAGAAGCTGTTGCACACTGATTATAATATTCCTCATTTATAATCTTGACAATATTTATTGCTTGATCATAAGGTGTTCACCTCATTATACTGGGTCAATCTCATTATTGCAAGATCAACACAAATCAACCCAAGAGAAACAATAGTGAGTGTAACAATATCTATTAAAATAGGGGAAAATAATCTAAGCACATCTTCCACTTCTCATATACTATTTTCCCATTGTGAAGGGCACAAAGTAGTATGTTGTGTATGAAGATATTCTCTAACCAATCAGATCACCAAATTCTTCAAAAGGTAGCAACTGAAGCTCATTGCCAATGCGACTATACCTTCAGCTACCTCTTATTGTGAAAACTGCGAAACAATTTCAATGTCCAAGTGGAATGTCAACATATGAATTCCTTGCATCTCATTCACTTTGTGCCACTTTGATTGTCTCTTTTTTTTCAAGCCAATCGTCTGTTTTCAGTCCCATGATACTGGTATAGATGAAGCATTCGATGAGTTTTTACCCTCCTTAAGGGCATTCCCAATTTCGTATATTATAACTCGTTGATTGCTCCAATCTACAAAAAGTTATATCATGGCATTTACTTATGGTACATCCTCTTTATCTGCACTTTTTATTTTATCTTCTGGCTACATAGGGTATTTCCCATGTCATATATATGCTGCCATACTAAATGCTTAGAAAGCATGATGATGCTAGGCCAACAAGGATTATTACAGCCCACCTCAAAATTTCAGTTGAAAGGATAAAGATAAGTATAAAACGAAGCTGGAAAAAGCTTGTGGGTACGCTTAAATACTTTAGAAGGAGATAATACCCAAGGGATACCAAACAAATGTATTCACAACAAAAGCATCCTAGCTCACATAATCAATGTCATAATACCAATCTGTGATATGTTTCTCTTGAGCATAAGACAAATAGGAGGCATATTTTCTAGTGATATTACCATAAACACTAAAGTTGTGAAAATCCAAATAGGCCCATACAAGTCTGGATTATGTTGAATCTTTTCAAAAAGAGTTCCCATAGTTCTTTTGAAGTAAGGCCTGTATGATGCAATACTAAAAATTCTTTCCATCCATCTTGTGCTTGTTCACTGCCTTTCCCTCCATATTATCCCGCATTTCAAGTATTCAGGATGTTCAACTTTGCCTTCTCTCTAGTTTTATATTTCTCAATCTTTCTCCTCTTGGTGACATGATTTAAGATTGCTGTTAAGGCTTGTTTTTCAGTCCACAAAGGTCTATATTGTAGGGGCTATAGTTGGCTTGGTGCATTCGAAGGGTTTTCTATCTTTAAGAACTCAGAAAAGATGTGCTATCATACTCATCTTGTGAGGTGCAAGTTATTTTTTCACTATGAATTTTATCCACCCAATCAATACTGTCCTGGTTCCAATTATTAATGCCATCTAATTTAGTTTCTCTGTCAAACACCTATTAATGGTCTCATCTTCATAGTCATTTTGAGCATTACCTCAAGTAATTGAATCTTATGGTACTTTATTTATTACAATTATTCCATCAAAACCCAAAATATGCCTTGAACTAGAGTGGGTATTTTATCAAAATTTATTTTCTATCTTGCATTGTGACAAAAAAGATCAAGTTGCCTCCAGAATTGCTTCAAAAAATTGATCAAAACTTCTCCTTGAGCCATAAAAATGCACCAACCTATTGAGTTATGATAGGAGAGTATGCTCATCAAACAGTTGGGCATGAAGTTATTAGGTCTGAAAACTGTTAGTGCTGAAAGTTGCTTATTTAGCATTTTTTGAAAACTGCCACTGTCAAACTCAACTAAAACCCACCAACTTCCCCTTTTGAAAAAAATATCAAATATGAACTTGGGAAGCTATAACTTGGAGGATTGGTTCATTTGGGATCCATTAATACATATGCAAAAGGGTTTATCATCAATCTTATTCATTCACAAGATATGAAAATTCAAACTTGACCCCTTTGTAGCTGTTCTGGAAATGCAGTCTTCAAACTAGGTAAAATCCATTTGGTTTTGGTTTTGAAAAAATACCAAATGATGTCCTGAAGCTTTGAAAATTGACATGGATGCACATTGAGATGGGGAGAATCTAAATCACCAATTGATTTATCTTGAAAATCTTCCAATTGATAAATATTGTCTCCCAAAATTGACCTACTTGGCAGATTTTACTGTGTAGACAACAAACCTTCGCAGAACCCTTCAACTTGGTATTTTGAAACCTTGTCAAAACTGATCATTCAAAGTTGAAATCAGGTGTGCATATTCTCATATGTCATATAAACATGCTTGCAAGGCAATTTTGTGTGAAACTGAATGAGCTTCCAATTATGATTTTTCAAAGTGGGCCATTTGAGTAGATTTTTCAACTGTACTTCTGAGTGCTGAAATCAAAATTTTCGTCATGGGAACCTAAAATTTTGCAAGAATTTGCACGAAATTTTAGGCTCCAACACCATTGATCCACCAAACTGATGCATCTCCATATGCATCTAGTTTAAGAAAGGAGGGGCAATGACCCCTAACTTCTCTCAAAGATACTCAAAAGTATCTTTAGGAAGAGCCTTCGTAAATATATCAACAATTTGATCCTTCTTCGAAACATAATCAAGCTTTACTTCATTCTCCATGACCTCTCTCAAGAAATGATACCTGATAGATATATGCTTTGTCCTTGAGTGCATCACTAGATTCTTTGAAATGTTAATTGCACTTGTGTTATCATATAAGATCAAAATAGGATCATCATACACCACTGTGATATCTTTCAATATTTGTTTCATCCATAGAACTTGTGTACATCAAGATGCAACAAGAATATACTTAGCTTCATTAGTAGACAAGGAAATTGAATCTTCCATTTTACTCAACCATGCCTCCAATCTGCAACCAAGAAAGAATGCACCACCACTTGTACTTTTTCTTTCATCTACACATCCAGCCCAATCTGCATCTGTATAAGTACTTAGTGTAAAGTCAGTATCCCTAGGATACCATAACCCATAATCTAGAGTGCCATTCAAATATCTGAATATTCTTTTAACAACATGTGTTTCCTTAGGATCTTCTTGAAATCTAGCCACAAGATAGACAACATGCATAATATCCGGTCTAGCAACAGTCAAATACAATAGTCCACCAATCATAGATCTATACTTACTCTGATCAACCTTAGGTGAATGCGTTAAAATAGGATTTATGAATTAAATAATTTATTTAATTCAAGATTTGATATTTGAAGACTAAAATAAGATTTATTTAATTAAGTGACAAAGGGATTTAAATGAATAATTAAATAAATTAAGGATTTATTTAATTATAGTTGAAATATGATAAAGGTAAATTAAATAAGAATTTATTTAATTTGACAAGAAGGATACAGTTAATTAGTAACATAATTAAATAAAAAGTGTTTATTTAATTAATCAGATAGAATAAAGAAAATGTGAATCAATTAAATAATTAAGATTATTTAATTAATATAAGAATTAAAGTGAATTAATTAAATAATTGACATTATTTAATCATGGCCATGGAAGAAATATGAATTATTAAGAATATTGAAGTCGCAGGCTTAAACCAGATTTCGGTGTCTACATTTGCCCCTCTTTGATACCCAGAGGGGTGTGGCTGAGATGTGCAGATACTATCCTCACATGGATGTGAGACAGTTAGGGTTCGATCACTATGAGATTAGATGGCGTGTACTGGCATAGAGGTATAGGCAGCTTGACTGTCTAGTGTGTACATTGATAGGTGGTATAGTGCTTCTTGACCGTTGAGGTCATGGTTTTCCTATGGCTTGGGGGGAGATGCTAGTAGGTATGCTAGAGCGACAAGAGGTATATGCATGGGGTCCTTGTCTCCTTGGTATGTTGTATTTTCACCTGCATGATATAGCCTATTGAGAGGCTCAGTCTATGAGTTGTGGTACCATGCTCCTGATGGTATGGGTGTGGGAACACATTGCTATTTTTCGGCCACCAGTGATAGTAGATGTACAACATGAAGCTCCTTATGCGATCCGCTATGCGGGGGCGAACACTCAACACCACATGGGAGATACTGGGTATTTCAGGCATGCCATAGATATTATGGTTCAGTTTACATGGAGACCATACTTGGGATGCACAGAGTGGTCAGATGAGGATGAGCACTTACCTTTTTTCTGGAAAACACAGTACCTGATCAGGTAGACTATTTCACACGTCCACATTATAGAGTGTCACTTGCCAGATTGTGTATTGCGGAAGTTCAGAGAGGTACATGATGTGCCGAGAGGACGGGCCTAGTTCACAAGGTCCTCATGAGAGATTCCTCTATGGGGTCCAGAGATTCCAGTGGCTATGACTGAGGTAGATATTGATGCATTGTAGGCAATTCCATGGGGATGGAGAGATGGTGCGGTAGACCCAAGTACCATAGAGGCTTATGATCAGTGGTGGGCTATGCATAGGCTGATTCCTTTGACAGATCCAAATCAGGCAACGCCAATAGAGCAGCGAGGGACAGGACCGCAGGGCAGGCGTGGTAGAGGTAGAGGTCAGAGAGGTAGAGGAGGTCGTGGTGATGATGGAGATGATGGTGGAGGTGGTCGGCGAGGTGGTAGGAGAGGGAGGCATGGACAGAGGGGATGAGGGCCACCATTTTCACCGATTCATGAGAAGGGATGGGGAGAGGAGGATGTGCCCATGCCGGATATTGGCAGAGGTGGGGAGGAGGTGCATGTTGAGATCGGCAGAGAGGAGGAGCATCTCGTAGAGGAGGCCGTTCTAGAGGTTCATGTAGAGGAGGAGGTAGAAAGAGAGGAGGCAGAGATTGATGCCCTTGGCTTACTAGGTGCCTACCAAGATGATGATGATGAGGAGGATGATGATCATGAGCGGGAGATCCGAGACAAGATTCTGGAGGATTTGGAGGATGAGGATGATGGTGTACCGAGGGTGAGACAGGATGATACAAAGGCAGTTGATTTCGACACTGCTACACTTCGGGCCTAGATTGCATCCTTGGAGGAGTAGATGAGGGTGATGATGTCTGAGAGGGATTTGGTACGGATGGAGAGGGACAGGGCCATCATGGACAGAGATCAGGCCATAGCTCGGAGGCATGAGACTGAGCAGAGATTCACAAAGATTAGAGCCTTGTGTGCTGGGCCAGCAACTACATTTGACCGAGAGTTAGTCAGAGCCGGAGAGAGGGCCACCTATTACAGGGATTTATATGAGACCATAGTTCCTCCAGAGAGATGGGCTTTGAGTTTTTCAGAGGCATGCAGTGAGAGGTCTCAGACTAGGACCCACTCTAGGATAGTTAGCACAGAGGGTGTGGAGCAGCCACGTAGATCAGGTCCATATGACAGGCCCCACTCAGCTGACAGGTCATCAAGTTCCCGACATCAGTCATCCACACACTCTAGTCGTGATAGCAGTGGTAGTTCAGGATAGGGATAACTATTGATATGTACCGAGACATTGTATTATGATCCTATAGCCTGCGGGGTTCCATATTGATTGATACATTATGACATTATGATGTGACACTGTTGAGTGATATATATATATATGATTTTGGTGGCGATTCTCATGATATGCATTTCTATTTATTGATTATGTAGTCGTTTATTTGTACATATTATGTTTATATGATATGCCTTGTGATGGATGATCGTATCTACTTTATGATGTGTTTATGCAGCTTATGATGTGATGTTGATTCTATGTGATGTATGCATGTATGAACATGCATGATGTCAATGGATGTTATGTATGCAATTTATAATTATGAGATGCAATGTGATGTTATATGTGCAATTTTTTCTATATGTGATGCTATACAGATGTAATGTGGTGCATGTATTTATAATTTGTTATGTACATGAAATACTTATGATATGTATTTTAGATGATGAATGCCCATGATGCCATGATGTTCTAGATATGATAAATGCCTATATGTTTGTATTTTTCTAACATGTATGTGTATGTAGGATGACTTATATTGTTGTGTGTCACAGGACTCCGTCATAATGCAAGAAAGAAGAAGTGTTAGTGCGGAAAGAAAGATTGAGAAATACTAAAAGAAATGCAATAGATGTTAGTATTAGCAATCTTTGATGTTTCGCTGTATCACAAAAGGTGTTGCACTTTATCATCATTGGGAGGGACTAATACAAATGGAGAAAATCACCATGATATGACATAGATCAAGGTGTGCAAGATCATCCACTTCCTAACAATAGACAGTCGCAGACAAGGATTGTTGTTAACTCATACTAAGGGCACAAGTTGCCCCAGTCTTTTTGTCAAGAAAAACCACATACAACAAACAAAGTAAAAGACGGGTCATGAGACGTCATCGCTCCTCTAAATCCTTCATGGGACATCCTTGAGGAAACTAGTAACATGACTCAAAATCCAAATTTAAAAGACAATTAACAGACATCAGTCAAAGAAAACATAATTTTGATACATTGTTGCTTCTCTAAATCCTTCATGGGACATCCTTGAGAAAGCTAGTAACATAATTCCCATCATAAAGTTGAATGGAATGATAAGATAAATAAATCAGAAAGTCAAGAAGCTAATAAAATATTTTCCAAAACTTGATTTGTTTGTTTTATTTGTTTTGATTGATAAAAGGATTGATTGATAGAGCCTAATTTGTAGGAGATACACATATCAGATAAGACTGTGAGTTTGGTTTCGATGTTATGACTAGCTGTTTAAGGCATGACAAAGCTTGGTTTCAGAAAGACATGTATCGTATAAGACATAGAGTTAGATGCTGTTGATGTGATAACCTGTGTAAGGCTATGTTTGATTGTTTGACAATGTCGATCATGCAGGAAGGACTCATCTTGTATAAGACATAGATTGTTTTGTTGATATCAATATTCCGGAAGGACTCATCCTGAATAAGATAGAGGTTGATTGTTTTGATGATATTTCATTTGGCAAGTTGTTTGATTTGACTTAAAGACATTGATGACTTGTTCACCAGATTGATGCATGACTTGATATGATGTGTGGACGATTGAATGTGCGTGACGACAAACCCTAAAGGACTAACCTAGTGTGGCTTCAAGGGCTCATCAATTGATGGCCTTGCCTACGTTATACACACAGAGACCTCGTAGTTCGACTTGACTTGGACTGACAAGACTGACTACAAATAAAAGATGTGTGTGATAGTGAATGTGATGAACCCTAATGGACTGACCTAGTGCGGCCTCAGGGGATCATCGATTGATGGCCTTGCCTACGTTATACACGTAGAGACCTCGTAGTTTGACATGACCATTGAACTTGTCATATAGACATAAGGATGGAAACATGATTTTATATAGACAAAACTAAACAGACTAACCTAATGCCTCAGGGGCACATCGACAGATGGCCTTGCCTACGTCTAGTCGCAGAGGAAATGTAGTGCGACTAACGACAAAGACTAACAAGTGCGACTGACTCTAACTCTGTCTTTGGATTTTTGACATGTTTTGATTTTTTTTTGTTCTTTTGAAGTTTTCTGATGTTTTTGTGTTTTCTCAAGTCATTTTGTGATGTTTTTGGATTTTTTCTATGGTTTTACGTCTTCAACACAGCCAATGGAATAACTAATATGATGCATGTCAAGTGTTTTCCCCTAGTCAAGTATAAGACCAATTGATTATGATAGGGTAAAATGGGGAGTATGAAATGCACCCGATGTCAATCGTTCCAGGTTATGGGAAAGACTACCACTTATTACGAATGGTACATGGTATGCTAGATTAGAATATTAGTAGACAAAGGAGTAGAGTCAACTACACATGGCGCCTGTTTGCTAGGTTTTCACCATGGTACCTATCCAAAGCGCCACCGAAGTGGTTTTTACTATTGGATGAATTATTTGTCTTTACTATTTTCTGGATTATCTAATTTTTTGGGTGTTACCAAGATGCTTGTTTACCAGGTTTTCACCTTGGTAACGATTTTATTGATTTTATTGTGTTTTTGCTAATTAAGACAAGGCCTCAGAAGCTATGCGTAGAACTTCTTCAGATGAAGACTATTTATTGGCAAGGAAAATGGTTCCCCTTCAAGAGTAGAGAGTTGGTACACTCCCAATCCAAAGGATTCTGTAACAATATAAGGTCCTAACTAGTTTGGTTCAAAATTTCTTAGTTTTTCTCTTTCTGCTTGATTCTTTGGGTTCTCCATTAAAACCAAGTCACCAATGTCAAAGTTTCTATTCAAGACCTTCCTGTTATAGCTACGACGAAGGCGATTCTGATATGCTTGGAGATGGTCTAGTGCCTTCTGTCTTCACTCATCAAGGAATTCTAGCTCATGGAGTCTCGATACTCGGTACTCTTCATCATCAATGTGGCCTTTCAAGGATACCCTCAGGGAAGGAATCTCAACCTCAATAGGAAGAATGGCCTCAGAACCAAATACTAATGAATAGGGAGTGGCACTAGTGGGAGTACAAATACTTGTGCAATAAGCCCATAAGGCAATATTAAGCTGTAAATGCCAGTCACGACCAACATCATTGACAGTCTTCTTGAGGATTCCAATGATGGTTTTGTTAGATGCCTCTGCTTGGCCATTACCTTGTGGGTAGTGTGGAGTGGAAAAGTGGTGTTGAATATGAAATTCATCACAAAGATGGCAAACTTATTGATTCTTAAATGGGCGGCCATTATCTGTGATTATGGACTGAGGGACACCATACCGACAGATGATATAGTTCAGAATAAACTTAGAGATCTATGTGCCGGTAATGTATGTAATAAGAATAGCTTCAATCCACTTCATAAAATACTCAGTGGCAGTGATAATGAATTTGTGGCCATTAGATGATGTGGGGTGGATCTTACCTATGAGGTTGAGTCCCCATTGGGCAAAGGGCCATGGTGACATTCTAGGATGAAGCTCCTGTGCTGGCGCATGTATCAAGTCTCCATGAACCTGGCATTGACGACATTTCGTTACAAAGACATATGAGTCCTTTTCCATAGTAGGCCAGTAATAACCCAGTCTCATAATATTTTTGGCTAAGGTAGGACCGCTAGAATGGGAACCACATATACTGTTATGCACCCCACGCAAAGTTGCTTGTGCTTCATTAGAATGAAGAAATCTCAGTAGGGTATCTAAGGCACGTCTATATAGGGTGTCTCTGATGATGGTGTATTTGGCTGATTTGTGGAGGAATGTCCTACGTTGGTTGTTTGATAGGCCAGTGGGTATGACTTTGACATGAAGGTAGTCATAGATTTCTTTGTACTATGGGGAATCAAGGCCAACAATGTCACACACCATTTTAGAATCTAGGATATCGTAGGTTGGGATCAAAAGTTGTTCTACCAAAAACTCAAACTTAGGCACGTTGTTAGGAATGTCTAGAAGTGATGCAATTGTAGCCATATCATCTACTGCCCTATTTAAAACATGAGGTATCTGATGAAATTTGACCTTGTTAAAGTACTATTTAAAGCTATCAGCCATGCATTTGTATGGAGCAAGCTTCTCATCCTTAGTCTCATAATCATCATTTACCTGTCTAATTACTAGTTGAGAATCACCATATACCTGTAGGTTCTTAATTTTCCACTTGACTACCGTGCATAACCCTGACACTAGAGCTTCATACTATGCTATGTTGTTAGTACATGGGAATGCAATCCTGAATGACTTAGGGACAGAATCACCCTGTGGTGTGATAAACAATATACTAGCCCCTGAGCCATGATTTGTATGTGAGCCATCAAAGTATAGTTTCTATGTTATGTATGTGTCAATTATTAATATAAACTCATTAGGAAAGTCTGCAACTAATGGGTGATCTGCTTGTAGTGGTGCATCGGCTAACTAATCAGCAATAACTTGTCCTTTAATAGACTTTCTCTCTACATACTGGATATCATACTCACTAAGTATCATAACCCATTTGGCAAGTCGCCCTATTAATGCTGCCTTGCTGAGAAGATATTTCAGAGGATCTATTTTAGCAATCAACATCGTTTGATGGTTTAGCATATAGTGCCTTAGTTTTTGGGTAGAAAATACTACTACAAGATAGGCACATTCAATGGTACTATAGTTGAGATCATAACCTACCAAAGTCTGACTGATATAATAGACTGCCCTTTCATGACCTTCATCATCATTCTGTGCAAGCAATGCTTCGAGTGATGAATGGGTTGCTATAATATAAAGAATCAATGGCCGTCCTTCAACAAGTGGCATTAAGACTGGTAGTGTGAGTAAATATTCTTTAATTAGTTGAAAAGCCTCTCCGCACCTAGCTGTCCATGCAAAGGGTACCCCTTTCTTAAGTAGATGTTGAAAAGGATGTGTCTTATCTGCTAACTGCACTATAAATCTTCTGATGGATTGCAGTCTTCCTTGTAATGTCCTTAGCTAACTGAGATTAGTTGGTGGAGGCATGTCTATGATTGCTTTTACCTTGGCCGGATCCACTTCAATGCCTTGTCTGGAAATGATATAGCCTAAAAGCTTTCCTGACTTGACTCCAAACACACATTTCTTGGGATTGAGTCTCACTTTATACTTCTCTAGCCTTTGAAATATCTTGTCTAAAATTTGTAAATGTTCTGCCCTTGTCTTGGATTTAACTATAAGGTCATCGACATAATCCTCCATAAGAGTGTGTACTAGATCATGAAAGATGGTGGTCATGGCACGTTGATAGGTTGCTCCAGCATTTTTAAGTCCAAAGGGCATAACATTCCAACAATACATTCCCCAAGGATAGGTGAAAGCTATCTTAGGTTGGTCTTCAATTGCAATTCTGATCTGATTATATCCTGAAAATCCATCCATAAGGGACAACATCTCATACCCTGCTGTCATGTCAACTATCGTGTCTATGTTAAGCAAAGGGAAGTCATCCTTAGGACAAGCCTTGTTGATATCTCTAAAATCAGTGCAAATGTAGATGCCCCCAGTTGGTTTGGTGACTGGTACAAGATTGGAAATCCAATCGGCATAGTTGATTGATCTAATGAAACCAACGCCTAACAACTTCTTGAGTTCTGCCTTGACTAGTAAAGCAATCTGTGGATGCATTTTCCTCAATTTCTGTTTCACTGGTTTGACACCTGGTTGTAAGGGTAAGTAATGTAGAACAAGTTCAGGATCCAACCCAGGCATGTCTACATATGAACAGGCAAAATTTATCTTTCTCTGTGCAAAGAAGTTGTGGAATTCTGGCTGCTCTTTTGTTGTCAATGATGCTGCAAAATAAACCAGTTGAGGGTTCTCTTTTGTACCGATGTTGAATTCTTCTGATTCTTCAATGAGCATGGGTGACTTTTCCTGTGCAATGGGGAGAATGTTCAAACCTCCATCCTTAGGTGCCTTAGAGAGGTTTTCACCTTCGGATGTGTCCATTCTTTTTACTTTTTCATTGCCTAAAGGTTCCTTTCGGTTTTCACCTAGAGACTTGTCCTTTTTATCTTGTTTATTCTTTTTCTTGTTTTTGCGACTGGAGGGTTGAACAAATTCCCCAAAATATGCTTTGTTGTCCAAGTCAATGGTAAAACTAGCCTTGTGATCACTACTAGGTATGCCTTCTCATAATCCTAGGAACTCAACAATTGCTTTGTCGTTCTCAAAAAAGTCTAAGACGGATGTGTCTTGTTGGTCCCAATCAATGAGTTGGGGATAGACTAAGGGAATGCCATCGTCAGAGTTATCAAAGTTTAATGGGGTCAAGGTAAAGATTGAGTTATTCATATGGTCACAAAAGTCTTGTACTAAGTCTTGTTTTCTCTTAGGTTTGGATCTAGGTGGATTGAAAGGTGGGCGTAATGCCAAGGTTTGGTTATCTAAAACAGATGTATCAGGTTGCCAAGAGGTAGGGTCAAGTGATTCCCAATAGTAGTGTTTAAACCATTCCTCTTTTGTCATATTCTTTGTGGATAGGAATTCAACAGATTTGGTGAGGATCTTAACATGAAGTCAAGTTCTCCAAATAGCTTTTCAAGGTCCATGGAAGAAGTAGAGGATAGGGAATCCCACTCATAGTCGTTTGAATCGGGGGAGTCACAGTGATATTGGTCCGATGGTTCATGAGATGTCTTAATATCTTTTGAAGCACTTACTTCCTCAATTAAGGGTGATGTGGTACTAAGATTTCCAATCTGAATCAGTTGAAACCCAAGCCCTACACCTTTTGGCCACTGAGAAACAAATATTGGTTCAATCCTTTTGTCTTGGTTTAAACCTAAACTAGTCTGTCCATTATATCCCTTGCTCTGCATGATTGTGAAACCTTTTCCATATAGATCTGTAGGAATGTGAGCAAGTGAGAGAGGTTCTTCATTATCTTCCTTGTACAACTAGGAAGTGACATCTTCTGTATCTATGGCTTCTTTGCTTAGTTCACCCCATTTAGTAAAAGTTGTGGGAGAAATGTGTATAGTGACCATAGATTGTCTCCTATCTAATGTAGGTAAACCATATGACTTAGGAGGAATCAAATGGCTAACAAAATAAGATGTCTTCATGTAATACTCTCCACAACCAGTGTCTTGGATCTCAACCCTAGGAGTGGTAGGAATTGAGGGTGAAATAGATGTTCGAGTGAGTGTGGATGGATCAACATAGGGAGATGGATTGGACGATGAAGCCTCTTGGTTTACTGGCACTTGGCGTTGGGGTATCTCTTTTAGATTGGTGCAATATTGGAATGGATCTAGGTCACCATCTATAGTTATTTCAGTGCCGTTGTAAGGGAATTTGAGACACTAATGATACATGGAAGGCACTGCCTTCATGGCATGAATCCATGGTCTGCGTAGCAGAAGGTTATAAGGAAGGGTGAGATCCAAGACATAGAACTTTGTCTCCATTACCACAGGACCTATTCTGATAGGAAGTGTTACCACCCCCTTGGATTTTTGTTCCTCATCATCATAAGATTTTATGACAATACTTTTGGTTGTGTCTACGCATGCTTCTCAGAAACCCAATACCTTAATCAATTTTAAAGTGCATAGATTTAACCCTGCTCCTCCATTTACCAAAACTCGTCTAACTTTGGTGTCATCAACAAGGACTTCAAGATGTAAAGGGTTGTTATGGTTTCTCTTTTCGGTTGTGTAGTCTTGTTGAGAAAATGTGGCATGATGATTATTGGTCAAATAGCCCACCATTTCCTGGAAATGATTGACATCAAGATCATTGGGGACCATGGTGTTTTGTAAAGCCTTATCTAGAATGGAGCGATGCTCAGGAGAGATACGCAACAATTCCAAGATTGAGATTTGGGTTGGGGTCTTCCCCAACTAGTCAAGTAGGTTATATTGTGACTTGGAAGGCTGTGGTGTTTGCTGCGATGGAGGACCTTGGATAGTGATCTTCGTACGATGAGTGTTGACCGCACACTTAGGATTTGTATTGATAGTAATGGTATTGATATTCTCACCGGCAATGCGAAGGTGATGAATGGTTTTTCCACTATTATAATCATGCTTTATACTCGCATAGTTGGCTAACATATTGGTCTTAGTACTAGAACTAGGAACTGTTCCTTTCCCATGGTCATGTAGTGGATCAAAGAAGACTTGATGATCAGTGTTTGATGACTTTTGTTTCTGTCCACTAACTTCAATTATTCTCCTTTCGACAAGATCCTATATGATATTTTTCAGTTGGCGACAATTTTGTAGGTTATGTCCCTTAGTTCTATGATAATCACAAATGGCATTGTCATCCCACCAAACTAGTTTAAATTATCCTGGATCATATTGTCTTGGCTCTTGCAGCTATATAAGATTATGTTGTAACAGTTGTTTGAATATAGACTCAATGGGTTCCCCTAAGGGAGTGAACTCATGTTTTTGAAACCTCCTTTGTTGTTGCGGATGTTGAGTATTTTGGACCATGTTGGGAGGTTGATTGACAACATTAAGCATGTTGGCAGAAGTGTGAGGTCCTTGTAATGTGATGATTGGTCCAACTTGTACAGTTTTAGCATCAACTACCCCATCATTGGTGACGTTTTTGTTGCGAGACCAAAATCTGTTTCTATCATTGGGGGTATTTTGCACGATTGAATTTCTATTGGATGTTGATGTCTTAAGTTTTCCTTTTTCAATGAGATCCTTTTATATTATAACCCCTTTTTCCACTAGTTCCGAAAAAGATGTACAACAATGTGCCCTTAAGTTACTCCGTAGTTTTGCATGAAGGTTTTCCTGGAACATAGTAACTTTTTGTTTTTCAGGTATCTCGATAGGACACCGACTAGCTATAGTCCTCCATCTCTAGAAGAAAGTGATGAATGCTTCACCTTCATCTTGTGTTGTGTGACACAAGGTTGTGATATTTATCTTGTGATCTATGTTGAAGGAGAATTGCTCAACAAATTTCTCAGCTAGTTCACCCCAAGATCTGATGCCATAATCTAGACCCGAAAACCACTCTAGTGCAATTCCTACAAGACTTCTTGGAAATAGTCTCATAAGATATGTGGGGTCATAAGTGACATCTATGCATATGGTAGAAAATTCCCTTATATGTTCTATTGGATTCTGTTTTCCATTGTACTTAGGGAGATTCAGTATGACATACCTGTGAGGGAAAGGGTCATGTACAATGATATATCAAAGGGAAATGGGCATGTGTCCTTTGTTGAAAAGGATTTCTTAGTTGACACCACCATGTTGTCCATTTGTGTTTGTAGTGCATGCATTTGTGTTTGCAAGATGTCAACTTGGGTCAATGATGTGCTTGGTGGATTATGCGGATTTGTGTATGTATTCTAGAATCCAAGGTCTCGTGATGGGTTTCGATTGAACATTGATATTTGAGGTGGGTTTGGATTCAGAATGTTGGTAAACGTGTGCTGGTCTGGAATCTGCATAAATTGGTTTTGACTTGGGATCTGTGTGAATGGATTCTGAGTACCACTCTAGGAGAAGGGATTCTGATTTAGAATCTGTGTAAATTGGTGTTGACTTGGAATCTGGGAGAATGGGTTCCGAGTACCCATCTGGGAGAATGGATTCTGATTTGGAATCTATGTGAATATATTTTGACTACCGATTTGGGATGAGGGATTCTAATTGCCATATTGGAATGAGGGAATGCATCCTATTTGTGTAATCCGTGGTATAGTACTAGTGACTTGAGCACTAGGTATGGCCATCGATTGTGGTATGGTGCTTGTGACACTGGCATTAGGTATGGCTGTTGACTGGGATATTGTACATGTGACACCGACATATGGTGTAGAAGCTGACGTTTTAGGTCTTTTACTCCCAACAAGAGGACCAGAGGGAGTGGATGATGATCCCCCTACAGTGAAATTAAATCCCGATGTCATGCTGGGCATACCAAATGGAGAAGTATGGACTGTTGTACTATGTGTAGGTGTGCCAAATGGCATAGTTGTGCTGACTTGAGGTATAGTAGTACTAGCAGTCATTGTGTTTGTCCCTTGTGTAGGTTGAGTTTGTAAGGTGCTGATATCAAATCCTGTAGGTAAGGTAGCGCCTTCAGCTAGCAATTTGGCTAAGTATCATTGACGATTGTTTGCTAGGTACTCATCCACAAAAGAGGCAAATTCAGGGTCTTGTGCGGCAGCCTCGATGTCTTCTATCGTAATGTGCCCTTGAGTGTTTCTAGTGGTGAATTTGTCTAGTAAAGTCTTGTGAGGTCTTGAGGAAAATGGATTGATGAATTCATTTGGGTTTGACATCTTTTCTCTCTCTCTTCTCTTAGATCTAGTTTCAACCATGTAAGATAAGCTCAATATGCAAGAAAATGAAAAATTATGTCTATGGATAGTATGACTCTAGTCTATGTTTTTGGGATTTTTCGAATGCAAATAAGGAATGTTCTAGGATGACACTAGTCTAAAATGACAATATCTAAAGATGCAAAAATCTAAGAAAACTTCTAAGGTAATCAATTTTGTAAACCCCAGACAGGGGGACCAACTACCTAAAGTCTAACCAAGGCATCAATTTAGTTAAGTCAAGGAACCAATGTAGGACGAGGATCAAAGACAAGTTGAGTTTCCTAACTAGACTAATGAGCTAGGAGGACTCTCTGTAGGACAAAGGATAAGATGATAGGACTAGGTTCAATGAAAGATTTCGTTGATGCTATGATTTTTCTAGAGTGTAGATGGTGGACCTATCCTAAATTTTGCAAAAGTGACCTTCCTAGAAGTTTAATCCCAAGGCAATATGTACTCAAAGATGAAAGTAAAACTCAGAATAGGAATGACTATAGTAACGACTAAATGATACCTAAAGGATGCAAAATTGAGCAAATCGTTTCAGGTTTCTGTCCAAGGACAAGTAAGACAGATCAAAGACTGGTATGACAGTGTTGACTAGACAATGACTGTGAATTCTGGTTTTCTAATAATCTGGCAAATGCGTCGTGAAATTTATCAAATGCGACTATCTTTCATAGTTGTGGCTTTCTGTCAATCAGTTGCGTGTTTCTTGTAAAGTTTAGTGTCTGAATCTGGCATATGTGGTTAAGTTTCTAACAGATGCGACTTGTGATGGAAATTGTGACTCAGAGTGTATCAGATGTGGTTTTCCTAAACTTACGCACTGGTAAAATTTTTGTGACAGTGGAAAATGCGTCATTTGAGACAGCAGTTGTGGCTCACCTTGTCAGATGCATCACAGAATATCACAAGTGCGGATTTCGAATATAGATGCAGTCTTTGACAAAGAAAATGCGAGCTAATTTGGCATATGCGACTCTAAAATAAACACATGTGACTCGACAGAACAATTGCGAATTTTTGGTGAACAGTTGCGGCTATGTTGTATTTTTAGTGAATTGAGATATAAAACTGACGCTGTTTTCCGTGATCAAGTTCTAGAAAATAAAGACAATCATAAGACAAAGTGTTTTCAGTTTGATTTTGGACTCAAAGAACGTGTAATTTGACAACAGACAAGTACAATCCTAATAGGCCAATAGGCCAAGGGTTTGTATACTTGGTATAGCCCACCGATATACTTCGGATTGGTGCTAAACACATTTCCTTCTCGAGAGTGGATAGCTTAGAAGTTTGGTGGCATTAGCTCCTCTCCACGGCTCATTAACGTCATTCGAGCACACCAACTTTAGATTCTTGGGTAGTGACTTCCCAAGAACTACTATCTCTACTCAAGGGGATCAGTAGTGAGTGTCTTCAGGCATGATACTGTACCCTACACTATACCAAGCAACGGCCAAAAAAATGGTTGGTCTCTAAAAAAAAAGGTGTTTAGTATGGGCATTCTATTCGTAGGGCATGATCCATGCGACGAGAGTCCCCTTTCAGATCCATCTCGTCAGAACCATACGCATGATTCTTGGGATTTCCCCAAGAATACACTTTTATATACCAGCTGGAAGTCCCTCAGGTTCAAGGTGCTACCGGTCTGAGTCGTCCTGGGGTGAGTACTTTTTCCCACCAAAACAGGCCCAAGTTCTAGAGTTGGTAACCATTTCTCTTACACCCAAGATCGCACAGATGCGCAAGGGGAGAGGATAATTCGATGTACCAAATCATGAGGGTAATTACACAGTTGTGCTTTCGTACCAAACACAGTAGACACTTGTTAATTTTAATCCAAATGAAAGATTTGCTACACTATTAAACAATCTGTTTCAAAAATTTAACTAGGGTCTTTGACATACGTTTTGCAGAAAGATTCATTAGTAATTTTCAGTATTGTCTTCATCATTCATCTTACAAAAACTTGTTAACTCCTCAAGAAACACGCTGAAAACATAAGATTAGTAGAAAATAAAAACACGAAAGGAAACTGTAAAAAGTCTAAAAACCTAAAAATATACCAGTTAGATGCATCACGGTATTTTACCAGTCAGTTGCGGCTTAGAAAATGACAAATGCGTGATTCCTTTTTAGATGCGTCGTTTCCATTCACAGATGCGGTCAAGAATGTCAATTAGGTCGTTTCATCAAGCTGATGTGTCTCCGAATGTCAATTGCGGTGTTTTGTTAAGCAGATGCGTCGTTCCGTACAAAAACCTGCAAAATCAAAATAAAAGTCTACGGATACGCGAAGATGGTGTCTTCACGTCAGGTTCACCAAATGTAACATCTAGAAAGTGTAGAAGAAACAAATTAGAGCAAACAAGCAATGCAAATCTAAAAACTCTAAATGCAATCTAAGCTAAGAAACAAAGAACAAAGGAAAGTAACAACGTAAATAAACTGAAACAATCTCACCTAATATATACGTAATTCCATGTATCATCTTGATTGCCCTTCTCCATTTTTCCATTGTAGTATAATTTCCCTTAGATTTTCAAGAGTTCGTGCAAGTATAGCCTATGATAGTGATTTAGAAAAACATTGAAGATTCAAGATAGTTGCTCCAAAAAGTCATCAGATTTTGAGAGAGATTGGAATGATGAAGGACAGATCAATTTATAGAAAATTTATTATTCGAACGACAGGACAAGATTGAAAGATCAATGGACAGTTGAGATCGACTGATTAGACATGCATTATGATAACTGTCAGTAGTGACATGAGTGATAAAAATTAGAAATAGAATTAAAGATTAAATAAATGATTTAATCTTCAAGTTTGGTATTCGAAAATAGAAGAATTATCTTTGCATGACATAGATAAAGATTTATTAAAGCAACTCATGTTCAAATGCACGCACAAGGTTTAATTAATTAAATAGGAATATTTAATTAATCTGCATGTACACGCAATTGAGTTATAACTAGATGATTGAATGATTTGATGAAGAGATAACTCAAGAAAGCCAATCAAACATTAAATCAAGAGTTAACTGAGTGATTAAAATAGATCTTTGAGTCGAGTAAAAGTGAATACTTAGATAACTCACACAATTTATCTAAACATAGAGGAATGCGTTAAAATAGGATTTATGAATTAAATAATTCATTTAATTCAAGATTTGATATTTGAAGACTAAAATAAGATTTATTTAATTAAGTTACAAAGGGATTTAAATGAATAATTAAATAAATCAAGAATTTATTTAATTATAGTTGAAATATGATAAAGGTAAATTAAATAAGAATTTATTTAATTTGACAAGAAGGATACGGTTAATTAGTAACATAATTAAGTAAAAAGCGTTTATTTAATTAATCAGATAGAATAAAGAAAATGTGAATCAATTAAATAATTAAGATTATTTAATTAATAGAAGAATTAAAGTTAAAGTGAATTAATTAAACAATTAACATTATTTAATCATGACCATGGAAGAAATACGAATTATTAAGAATATTGAAGTTGCAGGCTTAAACTAGATTTCGGTGTCTACAGTTCCATGTAGACCTGACATCCATCTAATAGACCTTGAAATATTTATGAGAAACAAATGCTAAGAACATCCTTATAGCTTCCATTCTAGCCACAAGAGAAAAATATCCTAAAAATCTACGCCTTCTACTTGTGAGTAACCTTTACACACAAGCCTTGCTTTGTTTCTAACCACTTCTCCATTCTCATTCAACTTATTTCTGAATACCCACTTTGATCCAATAATGTTTTTATTTTTCGATCTTGGGACCAATTCCCAAGTTTGATTCTTCTCAATCTACATAAGTTATTCTTTCATAGCTTCCATCCAATGTTCATATTTACATGCTTCTCTTACAGTCTTCGCTTCAATCTTAGAAAATAAACACATATTTACTTCAGCTATAGCTCTGCTTCTTATTAATACTCCTTTTGTCTTATCTCCAATGATCTAACTTTCTGGATGATTCTTCTGTAGATATGTAGGTGTCTTAGGGGACACCACCAAAGCTTGTTCTTCTCTTTCATTTTCTTCATTCTACTTCTCTTGCTCATCCTTTTCCTGTTCCTCCACAATTTCTTCAATTCTTACGTAATTAGGTTCATCAGATACATATCCATCAATATCAATTGAATTATTCATTGTTTCATCAACCTTGACATTTGCACTTTCTACAACATTTCTCTGCCTTTTATAGAAACATCTATAAGCTTTTATTTTAGAAGAATATCCAAGAAAAATTCCTTCATCACTTCTTGCATCAAACTTTCCTAAAGTTTCTTCATCTCTTCTGATATAACATTTTCTTCCAAATACCTTGAAATACTTAACAGTAGGAATTATTCCATACCATAGCTCATATGGGGTCTTTGTACAGTTTTCTCTTGCTTGACCTCAATTGAATACATAAACAATAATACAAATAGCTTTTGTCCAGTAAACTTTTAGTAAACTAGCCTCAATAATCATTGATCTAGCGGCCTCTTGAACTATTATGTTCTTTCTTTCAATAACTCCATTCTATTGAGGAGTTCTCAGAGCAAATAGCTGCCTTTTTATTCCATGCACTTCACAAAACATATTAAACTCAAGGGAGGTGAATTCTCCACCTCTATTAGACCTTAATAATTTTATCCTCAAATTCACTTCATTTTCAACCATAGCTTTGAATGTCTTGAATCTATCTAATGCATCTGATTTCTCTCTAAGAAATGTAACCCATGTATATCTAGAGTAATCAATAATCAAAAGCATCAAGTACCTTTCACCTTGTAGACTTCTCACTCTTATAGGACCATAGAGATCTTTTTGAATTAAATCTAGTAGTCTAGTAGTAGATTATTCCTTTGATCTGTAATGGCTTCTAGCTTTCTTTCCAAACTAAAAATTCCTACAAATAAAATTAACAGGCTTTTTAATCCTTGGTAAATCTCTCATGGCCTGAACTGCACTAATCCTCACCAAGTTATCAAAATTCATGTGATACATTCTTTGATGCCACAACCAATTGTCATTAATCCAAGTCATAAAGCATCATCCATCAACACCCTTAAGTTGATAGATATTTCCTTCATATTTCTTTCCTGCAACAATCACTATTTTGGATCCTTTCTAGATCTCACATATCTATCCTCAAACACAAGATTATATCCTTTACTACACATCTTTCCAACACTCAAGAGATTATTCCTTAAACCCTTAACATAGTAGACATCATCAGTATTATGCTTTCCATCAAAACTTACTTAACCCATCCCACAAATTTTAGCACCAGTATCATCACCAAACATAACCAAGCCTCCATCATATCTTTCAAGTTTAACAAACTTACTCTTATCACCAGTCATGTGATGTGAACAACCACTATCAACAAGTCAATAGTTCTTTTCTTGTTTAGCATGTAGGGAAGAGATAACAATACCTTCATTTTTTTCCTTCTCCGGAGGGTATTCCTTCATCTGTTTTTCAAAATTAGCAGAAGTAGGTTCATCTTTTATAGCCAAGAACAAGCATTCATTTTCATTAGGATCTTCATAATCAAAATCATCATAAGATATACTAGCATTCTCATTCACATAATATGCTTTATTGATCTTCTTATCATCCTTTTCTTTCTCATATCTTTCTTTATTCCTCTTAGCTCTTTCTGGACACTTTGCACAACATAATGACCTATTTCTCCATAACTAAAGCATTTAAAGGGTAGCTTACCTTCATATTTTCTAGAGCCTTTCCTCATCCTTCTCACAAAGTTAGAGCTTCTACTTCATCAATATTTTCTTCATCTGGATCTTTAGCTTTTGTAGCCTTAAAAGAAATCCCTAATTTGAATCCATTTCTCAAATTCGACTTCCTCATCTCATAAGATATCAGAGATCCCAACAACAATTCTTTAGTGTAAGTCTTATAATCTATACTCTGTTCAATAGCACATACCTTTTCGCTGTAAGCATCATGGAGAGTTATAAGAATCTTATTTACAATCCCGGTTTCATCTATAGTAGCACCAAGTCCTTGCATTCTAGCTACTATCTCATCCAATCTTTTTACATAAGCTTTAACATTCTCATCTTTTGACATATGTAGGATCTCAAACTATGTTTCCAAATTCTAAAATTTTTCCTCTTTGAACCTTTCATCACCTTCATGCACCCTTTCTAAAGCATCCCAGACCTCCTTAGTAGTATTCATATTTTGAACCTTAATCAACTCAAAATGCACAAGACTGTTCTTCAAAATTTACTTCACCTTATTGTTCACTTCACATGCCTTGATCTTATCAGCTATACTCAGACCATTGGCAAGAGGAATGCAAGGATTCTTGTAAGATTTCTCCACATCATATCCACAATACTTTATATATTCTTCCATCAGTATTTTCCAGATAGCATAATTAGTTCCATAAAACTTTGGATAATCATAAGTAACTTTTCTAGCCATCACAAACATTCCTTAAGTGGTTAAGCTCTCCTCCAAGGAATCAAGCTCTGATACCAATTGTTGAATAGGACAACTGAGAGGGGGGGTGAATCAATTGTAATAAATTTAACCTTTAAATCATTCACTAGAACTAATACTTAACATTGCTTAAATGATTAAACATTAAGTGCAAGTGCAAAAACTAAAAACCATCACACAAACACAACAACACCAGATTTACTTGGAAAAACCAATAGGGGAAAAACCATAGTGATGATTAACTCACACTATAGAGAATATCAAAACCTATTACAAAGGTTCACTGCCTAAGAAACAAGGCTCACTGTCAAAACAAGGACTCATTGTCTAGATCAGGACTCACTGTCCAACATGGAAAACAACCCAGAGGGATCACTGCCACAAAGATACAAAAATGATAGAAGATATATGTTATAGAGAGAAGAAAATCTCAATGCAACAGAGAAATCCACCATAATTTTCTCAACCACTTTCAGACATGCATGAATGATAGAGTACACCTTCAACTTAATGCATGTAGAAACTCAAAATTTAGGCTTCAAACTGATCTACCACACTTGCATCACACACACTCACTGATTCACATCAATCTCACATCTATCTGTTCTATTTCTTTGCACTTATCTCTCTTTGTACATCTTTTCACCACTAACTCATCCTACATTTGTACCATCTTCAACTTTGAAACATATCCAAAGTCGACCATCCAACATTAAATTCAAATTAGGTCAGCACTAAAACATTCTAGGGTGGAATTAAAATGAGGGTGACCCAAACACACACTTGATGATGACCCAAATAGATCCAACACACTTCATCAACTCGAAAGATAGTCTTCAACAGAAGGTCGGCCAAACCAGTGTAAAAAATATAGAAAAATTAACCACAAACTTTCCAAATACCGAAATTATCTTCAATACAATGATAACAACTTAAATCTAGAACTGTAAGTCATAAGACTTTACCAAAGAGAAATCCAGACGAAAAAATTTTCTCCTGAACGTCAACCAGAAACATAGAAAACCAAAGTTCATAATTGGTGAACATAACTCACACTATACCATGAATTAGGAGCAAAAAATATGGATATAGCAGCTTCCAACAACCATGATCAACATATCTAAACCACACAAACATAGGAGAAAATCCCAGAGAAAAACCTAGAGCAACCAGTGAACACTTGCAACCTTTCTTGAATACAATTTTCTCAATATCCTCAACATGAATAACCAATAAACTACAACCATGACATCAATGATAATAGCAACCAGTTGATAACCAATTGACTAGTTGACATCAATGACAACACCTTCATTCTTTTCATTCTTACAACATTTTGTCAATATCTTGTTTATAAAATTTTGACACTTGGGTGGAAAGTTATGGCTTAGAGAAAAAAATTGTCCTTCTAGGGCCTCCAAGGGATGAAATTTAGCACCTAGGGGGGCTTTGGTGCCAATATGACCACTCCACTATTTTTTTTTTAAAATAATGTGTCACCTCTCGACGGTGGCAGGGTGGTGGTTAGGCAGTGGGTGGGGCCGTGCTGACCCTTCCTTGCTCAGGTGTAAGCCCCTCTGAATTTGAATGAACCACATGCTGTGACTGACACCAAAAATAACTAGTTGAAAAACTTTTAAAAATAATGATTTTTTTAATATTAAAAACCTATGATTCATACTTTTTGTACCTGTGATGAATTTGACAGAGGTACCTTGTTGTACAAGCAGACATAGATAGGAAAATATTCACTCGAATATACCGTACAGACTACTGACCAGGCTGTCCTCCTGCCTACAATGTGTATGGACAATACAAATCCGTACATTGTATGGAATGGAACACAGATTTCACCAAACCCTAAAAAAAGGGCTTTAATTTTTTTTGCCCAAAGATTGAGTGTTTTATATGAAAATAGGCATTGTTGGGCCTTTTAGACTCAACTGTGAGGTTTGTTTTTCCCCAATGTGCACCCTGAAAAAATATCGAACTTGAATCACCCTTACATCTAAGAAGGGGTTTTACAAAATTGAAGCTCTGATACCATGTTAGAGTCACTCAAGGGCTCAAGCCTCCAAGATCATCTATAAAAACAAACAACAACATTCTATAAGAGGGAAAAGCAAGAACATAAAGTTTTAACAATGGATGCAAGATATGGCCAGTATGCAATACTAAATATTGTAGTGATATATTGGACTTACACACTCAACTAAGATACAATGTAAATATGAAGTCTTGCTTATATAGGCTGCAGCATTATAAATTGTCACCCTTGACAATTTCACACTATGTTTTGCTCCCCTTTAAGTAATTGGACCTAATTGAACCCCTAGTTTCCTAAATTATGCATTCCATGGCCTCTTTTTAACAATTGTCAATAAATTGCAAGCAAAAACAAATGCATTCATCTAATACTTTGCTCCCGTCACCTTAAATTCTAAAAAATAGGGTTGGGACATAGACGACCTAGGGTGAATGAGTCACATTATGGTGAATGTGTCCAATTTTGGAAAAAGTTTCCCCTTATCCTGTTTGGCTCCAAATTCAAATATGTCAGTGTTGACACTTTATTACTTGCAATTAAAGTATCCAAAGTCGACTATTGGGAACTAATTTGTAGAAAATTGAATAAATACCTAAAATACCTAGTTATTGCATCATTTGTAAAGGAACAACAAGCAAGAAGTGAACATTAAGAGAAAGAATTATTTTCAAGAGCATCATTTTAGAGATTTATTGTAGCAATTCAAGATCTAAACATCATGTCAAATCCTATGTGAGTTTGTACATGTTTATGATATCATTGTTTGTGAAGGCTAACCCTTTTGTAGGTCTCCAAGCAATTCAAGCAAGCAAGATCCAAGACCTTGAGAAGATGTGCATGAATTCAGTCCTTCAAGGAAGCCATTGAAGGGTAGTGAGTTATAACACATTGTTGATTCATTATTCCTTCCTATAATTTATCTTTTCTATCATTGACATTGCCATTGTGGAAGTGGAAACACTAACACGAGGTTTGACTAAGGCAAGCCCCTAAATGGCACAACCCTTCCTCTCTCTGTGAAAGTGTAGGTTTTAGGTTTGGAGAGAATTGAAGGAAGTTTGAAGATCAATTATCTATTGTTGCATTCAAATCCCTACACCTTAAAAACTCACAAAAACTCACCTACATAATTCTCCCATAATGATCTGATAAATTTGCAAGCAGAATCGGAAAACTATGATCTAGCACCAGAGGACTGCGAACATAGAACTAAAATAGCTCTACAAGGACATATACTCCATATGGTGAATTAGTCATCCTATTTTGGATGACTCCAAATTTATAGGATAGGTACACAAAACTCTACCTTTCTCAGATCTATTGGTGAATTTCTATTACAATTTCTCAGTTGTCATAATCTTACATTTTCAAATTAGGGCACATAGTTTAATTAAGTTAATCAAGGAAAATCATTTCTAATAAATTTCCAAGGCTCAAAATAATTAAATCCAGGTTTGATTGGCTCACCTTATTGATTTGCATCCTAATGTTCTCTTGAGAAAGACTTGATCTTGGTGTTCTATTGCATTTAGACCTAGGATCCCTTTTTCATCAAAACATAGGCAAGGGTGATGATGTACCAACATTAAATGGCTTTGTCATAATTAAATGACATGAGGAAATATTAAATAACCTAGGAAACAAGCATTAAATAAAAACCAACTAGATAAAATTAGTGATAGCTAATGCTTAACTAGAAAGATTCCCCTCTAATTAATGCTAACAAGAAAGATTCCCTCATAGGGCCTAAGTGGACTTAATAATGTAAATAGGACATAGCTAAGACTAGATAGGAAAAATACCTATTTACACCAACATATTTTGCATATTTATTAGCACAAAATGAACAAAAACTAACTTCTATATAGTAGTTTCTTCAATCAATTCACAAGAACTAAAAAAATTGGGGTTTTAAAACTACTAAATTCTTGAGCTCAAGACAAGGTTTTGCAACCTTTTAAAGGGAGATATAACATACAATTTGGGAACACTTTTGAAAAAATTATTATGTGCAATCATGGAATACTATGAGATCATATTTATTTGAGTTATTTCTCCTAAAAATTCATTAGTATTGTTATCTCCAAAATTGCACCCTTTCTAAGTTGCAAAACTTAGCACTTTGGAGAAACATTGGAACATTCCTAGGCTGTGGGTTACCTAAACTTAGAATGGACCTCCAGAGAAGGGTGGCTCCTTTTTTTGAATCACCTAGACTAAACTAAACTAAAGCTTTTGTAGAGAAAAGGGGAAGGAGATCATGAAAATGAAAACACTATCCTAATGCTTTAAAAGGTGAAACACTAATTTTTTGTGACAAATACTAATGTATAACATGCACAATGAGCTCAATAAGCCAACTTGCTTCAAGACACAACTCACACCTTTCTCATGTTCATGTATTAATATTTCATAGGAAGGATTTAGTGTTTACAAAATTAGAAGGAAAGTTGAAGATTCTCACAACTAACTATTGATTAACACTATCACACAACCTACAACCTACACAAACCATGCCTTTTCTATTTAGAGGTGTTAAAGATGAAACATACATTCAAGGATTCAAGCATAAAGCACAAAAAAATATACATCAATCATACAACTACACACAAAAACAACGTTGAGAAGGTCAAAATCACTACACTTAATTGAATCTCAAAGGTAAAATACTCAAATACATGCCTGTAAATAGGTTACAATTTGTAATTTTTTTTGAGGAGAGCCTCCAAAATCTACAAAATTCTAGTAAGGCCAAAAAGAACTAACTTAAGAAAGCTTCAAAAGCTTGCTTATATTCTTCTCAACTGTTGCACAAAGATAGGAACACATGTTTTTCCAATTCAACCTCCTTTGGTCTTGCAAAACCAAAAGCCCTATTTTTTAGCCCCATAAAGATCTCCAAAAAGGCACAAGAGAGAAGAAAAAGTCACTCCATGACTTTACCCACCATAATGACCCCTAAAAACACCCCAAGATGCTTTTCAAGGTATTCAAAACTAAGTCAAATTTCTCCCTATATTCTTGGCACATGTTTTCCAACCTCCTTCAACCTCCCCTATATGCTTGGATAAACATAAATTTCAACTATATCCCCTCTATGCATTATTCTTTGAAAGCACATGATTTAAAAAAAAAATTTGTTTGCATTTACATAAAATTTAAAGTGATTTATCATTATCACTTTAATGGTACTTTTCATTTCAAAAGTTTTTAAAACTTGCAAAATAAAAGGCACTTCACTCGACCTATATCCTCTTAGACAATGCAAAATCCAAAGGTCATTGAGTGAACACTCTTAGTCACTTGTCATATGAATGAAATGCAAGGGTATTAGTTGACACATGAAAGGTTAAAATAAAGGAAAAAATTTCCCTTTTGCTTATTAGCCAACTTAGGGAAAAAACCCTAAGCACCAATACTCAGCCAAAACACTTCATTCACTTCATTTTTGTCTTTGCAATTTCATGAAGCTATGCGGGCTGCCATGATTGGGGTTTTTGAAGCTTAATATGTAGATTTATTTGTAGATTAATGGTGGAATGTACTCGGGTAAGCCCTCATTCCATCTAAAAATACATTTCTCTTCAAAATATGTTAAAATAATGCTGTCACAAGCTACTTTATTGTGAAAAAATGATGGAAATATCTTTTGTTTATGTGCCTTTTCTGTATATGCTCGAACTTTATGATGATTCTATTCACTGTGAGTAAATAAAACTCATTTTCGTGTTGAGGGTTTCATTTCTACATTTTGATCGAGGCTTACATTTACTGTATTCTGTGTTCCATTTCCTTTGTATCATGTCCCACTGGTATTCTCATTTAGAGATCTTCTATTGATGTTTTCTTTTAAAACTTCTCCTTCCTCATTTATTCACCATCAAGCTTATCAGTGACTTTCAAAGTAGTATGAAGTATTTCATACAACTCCAAATAACTCAAGAATGTGTTCAATGCATATATGATGTTACCATTATGATTTAGATCCGCTATATGCATTTTGATTATGCACCTTCAAATGCTTATGAAACCCTTCCTACTCATTCTTGGCACAAGATTATAGTCTACAATTTGATCCTTCAAGGTGTCTATGATCTATCCTTCTTTTGAAGTCCCACAAATCAAGATCTAATACTATGTACCATCTTGTCCTTATGAAAAGGTTTAAGAGAAGATTTTGGTCCTTTCATATGACATTAAACTATATCCTTTCATTTTGGAAAAATTGTGAATAGCTTTCATACTCAACAATATTCATTGGTAGACTATCATTCTTTGTTGTTCACCTATAAGCTATATTTATTGTGAATGAGAGGACTGTAACTTTATTTTTTTTGTCTTTTAGACTCTTTCTCCTTTGCATTATTCTTCCAAAGGGATTTCCACTATCCTCTATGACTTTCCACTATCGTTAGCCTTGAAAGTAATTGATCTCAATCATTAGAGTCATGATTGTCCCCTACTCATTAGCTCCGCTTCATGATTTCTATGATCCTAAACAACTATATAACCTCTCCTGTCACTGTTACATGTTTCCTTTATTGTGATACCTTTTGATACATTCTAGAAATAGTATCCCAAAATTCCATTGATTTGATCAAGAGAAAGTTTTTAAATTACATATTGTTTTAGCATATTTCACACTATTATATAATCTTTGACTGCACAATGCTACTTGACTTGACTACTATAGATCTTGATGAAGTATTAGCCTCTTGGGTAGTGTGATCTTTCAAGATACTCATCACACCTGCACTATGCAACTCACTTGGGTATGACTTCTCCACACTTATAAATAAGGTGGTTGTCTTTCTTATTATGTTTCCAATTTGTCAAACATTTATCATTTATGGCAGTGATGTCTGTAGAACCAAGATCTTAGTACCTGCAAAACACAATAAACAAACACATTAGAAGATTGAAATGGGAGTTAGAATCTAATTTCCCCATAAAATCCATTCAACAATGCTCAAATAGGAATGAAAGTAAGAATATTACAAAAAGCAATAAGATAGATTAAACCCTATTAAAAAGCAATGCAAAATCTTGATCTTATGGGGGAATTGGTGCCAATTTGATGTGAAAATTGGCCCTTTCCCAACTCCTATGATGCAAGATTGATGTGTGATGAAGAGTGATCCACTTTGTTGAAGATTCAAGTGTGCTCCATGATGAAAAACCTGCATAACCTAGCTAAGACTTAATGAAATGGATGAGAATTGCTATGCTTGAGTATGGATTTGAGTATAGTTAGTTTGCTCAAATTGTGGATTATCAAATGAGGAAAGAAACCTCTTATTTATAGAAAGAAAAGATGGAGAAATTCCCAAAATGAAGCAATGTGGGACTAACTTTCAACCAATGAGAAGATGCCACTTGTCAAGAGATGAATGGATGAAGGATGTGCACATTTTGATGAATGTGCCCATAAATGCATTTAGGTGAAATTTGAAATTAGTGAAATGACATGGAAGAGGGAAAAATGAATGACTTAAATGCCACTTGGCTCAAGGAAAAAGGACTTGTAAGATGAAATAAATGCCTTGTTGGAAGGACTAAGTCCACTTGGAGGGAATTCAAATTTGAAGGAATATTCCTCTATTATGCCATGTTGAGAGAAAATAGAGATTTAATAAATGAATTAAATCTATTTTCATGTGCAAGTGGAAAAATCTAGAGAATGGGACATGGATTAGGATTAAATTAATCAAGGGTTAATTAATTTAATGAAGGATTAGATGATGTGACAATTTTGACTTATATTTACTGGTTGATTTAAATCAAAGATGCGAAGAATGTGATTTTAGAGATAGTTAAATAAATATTTTGTTTCATTTAAATAAAGAGGATGATTGGTTAGATTAAATCAAGTAAGGTTTTAATTTATTTAATTTAATGAGGTAGACTTTAGAAATTAATTAAATAAAATTGATTTATTTAATTAATAAAGAGCTAGGGTTAATTGGATTAGATTGATTGATTGATTTAATTAATGAGGGAGAATGACTTAATCAGATAAATGATTAATTTAATTAAGAGAGGAAAATTGATGAATTTAATCAAATAAGGGTATTCGATTAAATGGTTAGACAGGGCGATGATTCAGGATGAAAATGATGTTAGTAATTGGGATCAAGTGTGCAATGTCAATTAGTATATTTTGTTTGTCTACATTTTGCCCCTCTTTGAAGCGATGCACTTGCTGCATTGTTTTAAAGAATACACTATCTCGATCAAAAAGCCAAAATTTTTATGATTCCAAAAATGCCACACTGTTGCCCCAGCGGACAAAACATGTGGCTATACTGCCCCATCGAGAGATCGGACGGAAATTCTAATTTTTGGGTGATCTCACGAAAAAAGAGGACAAGGTGCCTAACGAGTCCAGAAAGGCTCTAGGAGGTGAAAAAAAAGAAGATAAAATGCAAAAAATGATGCAAAACGGCCTTCGAACGGAAAAAAGGGGATCGGGGGACCAAAAACCTAGTAGGACAGCTAAACGGGGTGAAAAAACCCTAATTTTCAGGCTTAAATAGGCCTTGAGGGGCCACTTCCAATTCATTTTCACATTCATCCTTAAGAGATTATGCATTTTTGAGCTTTGACACCTTGGCGAGATGGCACAACGACAACTCCCCATGCACATTTCAGACAGGGTACAAACACATCAGAGGCTTCCTGGCATTGAACCATTGGTGAGTCAACTTGACTCGAGCTTGATTTTTGATTTACGTGTGCATTTATTACATTAAGAATTTAGGTCTTTAGGAGCGATGCTAAAGAATGCCGCTCAAATTTTTAAACAACCCCGCTTGGGGTCAAATTGCACTGCCATCGCGAATAGCGATGCCATAGTGCAGTTTGGAGTTTGAGTCCAAATTCCAAACCAAGGAGCTTTTGCAAAGTGCACCACCGCAGTGCGCTTTAGAATTAGGGTTTCGTGCTAAACTCGACTGCCATCACAAATTGCGACGCCGTGGTGTGATTTGGGACTTTGAAGACTCTAGCGGTGCAGTTTGAAGTTTGCAAACTTCAACTGGCACATTGTCTGATTTTTGCACACACGCCCCACTTGGAGTGGGGGACCCTCCTTTCTTCGTTGTGTCTTTGACCTTTGACTTTATTGGATTTATCATTTTGGGGTCTTGACATGTTGGTTTTGCTGGTTTCACCCTTGCCTTGGGGTTGATATTGATTGAAATTAAGTTTTTGGCCAAGTCCGGGTCTTCACCTGGATCCGGGATTTTCCGCCCCCGGCGGATTTCTCCGGCCCTGGTTTCCTTGTCCGTCTCTTGCCGAATTCTCCGATTCCGGGTTTTCTCCTGACTTCGGGATTTTCCGGTCCGGTCGGATTTTCCCGGATTCCGTCAAAATCCCGATCTTCCTGATTTCCCCGGTTTCTGCATTTCCGCGGAATCCGTGTCTCCGCGCATTCTGGGATTTTCCGAAATTCCACTTGGGGCACGGGTTTCCGGACTTGTCAGAAACGTCTTTTCGCGCATTAATGGCTGAGGTATCTTGGTTCAGACGGGTATAAGGGCGAATTTAGGGCGTTTTCTGATTCATTCTAACTTCGACTGCTTCCTTGCTTTCTGCTCTGGCGATTCAGAACTTTCGTTTGAGCTTTGGGGTTTGATCTTGGATTGTTTGCGCGTGGATTGCTTGAGTGTTGCTGCCAGTATCTCGTTGCCTGGACGTGTTGTCACGTGGATTGATTTTCCAAGCTCGATTTCTGCTCGTCTTGATCCATGGTATGTATTCGTCGCCCTTCCGTTTGTTTGCATGGTGATTTGAGATTTTCTTGTACTGAGCGTTGTTAAATTTTGGGGTCGGCTCATATTTTGACTTTGGGTGTCGTATTTATTCAGTCGGTTTGATCCGTCTTTTTTTATTTGAAGCCCATCTCTCGTGCCCTATGAGTTCCGTTTATCCGCTTGATTGCATATTTACACTTTAGACGGAATTCTGGGTCGTGTTGCTTAATTGTTTTGGGTGCGGGATGTGTTGCCATGCGAATTTAGGGTTTTCTTGGTGTCTCGGCTAATGCGATGATTTGATCTTGTGTTTGAATGACTTTCGCCTCGTTTTATGTTGGCTTCCCCGTCCTGTGAGGATTAGAGGGCTTTTAGGTAAATCCCGAACTGATATTTTAACCCTAAAAGCTTGCTCTGGTTTTAATGGCGGATATGTGGTTGTTCGATTTAGGGCATCGTCATTTTAGTATGGGATCCTTCCTTTGAGTGCTTCTGAGTGTTGGACCCTCTTTGCATATTCGAGTCTGGTGATTGTCGTCGGTTTTGGGTTCATTCGAGCTTTGATATTGAAGATCTTGTGGTCGCTCCTGTTTTGGTGCACGTTTTGCCATTTTTCGGGATTCCGAGGCTGTCGCGGAATTTCTGGTCTCCCGGATTTTCCCGGTTTCCTTTTATTCCGCGGACAGGGTTAATTTCCGGTGCATTTGATGCCGTCCGCGAAAGTCCGTCCCATTCGGATTTTTCCGGATTTCCTGTCTGATTGCATTCTTTTGTATATTTCGATGAGGGAATTGGTGGAGTGATTGTTAATGCCTATTTCTTGATTGCCAAAGAGTAAAATTGATGATTTTCCTTTGATTTCGAGCATATTAATGATTTACATGGCTAATAGTGCTTTGGTGGCAGGAGTCCGTCTGGGTCGGATTTCTCCGGAATTCCGCCCCGAATGTATTTTCCCGGATTATACGATTTTCCCGGATTATTTGATTTCTCCGGATCTCGGAAAATTGGCAATTGGCATTTGGTTTTAATGGATTTGTATGATGTATGCTAACCTTTTGGATGAATATGAGCTTAATAATTAGATTCTAATAATAGTTCTTGGATGTGCAGGCTGAATCAAGCAAAGCTGCTGCTGGGAAGTCCAAAGGTGGTGCGGGGGCATCTGCAGTTTCCGAGACAGAAAAATTGAGATTAGACATGAGGAGTCAGGTCCCAGAGAGTAAGATATCTTCCGTGTGGGCAGATGTGTCTGATACCAACGTTGGTGCCTGGCGTTATGAAGAATTCAAACAGAGAACAGCTGAGAAGGACCAATCGGCATTGAGGCAAGGGATGATGAACTCAGGGTTGGTGCACGTGGCAGGGTTCCCTCCAGCAGTCCAGTGTTACGAGCTGATTTTGGAATGTGCTAGGCAGTACGCCTTTGACACACAGATGGTAGTTAGTACTGAGGGGCGGGTGTTGGCAAATTTCAGTCCAGCCTCCATTGCCCGAGCTTTCAGCATGCCGGATCTCCCCTCGGTCTGCGCCCTAAACATTGACACTGCTCGCACGTATTATGAGAACGAGCCAGTTAAGGCTCAACAGCTTATCAACTCATGGCTTGAGAAGCCCAAGTCTCACCACTCTAAATTGCCCAAACAGTTGCACAGGGTGAAGTTCAGGCCAGATATTTATGATGCTATCACACTGTTGAGCAGGGTGGCCGGACTCAAAACTGCCGGGGTATTGGAAAGTTGGATGGTCCATGTGATCACCAAGATAGGCCAAGGAACGAATTACCACTGGGCAGGACTTATCAGTGCGGAAATAGATAGGCAACTGAGGAATGTTTTGGAAGGAAAGAAGTTCACCATGTCCTCCTTTGTTATATATATACTGGCCATCTCTATCCCTACAAGGGACTGACTCCGGCAGGAACTATTGGACAGGACATTATCTATGAGGTCTATCCGGAATTGCACCTCGGACATGGAGATTATAGGAGGGCCAATGATGCCTTCACTATGCACATTACCCGGACCCTTCAGAATGCGGAGCACATCAGATTGTCCGATGGGGCTAGGGGGTTGATTAAGAATTATGGGGCCTGGTTCATCCAGTTCCCCACTTTCACTTATCTCCGGATTGATGGATGCCCCGTTGCTCCCTACAGATTGCCCAGGTATCCCACTGACCACATAGTGCTACTGGAGGTCGTAAGACAAATTTGTGAGTTCGATACGGTGGTGAAGAAGGAGAAACATAAAACTGGTTTTGGAGGTGACTTCCCTCTTGGGATTGGCGTGGATGTGATGTGTCCTTCCATTCAATCAGCTCATACTGCAGGTGAGGAATTGGCAGCCTATGGATTCTCTTTCCATTCAAAGAGAATGAATTTTGACATCACCGGAGGGGCACAGAAAAGGGCTACCCGGGAATACAGGCACAAGGAGGACTTGGAGGACTACTGGGTCAACATCAAGGATGACCTTGATGCACGAAGGAAAAGGTATTCCCGGCTGCCAGTGGAGGCAATTAGGTAGTACAATGTGAAGCTGATTCCAGATCAGCTGGAGGATGATGGAAAATTGGTCCAGGACCATGTCTATGAGCCCATCAAGGATAGGTCAGTAGCGGATATTGACTGGAATGAGCCTGAGGTGACAGAGTTGGAGGACTTAATGGCTCCGGTGCTAAAATATACCTTTGCTTGGATCAAACATGAGGTCTGGGTGTTGGAAAATGCCAATGTTCCCCTCACTTTCGACCTGATGGGGAATCTCAACCCCATGTCCACTTCAGAGGAATCCGGGGAAGAGGACCCCAAAGGGAAAACAGCCAAGGCCTCTCCTTTCAAAATCAAGGTCAGAAGCCCTAAGGGGACTCAACCTGCAGCAAAAAGGAAACCTATCGGCAAACGCAGGTGGAAGACCCTGACTATCAGCAGGTCCTCGGACGAGGAGGAGGTGGAGAAAGCTGAGGAGGAGGATGTTCCTCCACCGCCCAAGAAGGCCAGAACTACAAGGGTGGCGAAAAAGAAAGGCCAAACGACTTCGGAAGATGAGCCTCCGGTTGTAGATGTAGAAAGTTCCGGAGGGGAGAAGACCAAAGTATACACCAGAAGATCCAGAACTCCGTCCCCAAAGGATGTTGCACAGCCAAAGGTTTCTTCTCCAATATCACCAGCCACTGAACAGGACAAGCCTGTCTCTCCTCCGCAGGGTGTAACAGAACCGGTAAATCCGGATGAGCAGGAAATCAGCGGAGAAGCAGAGCCGTTTGAGGAAGGGGCATTATTCAGTGAGGCTGCCGGGCTCGAGGTAGAGACAGAAGAAGGGCACACTTCTCCCTTGGTGCAATACGAGGACTCTCCGGAGAGTGAGAAGGGCCGCGGATCTCCAGAACCAGAGAAGAGCATCCCCGCTGGAACTCCATCGCCGGTGCTTCCTGAGTTGCGATTTGAGGAGATGGACCAAGGTGAACACCCCCCAGAGAAGGATGATGACAAGGCAACAGAAGAAGGAGAAGTCGAGGTGGCAGTAACAGAAGAGGAGAAAGCCACAGAAGACCCGGGGAAAACTGACACAGAAGGAATTCGGACGGACCCTGTAGCCCCAGACTGGTTAGAAAAAGAAATAGCAAGGAAGAAACAGGTGATAGTAGAGGACACTCCTCTCGACTGGGATGCAATGTTATCTCAGATTGGAAAGGGGAAAAAGAAGAAGGCAGCTAGGATAATTTCCCGGGTGGAAAGGGATGAGGTGCATAACCGTGTAGTACACATCGCCACCCCTGCTGCAGATAAAACAAGAGAGGAGGTAATAGGCCAGGATTACAGTGTCCAAACCATCAACCTTGGGCCAGCTTCCCTAGAACAAGACATTGAGGAATTCGAGGGGTCGAGTGCTGTGATCCTGGATAGGTTGAGGAAGGAGACTCAGACAAAGAGGGAATTGAAAAGGGAAAATGAAAGGTTGAGGAAAAGCTTAGAAGAGGTCATGAAACCTCTACAGTCCCTCCATCCGTCCTCCTCTTCTACTCCCGGATTTCTGCCGAAGGAAACAATTTCTGGCATAGAGAAGATGAAGGCTTCCACACAAGCTGCCATGGACTGGTTGATGAGTGTTCGGACACAAGGGGATGAAGCTATTAAGGAGATCCTGTCAGTTGGCAAGGATGCAGTCCAAGGAAAAGAGCTGATGGAAAGTATCCTTTCTCAGGATATGAATGATGTTGATTCTATGTTGCAGAAGACAAAGATTATTCTGGGACATGGCAGGGAACAATTGGGCAGGGATGGAATTCTTCCCTCTTCCAGGTTGGATGAACCATGGGAAT